>VXAL01009675.1:0-11004 GCA_013399475.1 Chauna torquata | reverse complement strand
CACAACCAACTACAATCAAAACTAGAGCCATAAGTGACAGAACAAAAGAAAAAACAACAGTAACAGCAGCCTAAGGCTGGCATTTCAGATGCCGAAGAGATCATTATAGAAAACTATATGCAAGAAGCAGAGGACACAGTAGAACCTTGCATTCAATTTTACCCTTCGTAAACATTCTCCTGCGAGTTCTCTCTAGAATTCCAAACTGTCAGCAAAGTATTCATGATTATTCCTAGATTTAGCAGACTAGGCTTTTAAACAAGAAAATTGATTTCTCTGTAATTTCATCAATCCTAATTATTTCTCACATTGAGCAACTGCACAAGGACATTAAAGAACACTGACATACATATTTTTAGAGCTTCTGTTTTTCTTCTCAAGTTTAGATAGTTTGGAACTTTATAGGGCTCAGTACTTCACTGGTATTATATTTCTTCACCAAGATGTTTAAAGTAGGCCTCTCTTAGCTGCAGATTTTTCAATTAATACGGAAACAAATAGGCAAAAAATAATCTTCTCTTGTCTTTGAAATGCCTTTAAACAGGGTGCTAGTCTTAGTTTTCAGTACAAAGACTTTCTTTTACCTTCTCCAGTTCTGTATGTTTAACTCATTTTGACTCATGACCATTCTTTCATGCCATTACTGTTCAAAGAATAGTAGAGAAAACCACTACCACAAATAATAAAACTAGACATAAGTGAATGCTGCAAAACAGGTTGTTAACACAGCACAAAAATATACAGGATTGGGGAAGTAGACAGGATACTGACTGAAAATAAATATGGGAGGCATACCTGTCCTTTAATGTAAAAGAATTATGGATTAAAAAAAAAAAAAAAAAAAANAAAAAAAAAAAAAAATTAACCACCAGTGACAGATTTCATGTGTGCACATATTAACACAGAGCAAACTTTCAGACTTGAATTGGGAGATATATACAAAACATTGTGTGTGTCTGTGTATGAGATTGTTTTATTAAAATTTTATTATTGGCAATAGATCAGCTTTTATCATTCACAGATTTTTCCTCTCTTAGTTCTGCTCTAGGAAATAAAATTCCTTTTCAAGGAGTTCTGAACACAGAATCCACCATGACAGCCTCTTTACAGGGAAAATAAAAACAAAGCTTACTTGGCACAGCGAACCCAATGAGTGTGTTGGGATAGGGAAAACAAAAGTCGTTGACGGTGAACACTCCATATTTTTATTGATTTATCATTGGATGCTGAAACTAGAAAGTGGCCATCACGCGAAAAGCTCACACTACGAACAGATGCTGTATGACCTTTCAGAACCGATGATTCTCCATGACTGAAAAAAAAAAAAAAAAAAACCCACAACAATACTCCACAGAAATAGGGTTTAAAAGTAAAAAAAATAAAAAAATAAGATAAAAAACAAAAATAAAAACATAAGTTAATCTACTTGGAAGACTCCGTCTCATCCAAACAAAAAAAGCAGTGCACACTGGCTAAACCATTGTTGCCAATACTTTTTTGCCTTATTTGTAGATTAAATATTAGAATACAGACAGTAATTATATTTAAAATGACAAATTTTAGAAAACATTGCAATTACCTAACAGTATTAGCCTCCATGCAATATTTAAAAGAGGATTTATTAAATCTTTTGGTACAGTAATCTACAAAATGCTTGGGTAAAAATAACACCAGTCTTTCTAAGATCACTCTGAATAGCTTGTAATCACTATTACTTCAGAATAACAGTCTAAAAAAGACAAATCGATTATATATTTTTTTTTCCAAAAAACTGTTTCTTTCATCACTTGACTCCCCAAACCAAAGTGTAGTCATGCAATC
Organism: Chauna torquata; assembly: GCA_013399475.1. Classification (NCBI taxonomy): domain Eukaryota; kingdom Metazoa; phylum Chordata; class Aves; order Anseriformes; family Anhimidae; genus Chauna; species Chauna torquata. The sequence goes on along the minus strand of VXAL01009675.1, from coordinate 9,183 downwards.
CTTATAAAAGAAATATACTCTTCAAGCCAGAGAAGTATTACCAAATGTAGTCCTGCACACTCGTGAAATTATAACCTCTAAATTGCTAAACCTGTCCCTGGAAATGCAGAATAATCAGTAAAGAACAAAGTAACACAGTAAAGAACCACACTACTTGTGCTCCCCTATCTCTGTCAAAGCCCAGTCAGGGATGTGGGAAGGAAACAGAAACATTTACCAGGAAAAGACCCCAATATTCATATTACACATTAAACAAACATATAGCCGGCGTCACCCAATTGCACTCACATGCAAGGAATCCACAGTCTGACAGTACGATCTTGGGAACCTGAAGCGAGTAGCTGTCCATCTGGTGAGAACTGCACGCTGGTCACAGCTTCCACGTGACCTACAAATTTATAAGCTCTGCATTGCTTCTTCAGCTTCCATATCATAAGAAATCTATCCAAAGAAGAGGTAGCTGGCAAGAAATGATTAAAAGATATTGTAGGTCTGCTTGTTGTTATCAGAAAAATCAGAGCTAATTAAGGTCTATGAATTTGGATTCACCATGAACTTTACTGAGTTGGGAAGGTGTTAGGGGAGGGAGGAGTTACTAGGTTTTAATGGATAGTTTGGTCTGCTTAGCTTGATTAGAAGCCTGGCAGCCAGAAATACCACCACGACACTTTTGGCAAGGACATCAGAATACTTGAGGAGTGAAGGCTAATACCTAACAGGTAGCTCTCCCACATACTGAGCAAAACAACCCAGTATCGTGCACGTCATAAGCATGAATCTGAATTCAGCGTTACCGAATACTGAGAATGTCACTAAAAACAAGAGACAAAGTTTTCAATGATCAGTTTAGAATCTCACTCTGATCTCTGAGATGGATTTTTTTTTTCCCTGATCATCTACTTTTTAACTCAGAAGAGAGGCCAACTTAGACTCAAGATATAATTTCTAACACTTCATATATATTTAGATATTCTTTTCAGTATAGATAATTCTGTAATCCCAATAAAGTACCAATTTTTTAATACTAACATTTGTATAGCTCAAAATATGATGTGAAGTTTTTGGTCTGACGAAAGAAAGCACTAGAACTTTTATTTTTTGTAGTCGCATTACAAGTTGACCACACTATCTACATTTGAGAAGACAGAGCGAGCTTTAACCAGACCTTGATCATTTTCAGGAAACTATAAGCAGCGAAAGCAACAAGAAGCTGAACTAAAGTGACAAGCACGATGTTCCTACACCCCTATTATCTTCATCTCTCCTAAGTGCTAGCATGCAGGGTATAACTAAAAAGAAGGGATTCACACATCCTCCATTAAGAAAAAATTCCTACCATCAGTACAGGAAGGGAGGGAAAGGACAGTGACCTTCTGGAAGCTGGAAGAGGACATAGGAGGAGAAGTAGTGGGGGGAGTGGAAAAAGAAAATAGGGATGGATGTTCTCTTCCCAGCCTGGTTCAGGCACCAGCACGGCTCTAGCAGCAGTAGAAGGAAAGGAGTCTGTTTATTAGCACATATGTCAAGGCAAGCTTTGAATAAAATATTAGATTTTAAACTCTCCTTGGGGACTTGTCCCAGAGATAGTTTTCCTCCAAAACAGGTTTCTAGTATGAGATGTGGGACCAGATTATCCCTATACCCATATCAGTAGCTGTAAATTTGACACAAGGATATTCTCACATCCCCCATCTCCAATCTTCCAACTCCTTTGTTTTATGGTAGTCTCTTTCTAATTGTACTTGAATGTCATTTTTTTTTATTATCTTTGATTCAGAAAAATGTGACCTAAAGTGGCACAAACATAAGGAAAAAAGTGAAATATAAGCCAAAATAGAATTTGAAGGCATCATGTTGGACAAGATTGATGGTTTCTAGAATTGATAAAGCATGAAGTGCCAATTACCCACGGAACATGAAGATGTACCTCATGAGCTGCTGACAGGCCTTGTAATACCAGCCCTCTTTGCTTCCAGTTCCAAAACCGAAGGAAATATTTTAAGAGATGACAGTAATAAATTCAAAGCCTGGTTTCCTGCAGCTTGCTTTCTCACAGAAGGATTATCCCATGGCTAACAGGACACAAGCAATGATTTGAAGTTCTCCTTTCCCTGGGACACCCACAGGCATCTTCCTTCCTCTCCTTTTGGATTCTCTGCTGCCTATGCTGGAACATCCTCTCGCCATCCTTAGCTTGGTTTCTCTCTTCAAGTCACCTCACTACCATGACACTTAAAGGCTATTATCTCTGCTGCTGCGGTTCAAGGCCAGAGGGGAGAAGTTCAGGGCCTACACAGGAAAGGGTCAGTAACTGGCAGACCAGTTGCAGAATTACTTTCCCAAGGCATGCAGGCTAATGTGAATCTGTATTTGAGAGGCATACGCACAGGAAAAGAAACTCCAAGCCCAAACTTTGAACCTACATTCAACTTCTTCCACTGTGCTGCAGAGGAAAGTAGGTCCCCTTACCATGAATAAGCCTCAGCCCAGCCAGAGCATTCCCTATTCAAGGAGGCTGAAATCAGCTTTGGTGTGTATGGCTAATGCCTAAATATTTGCCTTTACAGCAAAATGCTTACCTCAGCTAACCACACACGCTAAAGGGAAGAGTCTACAGGGCAACAGTGTTGCCAACAGTAATTTCCATTATCAATACTAATCTCAAAAACAGCTTCATACATGATAAATGTACTGCAGATGTTACTATTGTCCAATAAACTTCTCTATTTCTCTTTTTATTCCATTTTAAAAGATTGTCTACTTTATAACAATGCTTCTCCAATTTACTCAAGCACAGTACCATAGGAATCGTTTTTTAATCCTTTTACGGATTTTTCTTCCCTCAAGTTCATATTATGCATGCATTTAAGTGTTCAAAAGGAGGGGAGCAAGAACCTTCCAAGCCAGATTACGTATCGGGTCCTACAAGAGCACCAGACCCCACTACTACCTGCTGCCAGCACCTGCTAAATATGCCAGTACCCTACAACCTGGCTTTCAGTTACCAGACCTGGTATCAGTACCCGGTCCATAACTGATCTCCATGGCCAATTTAAAGTACTAGAAATGAAACAACCAAAAAAAACCACAGAAGGTCCAGAACAATATTTTAAGATGGGCTATATCACAGTCAGGTCTCAGGCATGTGCTCCTCAGAGAAACCACGACGTAACTGGAACCATGTTTAGAAGTGAAAGATGAAACAATTTGTCCTTGGTGTAGTAACAGTAATAATTAACCAATTGCAACATATAACCAGAAAGCTGAAAATTCAGGCTGGGTTGACTTCAGTATGCAACTTAGTTTAGTTTATAACCTCAGTGCTTTGTGTATACACCCAAGCATCACTTCGGCATCTCTAGATAATTTGTTTTTCTAGTTATGAGTCATAACAGAATGGAACACCAAAGAATGAAGACCTGGCCTTACACAAAGGTTGAGTTTGCACGTTGCTTTGCTGCAGGTCTCTAAACAAATACCTGGGCTTTACGCACGCCAAGAAAAATGGTTATGGCACTCGCAATGAAACCAAGTTCAATTTTTGCTTATAGAGGTTGTGTATATTGATGACACACATTTCCATATATATGTGACTGTATATACATAAACAGAGACACAAGGTGCCACAATATGGAATTACCATTATGCTCCCATTTCCTGGAATACCACAATAGTGACTATAAGATGAAGTTGTGCAAAAGATCAGAAGGGATATACTCAAACAGGCTTCACCAGATAAATGCACCATTTAGTCACCCTTTTTCCCCCCAATACTGAAGCATCCCCAGAATAATTAACTCACCCAATGCAAGGATTACAGGTAAAATGGAGTACATGGATGTGCGTGCAAATATTTGAACAACAAAACAACAAACAAAAAGATGCCCACACTTTACAGTAACCATGCAAATCTCATTGTGGTAAGGTGCAACGTCACAATAGAAACACAGGTAACGGTGATTCTGAAGATTTACTACTTAAAGCAAAACAATTATTATTAATTAAGCCTCTATCAAGGTAAATTATCTGGGATTCTAAGCATAGTGGATACAACATAAGGAACTTTTGATAGCTCCTGTGAAGTTCAAGTTCATAACAATTTTCATTGTATACTGTATGTATTTACACAAGTGGAAGAGAATTGGGGAAAAAAACAGCACACTACCCAATATTTAATTATCACTCTGGATTTTATTTTTCAAGAGAAACCTCAAAGCCCTCCCACATTTATTCAGTGTTAAGTTTACATTCAGTTTCTTAAGTCACTTAAAAATCAGTAGTTTAAAATACAAACGAGTGTTCCGCAAATTTTCAAAATCTAACAGAATAGAAAATCTTCCATAGTTTCAGATTTTCCAGAAATCTGTAGGCACTGGAAAACAACTAGATTAGAGTATTTCTGTAGAATTGCTACAACTCAGTTCAAGACTAGTTGAACTTGGAATGGTAAGACTGTTTTCTTCTCTTTCTCTCCTTCCCTACCTCCCCTACTTCAACCTTTTTTTANTTTTTTTTTTTTTCCTCCCAACTTGTATGTTTTTAAATAACCACAAAAATAGAATGGGAGGTGGTGGAGAGAAAGAAAAAGGGTTCAAGTACATATGGAGGGAATAAGTTTTCAAACTTTAAGGGGCAGTTTCACTTAGATTTATTGCTTAAATAGATAAGGAACACTTTGGATGTCAGATTTAACACGTAGGTATTCTTTATATGAAATATAGTTTTTGGCAAGTCCTAGAAAAAGTTAATTGTATAAAAGTTGCATAGTCTATATTCACACTATTAAATTACTTTCATCAGAGGAAACATACATTGCATATACAATTGATGCACCTGCCATGTAAGAGAACTCAGGTCTTTTTCCTGTTGCTTCTATTGAATGTAACAGTTTCCAGCAAGCTTTTCACAAAAGCACATACTTTTTATAATGTGTTGCCCCAGTACATAATGACCGGCTGCCTTTTAAATTTGATAAATGATTCATAACTTCTAGGTCCACAAAATAATTCCTTGCTGCAGTGGAACGAAAGTTTTTAGGAATGCCTCCCTTATATAGTAAAGAAGTTCCCTTTTTCCCAAAAATCATCTTAGGAAAGGAAAAAAAAAGAAGGAAAAAAAATATCAAACTGCAAGTAACCTCCTAAAAATAAGTTAAAGGCTTAAAACAACCCATGCCACACAGTGGCAAGCATTTTGAGCATGATTCAGCACTACATCCCCAGCTCCAAATTTTCTTCCTCTGCTCCCCTTCTATCTTAGCTTGTTTGCACCCAAACCCTTCAACTCTTTAAGATCACTTAGATTCGAACATATATCCTAATTTACTCTTACTCGGTTTTTGGAATATCTTCACTGATTTCAGGTCTCACTTGCTCCCCTTTAACCTTTCTACCTACCGACACCTACAGCAAACCCACACCTACTGCATTCCTCAGGGGCCTTTATCCAGATTCTTACTGCTCACAAGTTCAAGTTCCTACCTACCAGCCCAGTGTCAAGGATTACTATACCATGGCTACTGAAAGACATTTACCACTTCAGTGAAAGTAACCAAAAAAGCTGGAATGCCTGAAGCATTAAAGTGTTTAACTTAATCATACATAGCTAAAAAACAGATACGAACACAAGATTATTTTTTTTCCCAAATACACAACATATTAGTCGCACCTACTGCCTATGACACCCAAAGCAAATTAGTGACACAATTCAAGAACCAGTATTATTCAAAACTCAGCATAACAGGATACAAAAAACAATAAGATGTCCTGTGAACCACTTAACTAACAAATTTTGTTTTCCTCTAAGCTGTCCTTTGCCTTTCCAACTCCCTTCACCTCGATAATTCCAGCTTTTCAACCTTTCCCTAGGTCTCCCATGACACTATGGTGACTAGAAAGAAGCTGTGTATGCTCCATTATTTCAAAACTCTACCAAGGTTGCAAAGCATGCCAGTCGGTGCCAAAACATGGACACAAAATAAAACTGCCCAACTTTTCCTTTGTGTTTCTCTCCTCTACCCTGCTGCCAGGCCAACATCTGTAAGATCTATCAAAATCCAAAAAATGGATATATGGTATAGTCACATAGACTTTGTGTCCCTAGGAAGGCAGGCATAACAAGGAAAAGCTCACACAAAGATGATGTAAATATTAAATACACAGGAAAGAAACAGCAGCAGCTAATGCAGTTCTGTTCTTTCTCTCCTTCTCCACCACCTTTCCACTCCTACTTCCAACCACCCCTGTTTCTTCCCATTTGCAGTACCTCTAGCATGTCCTGGTTCCACTGCTACTACACTCTTTTCTAAACGCGTGAGAGCTCGACGTACCCTTGCCAGGCAAGTTTTCCAGAATAGGAGCAAGATTGCAAAGCAGCACCAAAGCCCATCCACTAAAACTCCTTCCTTTTCTTCAATGTAGTATAGCTAGAGGTCACCTGAAAACCCTCAATAGCATGTAAATTCCCTAGAAACCTGCAGAATATTCCAAGGCTTAAGATTCAACTTTTCACATCAATGTCAGTTGGATCACATGCTACTGCAGTATAACTTACGGTGTTAGATACATGTATTATGATGCAACCACAAAATAGGTTAATACTGCTGCAAGAACCTTAACTTTTACTTCAGCAAGTAAAAAATCTTTACTTTCATGTAACATTATCTTGCAGGTTTAATGTGTTTAATTTTTTTTTTTAAGAGCAAAAAAAAATTCCCTCTTTAGTCCACTCAAAAGGATTTGTTTTCCCATAATCAAGACACAGCAAAATAAGAAAACAATGGATGAAAATATTACAAAAATAGAAGGCATTAGATCTGTAATCACTGTTTCAGGAATTAGATCCCAGTATTTACTTTTTCTTTCCATACATTTCACAGCAGATACAGTTTCTACACCACTACAGGGAAGATGCATCTGAAGACATTCCAAGGTACAGAATCAAACGTTATCTGCTCACGTATAAAAAAACCTTGGAAACTCTATTCAATTTGATTCTTACTGTTGGTGGTGATTATTTCTCAAATTTCCAAATCTGATTTTTATCTGCAGCATTACAAGTTCTCATTTCCACATCAGGACGCCCCTCAGTAGTACGATAAGCAGTAAGGCACTTTCCGGAATGAGGATGATAAATAGTCCCATCTTCTTTGAAATGCCATATAATAATTTCTGGGATAGGAGATCCATCTTTTGGGCAGCTCCTCATACTTATGAAATCCTCATGCTCAGGGACTTCAGCACATAGCTCAGTTACAGAGTTAAATCTAATCTCCTTATTTGATGTATATTCAAAAAACTGATTGCCTCCCTGACCGTGACATCCAAAGAGAGAAAGGTGAGCCCCAGTAGGGTTATGTTCTGGTAAAACGTAGTCTAGGCACTCTGATGATATTCCTGCACTGCGGATAGCACCATGCCAGCCAGGACGATCTTCTGGTACATGCAATTCTGAAAATACACTTTTTAAATACCAGTTAAAGCTCTTGCATTTCAAACGCTCTCTTAGTAGCTTTCTTTCAGAAATATCTCCATAGTTTTCTTTTCTTGCTGGAGGATTTCTGTTGTAGAAGTGTTCTTTATACTCATCCATCCATACCTCTGCAGCACGTGCTGTGTTCTGAAGGAAATTTGGTCTAGCATACGGTGCGCGCTTTGGAAACACATGGCCTACATGAGAGCACGGATGAATTTCCAGCATGCCTCCACACTGCCAAACTCTAAACGATAATTCCAAGTTCTCTCCTCCCCAAACATCCATTCCTGTATCATAGGTACCCAGGTATTCAAAATACTTCTTGCTGACAGCAAACAAGCCACCAGCCATAGTTGGGGATCTAATTGGGTCAGTTTCAGATTTGCGCCTCAGACGTTCGTGTTTAGGCACTGAGTGCCACTGAAACGTCAGTCGCCAGTCAAAGCCCCCAATCATGGGCTCTGCTGATTGCATGTAATATTCAAACGTGTTCCAGTCAATGGTGTCAATAACAGGACAGATAACAACAGTCTCATTCTCAGCAATCCTCTCAAGCAGTGGCTCTAACCAACCAGAGACACATTCACAGTGACAGTCGAGAAATGTAAGGACATCGCCAGTAGCAAAGGTAGCTCCAATTAAGCGTGCACGAACCAATCCTTCTCGTTTGTTGGTTCGTATCAGACGAACTCTTTTCAGGCTGCTTATGTATTTTTCAAGGTCAGTCTTCAAATATACTTTATCACTCAAGTCATCCACCAATATAATTTCTTTTAGAAGTACTGAAGGAGACGTTTCAAGAACGCTGTGTATTGTCCGCAGCAATGTTGACCAGGCTTCGTTGTAAAAAGCGATTATAACAGATGTCGTGGGCAGGTTTCTGTAGTTGTAAGACTTAGTTTTACAACTGCTCAGTCGATTGTCTTCAATGTGCCGATGGAGAGAGATTTTATCACTCAAATAAATATTAATTGCATACTTCTCAATCAGCTCTTCTTCCTGTTTCTTTTCCTCGGGATTCAGCTGCAGGCGAGTCGGTTTACCCCATTCTCCTGGGGCATAAGAATCGGGCGGGGATTTGTCATAAACTGGACGAGCCAAGTCCACAGCCTCCTCCGCTCCATCAGAAAAGCGCCTCTCCCATTTCCCTTTGGTGATGCTCTCCCCACTGAGGGAAGCACCGAAGGAAGAAACCGACAGCTCGACCGCAAAGTAAGCGACCGTCAAGAAGCCGAGAAGCGCGCAGCTTTTGCGGACCCAGGTCCACCTCCTCGCCAGACGGATCCTCATGGCAGACGACGAAAGCAGCCCCTCGCAGAGGAGCTCCGTGAGCTGCTGCCGGGCTCCCCCCGCGCCGCCAGGACGGCGGGGGCTGCCGGCACTCCCAGTTCCGGGCTCGGGCCGCCGGCGGAGTTCGCAGCAGGCCCCTCCCGGGCGGATCCAGAGGCTTCCCGGCGGGGTGCGGGGCGGCAGAACCGGCACAGAGCAGCCCCCCGCCCCTGCAGCCTCGGCGCTCCCCTCGCTTACTTCCTCCTCCTCCTCCTCCTCTCTCGCCGCGGGACAAACCCCTCCTCCCGCCTTGTGGTTTGCTCAAAAAGTTGTCGCTTAAGGAAGGGGCAGAGACTTCTCGGCCCGCCCGGCCGGCGCGGGAGGCCGCCCCGCCTCCGCCCCTGCACCCGGAACCGCCCGACGGCGCGGCCGGGGAGGCGG
>VXAL01009674.1:51786-70753 GCA_013399475.1 Chauna torquata | reverse complement strand
TTTTTAGGAACATCCAGTATTCTCCAACTATTAAGGAAAAATTCTATATAACATGATACCTGCCAACAATCAGTTAACTCTCCAAGTTAGGAGAAAACCATCAACATTTGAATATTCAGATTGAAAACTAAGAAACTGAAAGTACTTTGTCCAAAAAAAGTACATAGAGAAGCTCAGGCATTTAGAGCCACACTACTGTCCCTGGGAGAAGCACTATGTTGGAAGAGAACTCTTGTTTGTGTAAGAAAAATTATTCTGATTCTTTCACTCCTATTTCCATCATTAAAGAGACTCTAGGCTTTTAACTCATATTTCTGAAGTGAATATCTTCTGTTTTTTTTTTCCCCTTCCAAATTTTTCTGACTCGTTTATTTTGATACTAAATACATTCTGAACACTACATGGTTATTGCACAACATGGTTATTCTTAAATGAGTTTTTAGTATTATTATTAGAATTACTAATGTAAGATCTACTTGTGATAGACACAATGATTGAATTTGATACTTTACTCTGCAGAGTTTCTTTGGTATTTGGAATACATGACACTGCTAAAATGCAAATCATTATGCAACTAAGGATTAACAGCCTTGCATCTGCCCACCTTGGAAGAACAAATGAGCTTCTATAATAAACTATGCCAAGAGAGGCTGAAACATCTTTTTTTTCCCCAATATAGAAAATAGTACCCAAAAGCTGTGGGTTACAACCTTTAGTTGTGGAGCAGCTAATTCCAGCCAATAAGAAGGGTGAAATATTTTTCCTCTGGTATATTCATGACCTAGGTCAGGTATGCAGAAAAGGTATAATAGTTCCAACACCTTTTCAGCTACCCTACTTGTCTTCACATAACAACTAGAGTTCATCATCAACTATGTAGATACACATGCCCTGGCAATGCTAGGAAGGAGGTGTATAGAGGTATTTAAAGCATCTCCGAGGCAGATCTGAGACAACACACACTAGAGAGAATTTGGTCCAGCTCCATACTGCATACCTACCAATAGAGAAAAAACGTGTTGCATCCTTCATTTTAAGAAGAAAATAAAGAATAGTTATGCACAACAAATCGCTGGCCAGGCCAAGTCAAGCCACAGAGCAATATACTGTTAATCAGGCATAATCATCTCAAGAGTATTGAGTAATCAGTTCAGTCTTTATGACAAAGTGACCCATGTGACATCAGAGGAAAAAATAGGATTGGTTTATGAAGTCATTTCATGTTTCCCATAATTGCACATAAAGATTTACTGGCTACTTGAAACAAGACAACCCCCCCCAGTCAAAGGTCTGAGGTGCATAACCCACCCTTGCTCACAACTCTACAAGCCTGTTAAAATTAGATATACTGAAAGGGTAAAATAGTGAGCTTACATAACCCAACCTCCCTGGGAGGACTACTGCCTTACTCATAAGGAGGTATTGCTTCTTGTTTCCACCAGGGTAATGATGGAGATTTTTAGAATTAACATTTCGGCAGAAACTGAAGGGAATTTGGGAGAGTATAGACACTCTATATTTTCTTCGGGACCAACAATCTGTTGTACCATTCCAGGGCTCATTCCTAAACTTGTCATCCTGAATGTTCTCACATTCTCGAACAGTTTTCCTGCTTGATTCTTATACACTGTTACCTCACTGTGCACACACTTTTGCTTTTCCTGTCCTGAACCTACGGGGTCCCCCACTCTTCTAGCTCATGTATTTCTTTCTTTTTCACCCTCCCCATCCTACAACTTCTTCACTTGAAAACATGTGCCACAGCAATTTAAGAGTTTTTTTTTTTTAATTCATTTACTTTCAAAAGAATGCTACCCTCTTTACTTCTCTAGAGATATGATGTGATCTGAGAACAAATCTGAGATTATACATAATGTTTGGCCAACACTGCCTCTGTCCCAGTGCAATGGCCACGTTAAGTACAGATCACAATCAACAGAAAACAGTTTCTGAGATGTACCAATTCAAGAAAACAATTGTTTTTCCTTACCTATTATTTTTTCTTAGCAGGATGAAGTCTGAGAATTCTCATTATTTAAACTGAAATACAGGTCAAGTTTGCTCAAGGTTATTATCATTTGCAAGGAAAATCATACATCATCCATCCTTGATGTTTTTTATCCTCCAACCATAGAGGAAGGGTAGCTGTAATATTTATTTTCCAATTATGATGCAATAGGATTTAAATGCAGCTTTTGAGCAATGTTTATTATGTTATTATGTTTGAGTAATGTTTATCAACTAAAGTATTAGAGGCTTTGTACAAGAATCCAACAGTGCATGCCTCCTATGTAGTCCCCTCTTTGGTTCAGATCCCAGTGGCTGTTACCAGAGCTCCTCATTTTTTCGAGCTTTACTTCTGCCACTAAGCTGAAGGAACAGTTTAACTGGCAGTGTTCGTACTTCCTGAATGCTGCTAAATCATCCCTAAGGATTACTTAACTGCAGGGCATGTAACAGTATCTTTGAAGACCAACCTGAGCATTTGGGATGCACCTCAGATTATATGAAGTAACAGATTGTTCAAATAAATAATGAGAGAAATTCTTAGTAGACGGTTCTCTTGACTGTAAAACTTTTGTTATCATTTTAAACTACAGAAATTGATCATTATGATTTATTTTGAATATATTCAACATATGGGTTTAAGAGTAAAACATAAGGAAATTCAGTAATTACACTAACCGCTCTAAAATTTAAATGCAAAATGCCAGCTGCATGGAAGTCCATATATCTTTTATTTGCTGTTCTGCAAAGAAAATTAGACACAGTCTTTTTAAGACTCCTCAGAACCTACAGCAAAATTGAAATTTTAAGATATCAGAATAGCTCTTTTGCCTATATTCTTGACTATGCTCCTGAATGTTAGCACAAATGTTTTGTAGCTCTGTTGGTCCAAAAATGTGCAGCCTAAACCAACATAAATACAGCAGGAACCTTAACATAGAATTGTGACATCATTTAATAAAAGCAGAAAATACTTTTGTGTTACTGTAAAAAACAAATCAGTCTATCAGTCCCAGGCCATAGATGCTGTTCCTAGTTTCCACTGGCTTTGATACTCTGAATGACAGGAGCTGCTGACTCTCATAGGTAGTGTTATCAAGGTAGCTTCTATATTCCTGGCACTCGAAATCTGCAGTCACTGGCATGTATGCCAAGAGTTTTTTTCCCAATATCACAACGCTCTCTGCTGCAAAGTAACATAGTCCTAGGAATATCAGGCAAAATGAACCTCTATGCAAAAGGATAACAGAAAGTCAAAACAATGTTTAAATATTAGTGGAACTCCTCTTCATGGTTAAAAGGCAGAACACAGTTGTCAGGCTTGGTCAACCCATAAGGGAAATGTGACCCATCACAGGTAAAAATCTGGCACTTATAACTTTTTTGTTTTGTTTTGTTAGGACAACAATATCCTATCTAAATTACCACTACCATTTTTTTCATTTTTTAAAGCTAACCCTAATTACATGTTTGGGAAATATACACAGTCGTGACTGAAGAACTTATTTTGTCATTTGTACAATGAATTTCGTACTGCTGTGAGTCACTGTCATCAGTAAAAAGACTTCCACTATAGATTTATCCATGTATGCAATTTCCTTGAAAAGTCTGCTTGTCAATTTTCATGGAAAATAGTCAGTATACTCTACCATCAGATAACACAGAATTATATGAATTAGGTTCTCATAATAGTTTTAAAAATCATTAGCAAAAAATGCTACCTGATGTCTTTATGATTCTGCTACATTTCTGTAAATTTTATATTCTCATGTCTGTTGATGACATAGACTATATCAAGTGAAAAAAATCAAGGTAAAATATTTCTGAAATGAAAGTGATGTGACCTAATTTAACAGACTGGCTTAATTGATCTTAGTTTCCTCTTACTCACTGTACATAATAAAATGAATGAAAATGTGAAGGATTTCTACTTAGTCAGAAACTAAATCATTACAGTAGTAGACTTTCTTTAACCTCACTTTCTATGAAGGCTCAAATATCCCATCACCTGATCAACACCAGTTCTATGCTTTTCAGATACAGAGTCAGTATTTTTAATACTATGTATGATACAATACTGAGAGGTTTACTGGAACGAATAATACATTAGGATAGACTTAAACCTTACAGTCTGTGATTTGTCATTCATTTACTTGTTTAAAGTTTTTGTATACTGCAGCATACAAACCACTTATCTCACATTTCTGCAATCTCATTTTCTTATAAATGAGCCATGGATGCTATAATATTGTGGACTTTACACATTTTTGATTGTGATATTTCTGCAGATGAGTTAAACTTATTCTTTCTAGGCTTTCTGAAATTTCTCTTCCAGGTTTCAGTGTAATAGAGTACCTCTGCGTTATCATTTCTTCTCCACTGTCACCATTTTAATTAGGTCATAAGGGATTCATATAAAAAACTGACCCTGCACTGAAAGTTAGCCACACATTCATCTTCTCTAATTTCCTGATCATTCTGCATTAAGTTATGACAGACTCGATGACAGATTTGAGAGTATAACATTTACAAATTTTGAAAGATGACTTCTTTTTAATATCTACACAATGTTTAAAGAGACTAGAAGCATTGTTTACTATGCAGATATAGCATGTTAGTGAGATGAATATTAAGAATTATTGAACTGAGAAGTAAGTATTTGATGACGTAAGGTAAAAGTATTTTCAAAAGGAACAAAATAATTTTCAATGTGACTAAACTACAAACAGTTGATATTGGTAGTACAGAACATATCTGTCCACATCAGGGGTACAGAATGTATATGTATATGGACATGTCTCAGTGTATTTGCGAGTGTATTTTATAAACTTAATAAACAATAGGGTACATGTTTACACTATATATTTAATTTACATATGTAGTTTTATACTGTGATGGTGTACTCCCCCCCACCCCCTGCTTAAGCAGAGCATCTGGCCTAAGCAGATAACCATCAGTGGCAGTCCTGATGGATATGTCCGGGCATGATGGCCGTATCCTGGACTCGGGGGAGGCAGAAGACACATCGCCAAGGGCTAATTTGAGCAATGCACTACCTACAACAACAACCACAGTGCTGGCCAAATTTGGAAGAAAGTCCAACTCAAGCCAAATTTGGAAGAAACTAACGTCTGTATGCAAACAGAAGTCAATCATCTTACCCCACAAATAGTGAGCAGCCCAGGAGTCCTTTGAGCTCTCCTGACACAACAGCGGGCAGCACACCAGGACCTCCCCTTGGGCAGGGACACCTCCCAAGGTTACTTCTGCAGATCGAGAGGACCCTTGTGGCTACAGTTAGTCGGTAAGTGGATCCGAAAGTAACAGCATGCTAATGCACTGTAACGGTGCTCTGTGATCACACTTTAAAACCTTAGCAAAGTAGCATAAACAATTCACGTAACATATATAATCCTTTGGACACAAACCGTTGACCCAGTCTGGGACTAGGAGTGGATTCAGCCGCACCCAGGCTCCTTACCTCTTTGGTTCAAGGAGTTTAGAAAGCAAGGGGTCCACTCTGAACCTCATGATTCAACGGGAGGGTTTCCTTTATGTAACGTCATCTAACCCAGTTTCCTATATAGACTGTATGTAGTCTTTCATTTAGTGTCTTTGAGTAGTAAATAGCGTCTTTTATATAGCGTGTAATTAAGTGTATCTTCCAATTATAATCAGGTGTACCTTGTCATCATCAAATCTTTGCTAAGTTGCATAAGCTTTGTTATCAATGAATCATATTGTTGCTTTTCTCTTCTGAGTGAAGTGCATATCATTTTCCACCTGGGGATATATACATCAGTATATTCATGTACTCATTTTCATTCTGATATAGAAACTTAGAAATTAACAAATTACGTATCTCTGTTTTTAAAAAAAGATTCATTTTCATTTGTTTACCGTTTTTCTTGTTATGGCACTGACGTACATAGAATTTCCACAGATTTTCCTATGTCTTAAAAGTCTTAAAAGAAATAATACATATTCAACGTATAACATATACTCTTTAAGCAATGGGAGTAGGTGGTGCAGTAGAAAAATGAAAATCCACTTTAGTAAAGTATTATTTTTATGTATTTTATCCCCCAGAAATAATAAAAGTAAAACCATTTATTTGCTGTGTAGTAGCTCTAGTTCTCTGAGATGTGTTGTTAACATTTATTTCTGGTTCTACTCTTTCGAGTCTCCCAGACATCTTTGTGAGCTCCACCATTCACACATGAACAGAAAAGTCAGCCTAATAGTCAGTTCCTTCGACAAAAACAGAACTAACAGAAGCAGAATACACGAAGGAAAGGAAAAGAGTTTACATGCTATCCTAGAATAGAGGTCTAAAGCAGGTGGTGCCATTTCTCTTAATTTATTACAGAGTGATAAAGCTTACGTGGATAACTAATGGATAGATATTTTCTTATCCATGAGACAGCAAAATGACCTTCACGACCTTCTTATATTCAAGTTTTGTTCTTTAGTGATCATTTCAGCCTTATTTGGATATCAACCAACACTCTTCCTTTAGGTCTCTGTCAAATATGTATACTGATGAATAATCCTACTTTGAAAGATGCCATTTATACCAACTAGTAGCAGGCATTGAAGAACTACTCGCTGAAGTGAGTCCTGAAGATCTGGAAGATGGACTGTGGGATGAGTGCATTGTAGACAAAGACAATTAAGGATTCTCTTGCCTGGTAGAACAGCCTAACATTACACGTTCGTTGGAATACTCAGCTGGGGATAAGAGATCAAGACTGTGTTTTCAGTTCTGTCACTGACTTACCTTTTTTTTTTTTTTTTTTAATTTCATTGTGTCCAATTTTGTCAGCTTTGAAGTGATAATAATAGTACTGGTCAACTTTCTGAAGTGTTTTGACATCTACTGATGTTGTATTGCATTACACAAAGGCTTAAAATACATATCAACAGATATATAGACATACGTTCAAAGAAGTGTTTTAAGGCTTTCTATAACACAATACATGGAGATACTTAGATGTACAGACACATACTTCTCCATGTGGAATATTTTTGGATTTAAGATTTCTGGAGAAGATCTAGAGTGATTCTGCACGTAAAAGAGATGTAGAATGTTTATGTGAAAATGAGGTCTCAATGATTCATACATGTAACTGCCATTTGTGATTGGAAGCATTTGTCATCAATATTTATAGGTAGAAACGTTGAAAGGGCTATTCTAGCAAGCATGTAGATGTTATTCTGTCCATGCAGGAAAGGACTACTTTCTCACAGTGCTACGGTCATAATCATACTTGGCTACTACATAAATATATGGCTCAATCACTTTTGAATTGAACACAGGAGAAAAATGGAAAACTATATTGCTTTAGAGCTCAGGATATAGGCTCAGCAATATCTTTGGATGAGCTTGACATTGAATGAGTTGAATTTTTCTGCAGTATTGAACTTTTCTTATGCAAAAAACAGACCTGGAATCTAAAATGATTTCTATAAATTTTATGCTGTGAGAAACAGCAAATAATTAGGGACCTCCAACAGTCCTACTGAAAGACAGTGGATAAATGGGTAACATATTTCACGTGACTCTTGTAATTTATTGCATGTTTTGAGAGGTTAAACAGTGGAATATACAGTCTAGCTTCCAAAATACTGCTAGATTTTTTTTTTTCCTACAAGTGTGGTATGAGAACTGTTGCTCAAGGGGAGATATATGCTGGGTTAGATGGACTCGATCACCCACTCTGGAAATGTAGTCAGTTCTCTGATGTCTGCAGTAACAGCAGTACTTTATAGTGAAGTACAGTATCTGCAGAAGATTTCAAGACTGCTGTATTTTCTCCATGGGTTCTGAGTGTTCAAGCCACACCTGTGGAAACTACCTGTGAAGAAAATTTCTTTGACTATTTTTGTGTTGAAGAGCTTTCAAAACTCAGATGGAAGCTTTCCTACCATTACAATTGTGATCAAGAGAATATTCACATCAATATGAATGTGGTCATATTATCCATGCGGATATTAAGCATGCACACAGAACTTTACAGAGTACTAACAGACATTTCCCTATGATAAAGAACTTTGATCATTCCCTTGAATCCCATAAGTTTGCTTTTTTTCTATAAACATGGATTCTTTTCAGAACAAATTTTTTTTACAAAGCATTATTTGCCACAAGCAATGGTCTGGTAGTTGAAATGCATACCTGGAGACTGGAGCAAAGAATGTGTTTTCTATCAAACAGATTGCACCTCTCACAGCCCTTTTCTAGAGGCCCCTGCTATTTTAAGCTCTCTTAGAACTTGCTGTGAAGTATGAATTCATTGTCAGATGAGAATAACAATACTAAAACATAAAAAATACTTAGTACCCATTTTCCCCAGAATGTAAGTTTTTTATGGTGAATCATCAGTCTTTTTTCCCAAGTTATAGTGATATGGGGTTATTAATAAATACATGAAGTCTAGTAAGCACAGAAGTGTACAGCAGGTTTAACAGCTTGAAACATTTCTTCATCCAGGGGATACCCCAGTGTATTAACAAGGATCTTAGGAGCATTTTACATTTGGCTTTATAATAGTTCTATTCCTTCTGTTGAACAAGGTATAAAGAGATTAGTTTATGCATCAACACAATAGTAGATATTACTTTTGGGGATCCACTGTTTTTCCTCATCTGTTACTTCCAGCACACACACACACAAAAAAAACAGGATCTAGACATGGAAAATAAGATGAAAGATACTGCCTTTTAAGGACTACTTCTACGTACCTCAGAACTTATGTGCGTTCATGTCTTTTGAACACACGGATACTGGAATTATGGCAAGTGATACCTGCTTCCTGAAATTCCCAAGCTATGTTCCACTCAGAAAGTGACCTCTAAAGCCTTTTTCTGCTTTCTAATGTAGACTTTGTAAGAGGAAGGTCTAAAAGATAAATCTCTCTCTTGCTGTTACAGGCAAGGTGAAAGGAAAGCATGTTTCTGTTCTTTTGGTGTATTTGGGCCTCCCACTTTCAAAGAGGAGGCAGATGGTCAACTCAACCTTGGTATGTAATATTACAATCCTGGCAACTTTTTGGTATCTTGATGTTGTACAAGCCAGTAAGTAGGATTAATATGGGCCCCAAAGAGTTCACTTGGTGCCAGTCAGAGGAATTGAAAGAAACACTTGGGAAGTGTATGGCATAATCCATACAAATTACTTCACATTGAAGGCATCAAAGAATAAGGGGAAAAAAAAGAAGGTATTAACAGATTTTGTTAAAACCTGAGAAATGCTTTTCTTTGCTAGTGCTGAGGGAATCATTTTAAGCCAGTAGTTATCAACCAGATGTGGACCCTGAGATGTATTTCTGTGTCATAACTTGATCAGTTGATAATCCACAATGGTACGCTTGGGCCTGCTCAGACAACTTGGCCTCATGAGTGCACACACAGCATCAGGAGGCACTTCTGGCTGAAAGACTTTGTTTACTTATGTATGCACACTGAGAATGAAATCTGCATGGACAAGCACTCACAGGGAAAAGAACTGTTCTTCTTTTGGCACCTCTTTATACACTCATAGTCAAGAATCCTTTTTAATGTTTCTATGTGATTTAAATCAATGAAATAAACCCATTTTTTTTCCTAAATAAACCAGCAAGCAAAAAATGAAACAAACAAACAAAAAAAGTCAAGTCAAAAACCTCTCCTTCTCCTTGGCTTGATGAGTATTCATTTTGTAGCACGTATTTTTATAAAAGTACAGTATAAAACATAGCTGAAACCAATCAATATTCCCTAATATTTAATTCTACAATTCCTAGGTCTCTGTGTGTTCTTCTAATTCCCTGATCTTATTTCTGAAAGAGTTGTAATGTTCTCACAAAAGTACTATCCATCTTCAAAAAATGTAGCCATCATCTGTCTCCCATTCTGGAATCAGATGTGGCAAGTTTATTATATTATATTTTTAAAATATATTCTCTCAAGAGATAAAAAGACATTTTTCTCTATAACTACATTAAAAATGTTAATAATCATACTCATATACTGTAACCATAGAGATACCTCCTGAATTTATATGTAAGTCTAATGAAAGCTACACCCAAAATTCAGAAGTTTACTATAGTGAAGTGAAACTGTTCAGTTGCTGATTGCCTGCCAGCATTACAGCAGCCTCCAGCCTGACTCTATATTGATCTAGTAGTCTATGTGGCAGAGCATGAAGAATAACCATCTGTGCCAGGTACAGTAGCAGGTGTCAAATCCATTGAACAAGCTGCTACCTGATTACAATAAAGCCCTTTCAAGCATCTGGCAACCCTGACAGTCACTTTTATCTTTGTTTAAAAACACCCTACCACCTCAAAAAGTTGTCTGAACAGAAATGAAAAACTCAAGAGATAACATCAGCTGATAAAGGCCAGAAATTGAACCCACTGCAGATATACAGTGAAGTCTGGGTGAAAGGGCGTTTACATTCACGAGAAGTTCCTTAGCATGTACAGCAGTAATGTCTGCTGAGCTCATGTGTTCCAGTACAGTGCTGCTAACATTTTGTAAGGGAAAACTTAAAGCAAGATAACTGGTATGAGAAGATAAATGCTTTGTCACTAACATTTTATGAATTTATGTTTGCAGACAGGGTTTGTGCAGATAAAACTGAGTGAGATAACTCATCACTACAAGATTCCAATAATGAGAACTTTTCAGGTTATTCAACCAGTAAGTCTATAACTGAAGCTTCTATAGTCAGAAGAGATAAACTAAGGCTACTTGACTAGATTGTTTTTGAAAACATTTTTAGAATCTCACTTGAATTTATCATTAGATTTGTTTTGAACTCAGAACTAGTATTTGCTATGTGGGTTAAAATAAGTTCTTGAAATGCACTACTCAGCTGAACATCTAAGAAAGACTTAATAAGGGACAGATCTCCATAACTGGATTATACAGTTTTCACTGTTGTCAACTGCCCAATAGTAGCTGATTTTTTTGTCAAGTCTATATTTATCTCTTTAAAGGACACAAGTGTTAAAAACGTTGATTCTAAAGAGATGGTCTGGGAAGGAAAAAATAGTCAGACAGTATGAATCAGAACATGGAAAATAAGTATGTAATTCTTGTGAAGACAAGGGCAGCACAGACAGTCCTATCAGTGTGTGTATTTTCCATAGTGGGATGCAAGGATGACAGTTCTGTGAGTTCCACTGATTATGCTATTTTGCTAGATGAAGAAAATAAATGCTAATAGCAGTAGCTGCCATTAGTGCATACCGGTTGTTTAATATTGCTGAGTTCACCCAAAATGTCTCATAAAATGGAGACTGTTTGTTCTGCAGAACTTGGTCTGGGAATACATCAGAGAGTTTTATTCCAGTCATAGAACATGTTGCACATATCTGGCTTAACTCACTTAAAGAATCAGCAGACTGTGATTTAATGTTTGCGAGTCTCGTTGATGGATGAAGAAGTAATAGCCAGATATTCACTAGGAAGAGATGTTTGCATTTGAGTTTCATGAATAACTAATGAAATAAGGAGACATATCTGTTTATAAATAAATATCTTAGTAGGGGAATCAGAAATTATTGAAGGACTTCGTAATCTCCACTGCTCTTCTGATCCTGAAAAGACATCTGACAATTCTCCAGGACCCTTTTGAGGCAACCTAGAGAGAATTGAAGCTGCACTTGCAGAAGCAGTTGTAAACTGTAATCCACAGGAGAATCCAGTAGCCCCTGGTATGCTACTAATTACTGAACTCATGTCTATGGCAGATAAAGCAACAGTCTAATGATAAAACTTGTGTAGGGAAAACATAAAGTGTTATTAACCAATGATAAATGAGATTGTATCATAATTATGCTTGGAAAGAAGTACTGATCTTAAATTTGTGCAAGTATCAGTAGCTACATATAGTACAGGTGTGATATTAGTCTTTATTTTTACTGAGACCTCAACAGCAGAACTAAGAAAGTGTGAAGACAGAACATCTTTTGAGGTTGCTCTCCTAAATACTCTTGAAGACTCTCCAGTGGCAGTTAGTCCGCCTACTCTATAACTCAGTTTAGCCAAATTATTGGTCAGAAGTATCTCTCAGCTGAAAATATATGCCTTTTTTAAACCTCTAAGGATAAAAATGTTAAAAAGAAAAAAAAAAGAAATAAGATAAAAAAAAAAGAACAACTCTAGCTCTGGATTGAGTCTTCAGCAAATTACATGACCAGCAAATCATCATTCAGTCTTACCAAGGTATTATATAGCAAATAAAACTCTGCAAATCATATTTTTAATAAAAGCGTAGAAGTGGTTTTAGTGACCTCAAGAGCTGAGTAAATGAAAACCCTCCCATTATTCATATTCTGTATGAGGGCCAGCACCAGAACAAATGGCACTGCTCAGAACAGAAGTATTAAATTTTCTAAATCCAACTGCTGCTGTGAATCAATATAAAACGAATGAATTACACATCTTATCCATTGAGAACATCAGCAAAATAGATGACATGATATTTTGGAAGATGTACAGATATAACTTTTTCTTTCAGTCTCATTACCTACATCAAGAAGGATTACCTATTAAGGAGACAAAAACAAACACACAAACAAACAAAACCCCTTAGGTATATCCTCAAAGGACTAGCCTGTACATAAATCAAATATTCAGTAAAATTCACTGAAATAAAAACAGAAGTCCTGGCTTATTTCTTATACAATTAATTACTCTGAAAGAGTATATAGGTAAAAACTCTGAATTTAACTGTGAAGACAAAGTCTTACATACATCTTATGTGTACAATACTAGCTTTAGTTAAATGAACAGGTGACGATGAAGATGCAATCCTCAAAATAAACTGCTGCACTTCTATTAGTGTTGTCTTAAAATATGTTAAAAATAAAAAGATACAGATAATTTTTTGGATTCCGCCCCAAAATCACTAAAAACAGTCAGAATGGCACATATGTTGAGAGGCAGGTTCCAGATATTTTTAGTGAAAAAACATCTAGATGCACAGAAGAGGAAGCACTCAGAAAAGATGTGAACTTGGAAAGCAAAACCAAAGTCCCCAAGGAGTAAGGCAAATTACTCTGACAGGAAGAAGGGAAGATTGGCCTTACGGTCAGACAGAACTGAACATGGTATGAGGCACATGAAATTTTACACTCTAGCAAAGCAAACTGAAAACCAAGCTAAGAGCAAGTGCAATCTTCCTCGTTGGATGTGCAAGATGCTGGGGAAAAATATTCTTGAGAGAAAAGAGTAATTTTCCAATTATGTTTAAACTTGTAATTATGAAAGGATGGTGGATTAAATTACAAGAACCAAGGGTAGTATAGGAAGTGGAAAACACCATGCTGAAAAAGAAAATTAATACACTTTGAATATTCTTATCATTTAAAAAGCACTAACAAGGAAAGAAGTTTGATATATGCATGACTCAGAAGCTAATTCTTCTTACCTTGGAACACCTCTCCCGTATGAAAATCAGGGGTTGCATGTTTAGACGAAAGTTCCATAGACACAGCTAGGGCTGATGGAAGGTCATTATCTAAAATCTCAGTAGAAAACACTTCAGCCATTTCAGTTTTCTTGCTTTGGGGGATAGTAGGTAAACAGGTGATATTGTTTATTCCATCAACGCAAAGAAACCCAATGGAGCAGGATTGTATAAGGCAATCATTGTAATTAAGCTCACAGCTTCGTCCCTGAAAGAGAATTTTTAAAAAGCCATTTTTGAAGGCAATTTGCATTTCATAGTCATGTCAGTTCAAATTACTCCTTTCTTTTTATTCTAAAATGTTCTTCGCTTATATTAAACTGTCCACACTTTCAAAAGAAAATCTAATCATCTGGAAAATATTGCTCAAATAATTTAATAGCATAGTTGTATATTTTTAGATTTTAACTAAATGATATTTTGATTCCCACTTAGTATTACAAATTATCAATAAAAGTAATTTCCCCACAAATCTGTAGTTGCAAAGTATCAAAGATAGTATTGTCACCAATTAAAATAATCACCTTCATATAATCATGCAACCTCTAAATAAGAAGTTAGTATGTAGTTATACAGAAAACTGTACAGAGGACTTAGCTGTCTGAAAAGCTACAGATTGTTCTGATCGTCAAGTTAAAGTTCTACTTTCTTTCTGTTGCAGTTCAGCATTCGTTGCCCGTTGTTACCAAATCTTCACACAGCACCATCCTAATAACGTTAGGTTTGCAAATTACTTTCAGAAAACAGAAAGTGCAGCGGCAGTCTCAAATTGGAGCTGGCACTCACTCTTTATTTTTATCAAGACTAACAATTCATGAGAAGTCTGAAATACCCTTTCTAATAATAAATTTAAAATGTTCATAATCAGTGGCCTGTAATAAAGGGAAGAAATAATGCATTTCTTTTACAGCAATAATTATGTGAATTAAATGCATTCTTGAAGTGTGAAATAAATATAAGCTGAAGCCAGGCCTGAGCTCATTTTATTTTCACTTCTGTTGTAATGAACTAATGGGCTATGTGAAGAGATATAGCTAACTTAGCTAACCTAGAAGGATCTTACATAGCTGAATTGCCATTTAAAATATGCATAGCATCATCCCTGAAAGACACAAAGCTCTTGCAATGTATAATCTGAAAAGTAACCACGCATGCTAGGTTTTCTAATAATCTCTGGGGTTTTTGAATGGGCTTGTCCATGATTTTATCATCGTCATTTCCAGGCTACATAATAAAACCACAGTTTTAGCTCTTTTGCTGCCTTTTATCTGTTGCTTTAAACAACTGTTGACAGAGAGAGCCTTGGGGTCAGCCATATTTTCAAGCCCTGTAAAGCCCCAAACCACTGGTAGTTAGACATAAAAAGTATCCTTCCAATCACCTTTTGGTGACTAGAGTGTCTTACGCATCCAATTCCTGTTTTCAAAATGAAGAATGCTAGCTAGAGGGAGATGTTCCCCTCTTTTTGGAGGAAAGGAGCAAGCCTGATCTCCTCCTCAGGGCTTCTAATCTGCCATCTGAGTTTCCTGCCTTCTCTTAACAGATGTCATAAGAAGCCTGGAAAATAATGACAAATTGTAAACAGAGTTTCTAGGAGTTAGTTGGTGCAATCTATACAGTGTATAAATCTCAACTGTAAAATTGTTCTGCCTTTTCTTTTTTTGGACAGAGACAAAAGATAAATATTGGAAAAATCAAAATTTTACTGCTTATGTATTAGCGTACTATTTATTCTGAAAATTCCATAAAATAAGTCCATCAAAGGGTCTGAAAATGAACAGCTAGCATTGGTCAATATTTGAATCTAAGTCTTCCAAACAGGTGTCTTCTAGGTCATTTGATAATAATAACAAATATATATCAGAAATGAGTTGGAGTTGTTTGTGGAAGTGTTAGGTGGCACATGTCAAAACCACGCCAAACCAGATCTAACAAGTTCATGATATCTACATCTATACAGCTACATCTAGCTATATACGTCATTCAATGAGATTCAGTGACTGGAAATGTTCTCTGTTTCTTAATTCAGCAGCATAGACATAAGTTTGGGATTTGTTTTAAGACTAGGGCATTCAAATGTAGGTGTCATGTAGTAACTGCAAGCATGCTAGGAGTCTAAACTCCCATTAGAGTCAATACAGATTCTGAGGAAGTTAACTGCTTGAACGTGGGTGCCTGGTATCATTTTTGTAACTGCTGAGTATCTTGTCAGAGTCCCAGTTGACAATCCAGGAGCTGTAGGTTTCCCACAGGCCATACGTTATTCTGACTGCCTTATGAAGATACATTGGATACTCTAGACTGTCTTAAGTATCATTAGGTGCTTATGGTTAGGAAATTAGATCACACTTTAAGTCAAGAAAGTTCCAGAATCTAATCAATCACCTTAATGTAGACACAGAACTGGATTTGGAACCCATGTTTTGGGATGCTCTCGTATCTCTGTGACAGCTAGATGGTGTTGGCAGACGTAACACAAAAAACACAGAAAACGCACCGCCTTCTGTGTGGTAGAAGGAAGCCAGGGAAAACTCAAAATGGCCCAGACACCCATATTTAGGCTTTAGGTGTCTGGGCAGCCAAACAACCCTTTATGCTCCATTGACCATATCAACTAGGACTCCATTTACTATAACGTGAGTACAGGTACCCAGTGCATATACGCACCTACATGAATTCAGGCATCTGCATCTCAGACTGTATCCCACCTATCTGCTAAATCCAGACAATGCTTGCTACTGTCTGAAACATCATTTAGATTGCAAACAATACAGAAAGATCATTTAATCTTTCAACACATGCATTCTTTCAATATTTTATATTTCTATGGTTTTGTTTGCACTCTCTAGGATACTGGGGGAAGTGGGGAAAAATTAATATAATACTTGTATCCCCAAGGAAAATATTGTGAAAACTACTTAACTGGTATCACAAATGTTTTAATGAGGTTGAAGAATTATTACGTTAGCCTCAGAAATTATATTCTCAGTGCAAGTCACATTGATGCATTGAAGAAATATGTTCTTTGAATATTATAAACTACTGAAGCCTGATCTCCTGTAAGCATATGTCTCGTGTTTAAAATCTAACAGATATGAGTTCCAGCTGAAGCTTATCCTGGAACTGGGGCATATGTAAGAAAACCTAAGTAGTGTTCAATAAGCATGTGCTCGTTACACACTTTCCCTCAGATGAGATGGTTAAATGGTTTCTCTTGTCTATCTGGTTTGCTTTTTTCACTGAACTTGAAAAAACTTAGAACAACTGACATATTTCTGACATTTCTATCAACTCTACTACATTGTTATGATATTAGGAAACAGTAAGACACACAAGAAAGAGGTAGAAATGGGAACATAAAAACTGAAATTCAACTTTTTTTAGAAGTAGTTTAAATCATTCAGTGTTTGAAATGGAAGAGATTAAATGGAGGTGTTGGAATGATTTAGATACACCCATGCTTGTTTCAATCAAGTATTTAATTTATTTTGGCAAGCAGATGAACTAACTGGTAAATTCATAGCACCTTATAAAATCTCTTGCTGTATCAGTATTCTAAAACACGAAGGAACAGAAGGCCAATTTATACCCCAGATTTCCATACAATGACAAAAAATGTTTCTTCCTTGCTCTCTTCCAATTCCATATATAGCATAAATGATCATTTCATTAGGTGAATAAAATTTCTGCCTAATTATCTTTCTTAATCCCATAAAACTTATGTTTCATTCTGACTTTCATTGTGACAAATTAGTGCATTCTTATTACTTATTAGTGTATTTTATTATGATTTTATGACTCCTGAAAACAAAGCAGACGTAGATGCTCCACTGTGCATGAAGGGTACATTGAATAGTCATAGATAAATTTGATAGCCTTGAAAGTGACTGTAAATGCTTCAGTTAAATGCTTTAACAGTTTCCATGAAGGCAGATGCTGCAGATTTATATTTAAAAGTAGGCATGTTTCTGTATCTGTTTCCATTTAAAAAGTAAACATTTATTCCATAAACCACTAGCTATGCTTTTATTCTCAAAATTTCTGAGAAACTTCTTGATCCATACTTTATGATCCATACTTCAGATAGCATTGCATACATACACTACACAAGATTTATTTAGCACACACTTTAGCTAGAGTTCCTTGAATACCTATTCCTCTGGGAATTCCACTGCTTCCACCACACATTTACTCATGGTTAGGAACCAGAATCCACCAGGGGCCTACCAAATACCCATCTTGAGGTGTTTAGACCCTAAGCGCCCTTGTTTTTCATACTGAAGATAGACTGTTTTTCCAGTTTTATTTCTCTGCTGTGGAATTCTCAAAGCATAGTGGAATCTATGGACTGAAGATGGAACAGTGGATAACGGCGTAAAAGCAAAGACATCTTAAATTCCGCAACCTCAGAGGTTTGCAGCTTCTTTATCCTTTAATGGCCTGTTCTGTGACATACCATGCAGTTAATGCCTAAGCTACATACTAATAGAAAAACTGCCCCCATGG
Organism: Chauna torquata; assembly: GCA_013399475.1. NCBI lineage: Eukaryota > Metazoa > Chordata > Aves > Anseriformes > Anhimidae > Chauna > Chauna torquata. The sequence goes on along the minus strand of VXAL01009674.1, from coordinate 52,779 downwards.
GTCAGAGCAAGCATCTACCTAGCTCCATCATCAGCAAGCTAATAATGAATGCTGGGGAAAAAATACAGGAAGAAAACACGGAGAATTTGTATCTGATAATGCCCCAAATATACCATTCCAATTTCTGGCAATGAGTAATTCAGAGACTCCCTAAGTCAGGGTAACATTCAGAAGAGTAATTTAAATAATGATGGACCTATCCTCCTTCTAGCCCATTTTTGGACTTCTTTTGTACTTTTGGTCTCTACAGTATCATGAAACATTGACTTGTACCAATGAATTTTGCATTGAGTGAAAAAATAATTTCTTCCTACAAATTTTAAACTTGTTCTCTGATAATTTTATTTGGCATTCAGAAGATTTTTTTTTTTGTGAGAAATACTAAATAAGTAGCATAATTGATCTTCTCCATTACAGTTGTTCTTGTAGGAGAAGTTTAAATACTTAATGAACAAAATGAGATTCCTTTAACATGAAGATCTGACTATTTTCCAAATAAAAGACTGTGTTCCTCAACTGATATATCCTTCATCATCACCTGATCTTGTTTTCAATGCCAGTCTGCTTTTGAAGACAAAAATGATAGCAGTTGTTACGGACTGTGAGGAAGTATCAACTGTATCCATTGTACTGTGCAAAAACCACCCTACAAAAAATTTGTATTCCTTCTTATGGACTGCTGTCTTCCTTCTTTAGTCTGTCAGTAAACTTAGTCAGATTATATGCATTATTAAAATCTCATTTCAATCTACCAAGGCTTTATGGTAAAATACAAGTCTTACAAAACTGTAGACAAATAGTCACTGCAAATGGGAAAACTTCCTGGTAACTGGAAGAAAGTATATGTCACTCCTATCTTCAAGAAGGGCAAGAAGGAAGATCCAGGAAACTACAGGCCAGTCAGCCTCACCTGTGACCACTCCATTAACCCTGGAGCTGTGACCACGTCCCTGGGGAGCCTGTTCCAGTGCCTGACCACCCTCTCGGTGAAGA
>VXAL01009674.1:34360-51571 GCA_013399475.1 Chauna torquata | reverse complement strand
CCGTGCCTGATGCACCCCAGGGCACGGCTGGCCCTCCTGGCTGCCAGGGCACGCTGCTGGCTCATGTTCAACTTGCTGTCAGCCAAACCCCCCAGATCCCTTTCTGCGGGGCTGCTCTCCAGCCTCTCATCCCCCAGTCTGTACATATACCCAGCGCTACCCCATCCCAGGTGCAGATTGATGATTAAAGGCTGCAGAGATTATTAAAGGCTGGGGCATCTCTCATATGGGAGATGCTTAGAGAGCTGGGATTTGTTCAGCCTGAAAAGAGAACACTCGGTCTGGGATCATATCAGTGTTTGTTAATGCCTGATGGAAGAGTATAAGTAAAACAGAGCTAGACTACACTGAGCGGTGCCCAGTGACAGAAGAAGAGGTAATGGACAAAAGCTGAAATGCAGGAAAATCTTGCTGAACATGAGGAAATATTTTTTCAATGTGAGGATGACTGAGTACTGGAACAGGTTGCCCAAAGAGGCTGTGGAGTCTCTATACTTGGAGATATTCAAAACTCGACATGGTTGTGGGCAATGTGCTGTAGCTGGCCTTGCTTTAAGCAGGGATTTAGACTCGAGGATCTCCTGAGGTCCCTTCCAACCGTAACTATAGGGATATTCAGCATCTTCTTGAAAGTACCTTATACAGCTACACCATTTGCTGAAGCAAATGATGAACTTGACTGAAATGAACTCAGATGTATCTAAGTTATTCCATCTTCCATTTGAAACAGAGTGATTTAAACCACTTGTAAAAAACACCACTAAAAATATCTTTGTATTACACTCTCAAGAAGACGTACATTAACTCTAGCACTGGTTGCTGGGTGAAGGAGAGGACCTGGGACAGGTCACAGAATCAAATATTCCACTCCAATGAGTTTTTTTAATAATTTTTCTCATTTTCTCTCTGTTTTCTCTACAGAAGACACAATAGTTCTAGAAGTTGGACATGCAGAGAACTGATTTGTGGTGAAATACGAATCCATTGCCACATTCCGACTGGTCTTTATCCTCCATATACTATTCCTCAGAGGAATTTGAGAAAAGTTTACTTCATTTAGAAAAAAATCTCTGCCTCTATACAATCCTTTGTGTGTGGATTTCTATAAGGATAAATTTTACAGATAAAGGACCTAGTGATCCCACAATGGTGATTCTGCATTTTAAGCAAATAGGGGAGGAACAATAGAGAAGCTGGTGGAGCTGGTTCTCCCTAAATCTAGACTGCAGGGATATTCTACTCTTTCTCCTTTAAGGTACCACAAGGCGTGAGTCCTAGCCAAAGAAAAAACAGGGATGCCTTCCCACTGCTTGGTTCAGATATGATGAGTTCTCTGAGTCTAGGAAAGGCTTATGGCTATACTGAGGTTAACGAGGTTCCATCGAATCCCTTCTCCAGATTTTGTATTGTGGCAAATATGAATACAGACTCAGGGAACTCGTAACCTCTTATTCTGGAAGTGGAAGTAATCTTCCTGAAATTATGACGGTTTCAGTTACCTATAAAGGCTTCCACACAAATTCGTACCTCGCAAGGCAAAGAAGGCAACCCTCTCCTCATTTACTACTACCAATGGAGCACAAGGTCTCAAGTTTGATTAGAATTGCAAGTTCCAGTCTGAATGTTTTTGTTTGAACGTGTGAAGGACTTCCTAATGTCCTGTGATAAAAGCATTAACACAACAGTGTTCTGGTATTTTAGACTTGAACACATTATTGCTGAGGCCCTAATCAGCCTGTGACTATTGTTTTTCTGCAGTCTGCTTCTGCATCCTCTTCCATCAAACCCACGGGTTTCGCTCCCTTTGCTCAAGGTCAGCTCTGGTATGGTGCAGCTGTGAAACTTTGGATTGGCCTGCTGTGAAAAGAGATAAACTGTGAGAAAGATGTCTGAGATGCCTCATTTTTGACCTTCATACCTGAGCTCAGAAGCTGCATTTGAGCTCAGGCCCTTGCCATTGGCCCTCATCTGAGCCTAAACTAAAGCTATAGCTTACAATAAAGCTAAAGCCTGCTGTAGCAAGCCTAGTACTTTGTTGATCCAAACCTTGCCTTGATGACTTGAAATCCTGGCTTAACCTCAGACATGTCTTGTGATCATGAACTTGCCTGTCAGCACCTGGACTTTTTGGATGAACATAGTTGCCACCATCACTGGACTCCTTGTCCAGGCACTGCAAGACTCCAGTCCTTGTCTGTAAGGTAACAGCCCTTGCCTACTTTGCCACTATCCTTGGCTCTTGGTCTGCCTTCCTTTGTGGAGTAGCCCACTCAATACTTGTGCCCGATGACATGTGCTGGGATATCCAGCTACACTGGGGGTGGCCCTTAAGGAAACGGGCATGGGACAGAGATGCATATGGTACATGAGAAGAACTGAGGATAGACAGGAGTTTTTTCACTTTTTAGAATATTTTTTTTTGTTTTATTGCACTGTTAGTTTGTCCCTCATTGACGGTAAATAATGAGAGTCTTCTGCTGTGGTAAGAAGCCCTGATACTGGCTAAAGTCTGAAAAATTACTCTTTTCTTTCTTGATTTGTCTGCACAGAATCTATGAAGATAAATCTGAATCCTATTCACAATTTGTTCCTTCTATTTTACAGTCTTCAATACATCAAACAAATGATGCATAGATATTAAAATGAGCATCACTGTCATAATTTATAAAGAAAAGCCAATCAAATAACAATTTCAAGCTTGGAGTTGTAGAGATATGAATTAACTACTAAAGTAAGAAAATAAATTTAAAAAAAAGATCATGTACTCCTTACTCTCCTTGTTACTAACCCCAAACTATTAAATGATAATAATAAGTTAAACCTGAAGTGTAATGAGGTAAAACACAAGCTCAAATTGTAGATACCAACTACATATCTCCAACAGCAGAAAGAGCTGGCATAAAATGGTGGTGGCAGCATGAAAATTTCAGCCTTAGATAAATGACATTACTGGCAGTTAGCCATCATCAAAGGATTCTTTTCTTATGTTAAACAGAAAGAATAAAACATAGGACAAAAGCCCACAGGGTCAAGCATTCAAAAGAATAGTTTGATGTAGTTTCAGGGAACTTGTTTTCAAAATATCTGCCTGTATGCAATAGTTTGAAATATGAGTTATCTTTGTATGTATGTAAAAACATTAACATACTCTGATGACTGACAAAGCCACTATGTACACTCAGCTTGTTTTGCTTTTTGTGAATACTAGCTAACCAGTTCTCTGGAATATTAGAGCTCCTGTTAATAAAACAAACAAAATAAACAAAGAACAGTTACTAAAATACTGCATTTTTTCCGAAAGGCTAGGTTTTATCTGAGTGAGGATAAAGAGGAAAGGGATTACATACAGTATTTTCTATGCAACAGTGATTAGTCAGGTTAAGAGAAGGAGAAGAAATAACATCAGCATCTCACCACAAATCCTGGCTTGCAAAAACAGGAATAACCAAAACTGGGGTCTCTCTGAACACAGATGCCATGTATGCAGGGGTTGGATATGCACTCATCAACATCCAACTCACAATGCAGACCTTCCCATCCTGTCATGAAAAACAAACAAATAAAGAACATTAAAATCTAAATCCATTTATTGAGCATCAATCAGTAAAAACCTATGGGTAACTATAATCAATCCTTATATCTGTTTATATACTATAGGATAGATATAAACTGTCTTTGCGCTGTGGTTTCTCAAAGAAGAAAAAGAAAAAAAAATAGTTTAGCAATAAAAAATCAGAACCCGAAGTACATGGACTTTACAATTACACTCTACTGAAAATCTCTTAGGGACGTTAGTATTTGCTGACTTTTATTTCTGTAGAGACATAAGTAAGCAAACAAGAGTAAAACCTGAATATACTCCCGCCTTACTGAATTAACTGACTTGACAGGTTGTCCTTCAACTACAGAATTATCTGTACTGTTATCTCTCTCCTGTGTCTAAGAATAGTCAAGGGTAAAATGTTCCCTGAAACCTCTAATCTCATTCCAGATCTGCATAGTGCAACCAAAGCCATATTTTTTCCAAAATTTCAACTGAAAGAGTATGGAACTACCTATCTTATTTTTGACCTTTTTATCCTATTAAATTTGTGCATTATTGTCACACTGGGCAAGGAAAAGTGGAGGTTTAGACAGACAACAATAGTCAAAGTTACACAAAATAAAATAAAGGAAAAAAGTTTTTAAAAAAATCTCAGATTACTGTACCAGATCACTGAGGAGGATGATTTCTCAGCAAATACAGGTTTATCTTTGAATACCATCAGAATACTATCTTCTTATATTTCAACACTCAGGTTACTGGCATTTTTGGTAATATGTATTTCTTACAAAATGTGTTTTACAACTAAGCAAACCCATACATTAGAGGCCAAAAAATGTGTTTTAGATCATGTAATTTGAGCCTGTCTTGAACTTGCTCTTCAGAGGCTAAGTCAAACCAAAAGCAGCTCGTTTGCTTAAAAAATCCAAAACCAGAGTTTTGTAAAATATGGCTAACTATTGAAGAACTCCACACCTTCTGCAATGATACTGCCAACACCCATTACAGCTTTGTTATTTCTCTAATTATTTTTTCCCCTTTCTAAAAACAAACAAACAAACAAACAAAAAGACTCCATGTCATGGTTTTGGCTGGGACAGAGTTAATTTTCTTCACAGAGGCTCACACAATGCTGTGTTTTGGATTTTTGATGAAAATAGTGGTGACATTTTTGGTTGTTGCAGAGCAGTGTTTACACAGAGCCAAGGGCTTTTTTTGCTTCTTGTGCTGCCCTGCCAGTGAGGAGGCTGGGGGTGCACAGGAAGTTGGGAGGGGACACAGCCTGGACAGCTGACCCAGACTGACCAAAGGGATGTCCCATACCATGTGGTGTCATGCTCAGCAATAACAGCTGGGGTAAAGGAGGAGGAAGGGGGGACGTTGGGAGTGATGGCGTTTGTCTTCCCAAGAAACCATTACGTGTGATGAGCCCTGCTTTCCTGGAAGTGGCTGAACACCTGCCTGCCCATGGGAAGCAGTGAATGAATTCCTTGTTTTGCTTTGCTTGTGTGTGCAGCTTTTGCTTTACCTAGTGAACTGTCCTTGTCTCAGCCCATGAGCTCTGGCACTTTTACCTTTCTGGTTCTCTCCCCCATCCCACCTGGGGAGAGTGAGAGAGCAGCTGTGTGGCACTTAGCTGCCTGCTGGGGCTAAACCACAACACTCCACAACCCCAAAACCACAGAAGATCACAGCTCATCCAAATCTGCTTGCCCATATCTTGTGTTTGCCTCAGTGCATGTGTCAAATGGACCCACCAGTTATGATCTAGCCTTTTTTTTAGCTGCATTATTAGAAGTGCAGTCTGCCCCAGCTAAAGACATCAGTTGTGAGGCCACCATTAGTTCCAGTGGGTGCTGATGTTGCTTTTGAGCTGTCTGAGATGCTGTCAGAATACAGTTTACATCTCTCTATGTTGCTTCTGCACCTGAACAGCCTGCAGCTGTGCCCATAGATTCTGAACATGCATCTATTATTCTAGGTGTATGGGGCCTGCCACTGGGACAATAGTTGACAAAATTCATGGCCCACTACAGAATGGATTTGTCAGAGCTAAATCAATTCCCCTTTCTGGTAACACATGCTCTCACAACATGCTTCATTTTGTTCTCTGAAGGTTTTTGGAAAGCCGCTATCATCTGCCTTGTTCCTAGTTCTATGTTGCCACTACCCCTTTTCCATTTAATTAAATTACAACCATGGATCTGTTGGATATCACAGACTTTCTGCCTTGTGGAAAGTTCCTTCCCACAGTTACCTTTACAGATGTAAAAAAACTCAATCACATCTCCATATTTCTATAGGTGAAGGTCAGCAGAGAAATCCAAGACCTATCATACGCAGGTCTTGGATAGTAGCCTGCCACAAAAGCAGATATATTCCAAGGATTTCTACTTTCTGTCTCCAGAAGATATTTTTCTTTATCTTCCAATCCCTTTCTTCACTCGTGCAACTTTTCAACAATCTATTCCTCCCATAGGTTCCCCTTCTCCAAATTCATTCCTTTTCTGAGCTGTAATCTTCTCATCTCTTCAGCCATTTCCGAAGTCATAGAACTCAAATTACATTTGGAAATACCACATTAATTAAACAGAAAAGGTATGCAACCATGATACATATACCTAATGCATCATTATTTATTTTCATAGTGGAGAAATCACATAGAGATCTTTCACTTCTATGAAAGAATGCTATTATAAAAAAAAAAAAAAAGGTAAAAGGACAGTTTACACTTGGGTTAAAAGGTGTTTAGATCATGTTAGCAGCAGGACCGAGATCTAAGGCCCAAGAGAAAGCTTCTTCTGCTTACATCAAACATTTCCATGTAAGATGCATAGAGACAGCAGTTACAGCCCTTAGCTGGTAAGTAATTTTAAAATGTCTGTATTCAAATACACTTACATTATCAGTAGCTTTAAAAATAACGAGAAACATTTTGAACTTGACAATATATTCTGTGTGAGGCACAGTAATGATCAAAAAATACATCTTATTAGTTTTTAAGTCATCTATATTGGTGAAGCCGTATGTGGTCTCATTTAGTACTAGGCAGAGTTTGCTGAGGGAATATACAGTTTTATTCAGGTGGAATCTCTATTGCAGAACAGTGCTGAGAGGAAAAAAGATAAATACTACTGAAGATAGGTGATGAGTCAGACTTTGAAGATCAGAAGGGACTGTTACGATCATGAATTCTGGCCCTCTGTATGGCAAAGACCAGTAATTTTTCACTCAGTAGATCTTACATCAAGAGTATAGTATCTTTATGGATTATTGAGTCTCTTGGACATTAAAAAAAGAGTTGCTATAAAAAGTTTCATCTGGGAGTAAGTTCATTCTCAAAAGTAATGAGGTCCTAGTAAGCCAAACAGAGATTGCCTTATAAGTGCTTCCATTTAAGTCTTACGCATTAGAGTACTCTTCATTAGTACTGACTAAACAACAAAATAAACTGTCCATATGGACTCTCTTTATACACACACACACTTGCTTGCACACTTTATTTTTAATATCTGTTACATATCATAGTTTTGTAAACTGCACTAGGGACACTCCAGAATGAAACAATATGTGAAATAAAATCTGATTTAATTAACATTCAATTCATTATGTATTGCTGTTTTGCTGTTGTTGCTGTTTTAATGAAAAACCAGTGCAGACAATTATTTGGTGATCTATTAAAAAGACTGCAGAAAAATGCTGTCTAATACAAATATGATCAGTTGACTTCAGGAGAGTTTAGCAAGATCTTATGACTTGCTAATGGAAACGAACAAGGTGAACATACCTCAGTACAATGAGGATAAGCAGATTAGATGTATAAAGACAGCATGAGTGTATAGAATATTTACCTTCCAGAGTATCTCTAATGTGTAAAATAATCACTAAGAAATCTTGGATCAGTACTATCCAGGAGAGTTTTCAGCTTGGTAAAATAGGAAATGGTCTTAAACTGAAAAATCAAAGGTTCAGGAGGCAGATACTAGCATAACTCTTAAATTAAGAGTAACTGAATAATGGAGCAATATGCTACTAATTAGTAACCGAATTATGGAGCAATATGCTATAAGGCAGTTATTCACACTCTACTGATATAGACAAAAGGTATTTTGTTAAGAGCCTTGATATGAGACAGTGCGTAGTCCTGAAAAGATTCAATTTGTGATTACATGACAGGGCAGGCTTACTGTGACATTTGCTTTTGTATAAATGCTACATCCCTTATACTTTCCTAAATAACAAGAGCTGTTTAACTTGATCTAGGTAAGCATAAGAAAATAGCTCCAATGTTTCTTAGAAAGTGCTTGTTTTCATCCCATTTACAATTGTTCGCAAAATTTCTTTTCATCCCAGCAAGCAGACCTAAGCATGGGAATGTGTGAAATATGAATAATAAGAACAGGTTTTTAGTTAACATTTTCAGAAATTTTCATTAGTCAATCTTACTCTGTAGCTAGTTTAAATATCTAGTTGTTATACAGCACCTACTAGTTGGTCTGTAGTTACATTAGTGAAGATCATCCATAATAAACCCAGCTCTGGATAACGTTTCTGACTCTTTTAATGAATTGGTTTTAGTTTTAAGTCTTTCTAACATGCTTATTAGACTAGTTCATTCTCTTTAGATTTCATTCAAAAAGCTCGTCAAAGGGGTAGTTATTCTTTTTGTACCTTATACGTTACACACATAAAAGAACTAGATATATTTTACCAGCTTTCTCAGCACTAACACTGATAATTCTAAACTATCATTCTTTAAGATTGTTCTGTCAAATGTCAGTTACCTTGTTGACATTTACAAGTGTATCCATTGACATGATCTTCACAGGTTGAACCGTGTAGACAAGGTGATGAATTACATTCATTAACTTCTATTTCACAAAACTGTCCAGAAAATCCAGCAAGACACCTGAAGCAAATAACATTACAACATGTTATACTATGCATAATCCATCATATAAAATATAATTTGTGTGGAAACAATTCGTATAATCTATGCACATTAACAAGACACAATCTCATATATTCCTTTCTGTTTCAAGGAGTATTTTACTGGAACTCTTCCAAGTTTCATGTTGTAACCCATGGTGATCTTTTAGGGGATTTATGATGGCAAAACCCATCCACAAATTTCACATTTGAACCACAGTATCCAGATCATAATCAAACCTAACAGTCTCAATTGCAGTTTACTGGTTCTAGCACGGTAAGTAAATACAAACCTTTCTTAATGTGCTCTTGGGAGACTAAACTACTACTAAAATAGTTTATTTAGCGAAGTAACTGCAGTCTATGTTTGGAAAACTGCTTGTTGAGAAATGTTGCTCATTAAATGTAACTACAGCATAAAAGCCAACCTTCAGGGACCATGCTTTGATTATCATTCTAGTTATCAAATATTAGCTATCTTGAAACAACTTTTTCTGTATTTTTCTGGTTGTAAATCCCATGTGATCATTAACACCAAAACAGTTCTGTATGATTGCAACATAACTTGCAATAACTTTACAACTGATCCAAGCAGATATGCAAGACCTTAATGAAGCTCAGCAATCTTGCTAATCCCATTACTGAGAGTGACTGTGTTAATATAACATTGCACACAAATCCACAGCTTTACAGACTCAGATACATTCTTCAAAACAGAGCCCCAAAATGGTATTTACAACATTTACTCTTTTGAGATGAGTTGTACACAGATATATTTCACATGAGGCAATGTATTTAGAAACTACTGTTAGCAGCTAGGTGGTGCACATTTTGCATGTCTTCTTGTTTACAATGAAGAACATAAAACTTTATGCCCCCTTAGAGGAAGACGAGTATGAATTGCCTTTCAGTAAATTAGAATAGTCATGTCACTTACTCCTCAAGATACCACATTGTGTGAATACAAAACACATCATTAGAATGAAATATCTGCAGTGTTTACCTTAGCTTTCCAGATCTTGAAGCAAAAGAGAAGGGGACCGGATCATGGAATAGGTACATGTAACACTTACTGAAGAACCATTACATTATGTATTGGTAATTATGTTTTGATTTCTGCCTTGACTATTAATTAGAACGTATTTGTTTCACTTTATATGGAATACACTTCGGGTAATAGGAATTTGGAATCTACCAAGACAATGAAGCAGAACAGATTTTCCAAAGTCTACATCAACTACAGAAGACAGTGTTGGCATACCGCTTGGAAAATATACAAACTGAAGCACACACTACTATTTTGCAAGTATCTAATTATAATGTGTGAGAGAAAAGCCATGGATAAGGCTGAATGAGTGAGCCATAAGGTGGCCTGGATTGCTTTTTGGCCACAAAACATTAAGCAAAATCTAGTAAGATATAGTTTGCTCTTTCATCTAATTGCCAAACATCAAAATCTGATTTAGAACTGGATTCAACCCACCCAGCTTCCCATATCTTACTGTAATAACCTTAGGATTCTTCTGTGCTCAGTGGAATAAGGGATGCAGAGGATGATTCTGCTCACTAAAAGTTTAAATCATTTTCTGCAGATACCTTTGTCTTTCCACTAGGTACACGTCATATTAAAAAACAAAAAAGAGAAACTTCTCCCAAGTATGGAAAGGACGACCAGAAGGATGAATGCTTATAAGATAATGCAAATAACATTCTGTTTGCAACTACTGGAAAAACATGGCAGCTAAACAAAGGGACTACTGGGATGGTTTAAATACAGTTAACCCTAACCTTATAATCTGGTATGTTTGTGGGCACTTTGCTATTAAAAAAACAAAAAAAAACAAAAAAAAAGGAGGGGTTAAAACAAACTGGAAGAAATACACATTTATTATGTGTAAATTCTGGACAGAATAACTATACATATGTCTACATAAGGTGAGTTGTCTTGCTTTTTTAGGGTGCAAAACTCAAACATTGAAGAAAAGTTTAAAGGTCTTTTTAAGAAATCTCCGGTTGGCAGCTTCAAGTGGGCACGTTTTTATATACCATGTGTATACTTGCTATGAATTGTTATCAATTTGCAGAATGTGCTCCTCTTCCTAAGTCAGACAATCATTCAACTTAAAGAATATTTAAGAAGAACATTGAAAGTGTTTCAGATACTGAGGTGGCTTTTTTTGTTCGTTCACTTGTTTGTTTTGTTAATGCTACAATACCACAATGTTGTTTGCTTGTGTTCAGATAGCATAATCAGATATAAATGATGCTTATGACAGCAGAGGCAGGCACTCTATTAACTGAACGATTCTGAGCAATCATGAAACGACTAGCACTAACCCTGCTGCTGGTATTTGCAAGTCATAAAATATTACCTTAATGTCAGTAGCTTTCCCAAATCACTTTTTAAAAATTGCAACAAATTTTGTCTTACTGAGAGTATTAATGAAGTTAACATTTCTTAAGATATGACAAGCACTTCAATCATCTTTGAAACTTTTGTTTGTTCGTGAGAAGTGATTCCCCTCATTCTTACTCTTTTTTATATATATTTATATTTCTGTTCTGCCTCCCCACATTCCTCCTTCCCTTATGTCATTTGTTTTTGAGGATTAAGAGTGATAGAAACAATAGAATGTAAATAAAACAGACCCCAAAAGTGTATACGGAAAACAGTTCTTGTCTAATGAATGGCATTAAACCTAATCAAATACTTTGGAACACATTCGTATGTGGAGCTTGGGATATGACCAGTCTGCAAATAAAAAAGGGGCATTTAGATAGCTTTCATCAAGGTATGACCACTTCAGATCTTGTACATTGATTACTATTTAATAAAAAACAATTTATACCTTTATAAATAAATGCATATCTAGGTTTAGCAGCAAATAACTCTTAGAGCTTTTGTGATAAAGAAAGATAATACACTGTGATGGCTGAGCTTTTAAACTTACAAAGGTATCAACATAAGATCAACAGTACAGTATTGAAAGGCAGCAGAAAAATACTGCTGATTTTCTGTAAAAAATAATGCATTCAGAATTGAACTCCATCTGCTAAGAACTATCTCACATCTAAATCAACCCCAATGCACTGAAGAAGCCTGTGACTCAAACTGATCCTAAAGTGCAACCAGGATCTGCCTGTCTTAGGTACTTCCAAGGTGAAGTTCCTAAGTCAGGACGAAAGTTCACAGATCAGTTTAAAGCTGCTTCACCTGTATGCTTGCTCTTGAGGCTAATGGCTGACATGAACATAGAGAAAAGTTAGACAATAAGTAAGATGAGTTTGTCAATAATTATTTTACCGAATATAAGCGCTGAGGGAGATCAAATGAGAAATCTGAAAGACAGCAAGAATCCTAACAGAATAATAGGCTGGGAACGCTCAGGGCAGGGTAATACAGGTGAATGAAGGTCCAAACATCAGTGGTTTTAAAACACGAAAGAGTCACTCAAGAAACAGAAAAGGGGAGTAAAGTTTAAAAAGTAAAGTACGGGTTTTAAAACCGTATTTTGTGGACAAAAGCAAAAAGTCATCAAGAAACAATAAAAATAGAAGGGTCAGGCCCTGCCCTTTGGATGGTGAGGTTGCCATGGCACTGCTCATTTGGAGGCAGGAAGAGATCATGCCCTAATGTTGCTGTGTTAGAGCCATGACTAGTTTTATGCCCCTTTCATCCAGAAGTCATAAAAGCAACAGCTCTGGAACAAAGACTGTCTGTGCTTGTGGAAGACCAATTTCTTCATCCTCAGTGCAAACCCCTGGTCTTCCCAGTAGCTAGCGCTTGTCCAGCATGGGCTTCCTCTTCCTTGCCTGTACCCCTACACTCTGAAGAGTGTAGGAAGTGAAAAAGCAGAGATACTTCCTGCCCTGTTCTTTTAAAGATGCTATTCTGCCACAGCTGAGTCTTCAAATTTAGCTTCCAATGTGAAGTTCTTTTGTTATCATTAGATGATTCCGTAAGGTGATAGTTACACTCCCACCTCCAAAAAAGGTGATAACTGAGATTGTCATGTTATGCCTTGATGACACTGAAGACTGTTTTGCTCATACAGCTAGTTAGGTAAGAAAATTCAAAGTTTTGTACCTTTCACTCACACTCGATGCCGCAAGTGGATGTCACCTGGGAAGATTCAGTCATTGCAAAGCAGCAAGAAAATTCTGGTCCCTGGGTTCTGAACAGCCATGTTATGTTGGGAAGATTTATTTTGTCACATACAACATCTTAGCTTTATTAAGATGATTTTCACTATGGTCTTCATTATGATTCACTATGAGTTGACAGAAGCTGCTCTTTGTTCTTGCCACACGGTCTTTGTGGTACTTCAACTCATTAACAGTGGAAGGAATAGCTACACGCTAAAGGCCCTTTTGCAAAACACGGCTATGACATTTAAACTGAGTGAGGCATTACACAGAATCAGAGAACAGGCAGGAAAGGCGCTGGAGAATGCACCTGTAATGGACACAGCATAAAAGCAATTTGCAACCTTGAAGCTGGCCTGGCTACACAGTTCAGGCTAAAAGAAAGATGACTCACCCAGGATGAGGGCTTAGCTGTCTAAGGTGCTGCCCATAACAGAATGAAGAATTGACCTGTTAACCTAAGGGAGTTGCATAGACACAGGAAGACAGCTGAGTTATTAGGGTGCTGTCTACTTGCACTTGGCTGACCTATTTAGAAGAGATGAATCAAATCCTAAGAAACATTCTCAGATGTTAGTACTACAAAAACACAATTTAAGCATTCACTACAATTCGACTTATAGATTTACAGAACTACAGGAAATTGTAACATTATTAAAATTGTATCAGTCTTAGTCAGGTAAAATGCCATCTACCTGATTTAAGTAGCGCCGTGTCTCATACTGCTGTAGATGTCCTACCCCAAGGCCTGCTATACAGTGGGTCAGACTTAATAGCATCCTTGTCTTTACATATAACTTTTAACAATCTAATGTAGCACCTCTTGCACATTATGAGACCAATCCCAGCCTATACTCCTGCTCTTTATATCAAATAATATAATTAACACAGCAAATGCAGCAGAGAAATCTACCAAAATAGTAAGAAAAATCTGTATTATGGATACCTGAATTTTTTTTTTTTTTAAGTTGGACATTATGATTTATCAATCAATAATAAGGTAGAAACACACACTTACAATGAATTCACAGAATGTACACCGGGACAATGAAGTGGTTATTTTTCCATTAGTCCAGAGCTGGTCAGATCGAACTTAAGAAGTCAATGTTTCCACATCAAAGTAACAATCTCTTTTTGAGATGAAAACTAAAAGAGCAGCAGAGGAATCCATTAACTAATTGATTCCTCACACTTCAGCATAAACTCAGCTGTCTCTGTGTCTATAGTCTTTCGCATTAATGGTTACCAAACAAGACACTAACCGTAGAGAAATCTGAAATCCAATTGCTCTGCTCCTGGAAATTAAGCTAAATAAGAAGGTAAGTTATTTTACCATCTTGTGGTATAGCAAGTATGTAAGGGTCTCTGAAAAAATCTTGCAGTTATTTAAACAACGAAAAATATACAACTACTTCTATGCCAATAACAAATCCCATATTTGTAACAGTATCGGAAATATTTAACAGAGAAGAGGTAAGTGAACACAGACTTCCAGTGTTCAAGATTTCTTGTGTTCAGTTGAAATGTTTTATGCAGAAGTGAAGGTATTCAAGCATAATCAGAACTTATCCATAACAATTTGGGGGTTGCCAAAATATCTGTATTTTTGCTGACACGTTTCCATACAAAGAGTGGGTAAACCAGTAAGATACTTCAACTCCCAGATGAAGTTTTCAATAAAAGCCTAAGATGCCCTATGTGAAACTCCTGTAAAAAAAAAACAGCAGTGGTAACTGTTATCAAAGTTTTACTTCACGTTAATTCTGCAGTCTAAGGGCTACTGGCATGCATAAATTTCTACTGCACTAAATACTACATTTAAAACAATTCCAGAGTGATCAATTCATGATTTATGAAAAGACTTAAATGAAGGTTTTGATCTGTGACAATTACAGCTGCATAGTAAAATTTATTCTATGTGAGTAAACTTCTAGTCTCAGAGAAAATCTGAAAGAACCCAAATGTCAACCAATTTTTTCCCCTACATCTCTAATTCATATCCTGTTGTAACTCATAGGTCTTTGAGTCTGTTTTGTAACTAATTGTTCCTTGAGTCTATTTTTTATCTGTACCCTTTTCCTCCTCTCTCCCTCTCTTTCTTCATCTGCCTTGTGACCTTTTATAGCTTATGAATAATTTCTATATCTGTGAGATACGAGGTTCAGAAAAAAACACGGTTTCTACAACACAGAAGTTTATTAGGTTTATCTGGGAGCAATGATTAATAGCAATTGTACTTATAAGACAGCATTTATGCTGTAACCTTTACCTGTCTATTTGACTCATTCAACCTAGTAAAATCAATGAACTTTATGGACCAGTCCACACTACGAAATTTGTTTGGGACATCAATTTTTCTTCATGAGCGTTAATCTTGATGAGTAGGGTAACGTTTTGTTAATACTTCCTGGTTTGGTAATTAGGACTTCAGACAGAATAATAGATCAACGTGAAAAGCACCTCTCCTGAGCAACTGTCTTGGGTAAAATTGTCTTGTAAATGTGCAATCTCTTTTGACATTAGTCAAAATCTGCATTTTCAGATCTGCATTTTCTGTCCAAAATAAATCTAGTTAACTGCTCTACTGTAACAGGCCAGCTCTATCACTGCAAATTTATACTGGGATCGCTATACATTATTAACAAGCTATGAAAAGTCACTGGCTAAATGTCATGGAAGCTGAGATATAGCAGCACCTTGGGATTCATATAGCAAACAGTTTAGTTTTAATCATCTTGAACCACAAGGTGCCTTGACATTTGCGAGGCAACTTTTTCCTTTTGAACTTCCACTAGAATCAGACCTCTATTATCTCAGCCATAATTCTGAACTTCAAATGTGATAGAAAGTTTTACCTTCTAAATTAAAAAAGTGAAAAATCGATCAAACATGGACCTTACCATTCATTTAATCGATGCTCTCATGCTAGCTTGTAAAGTAAAAAAAGAAAAAGCAAGAAAAACTAGATAATTCGAGCATCCTCAGGTTTATTAGAGATGTTTCCTATGAAATGCAGGAGCCTTACTTAGTACTAGTGAGGCACAACCTTCTTGAGCAATATTAACGCAATGAACTTCTCCAGAACCTTTTTAATTTCAGAGAAAGATTGAAGAAGTGAACCGGTTCATTGTAACTATACATATCTATTTCAATATGTTTTCTTAGAGCTTTTAAAATTTATTGGGAAAATCCATCTGTGATGGAAATACATTTGCAATCATTATTGCACTTCACTCTCTAACAGCCAACATTTTGGATCCTAAGTTCCCATTTAGTGGAAGCCAATGTATTGGTTTTGCTCCTTTAAATAAGATCATTCACAAGAAACATAAACAAATATTACTTTATTCAAATGAAAATATTATGTCTCAAGCACAGGAGCACGCAAAATTCCCATCCCTACCAAGGTTGCTTTGAGAAAATGAAATCTGTTTCATTTGCAAGTTACATTGTGATGTTTATAAAGTTTTGAATTTTCTGATCTTTTTCTTTCAGACTTTACTGCCCTAACTTCTGTGTGTTAGTTCTTATATTACTAACTACCTACACATTATATGTATTGCTAATATACATGTTAAAAAATCTTGCTTCATAAATGAATGTATATCTCCAGTAATGTCATAAAGTTAAACAATGGCTCTAGTACTGTAACTCAAATAGCTCCCCTCAATCTGATACATAGAACTCAAACCTCTTTTTTTTTTCTTTTTCCCAGATTGCTTTTCCACTTCACATGAAATACATTTTAAAAAGTAATTAATTTCCCCTTACTATCTTTTTTCATTCTTTTCATGATAATTCCAGCTTTAATAGATAGTACCTTGCAATTGTTATTCTTAAAATCCATAAATAAATTAAAATGGATATAAGGTTTTAAACTTTCATTGATGTTCCATTGAAGAAGGGGGTAATGTAGAGATTTGTTCAAGGTATTTATTCTGATGTTGATCTAAAAATTGTAATCATTATAATTAAACCACCCTCTTAAGAAAAAAAGGATGAAATATAATCCCAAAGCAAACCACTGGAAGAAAACCACAGGCAGCCTACTTTATGGGGTTGACCAGCAGGAAAATGCAAACCTTAGGCTCCTGCCATTTTTCATTGTATCAGCCAAATGGTTACAGTGAAAGGATGTGGGCAGCTTTCTCAGCAGCTTAACAATTAGAAGCACTTATTGTGATCATTTTCTTTATTTCCTTTACTGTCTTTATAATGTTTTAGAAACTTGAAACTATAATTAACTATTCATCATATTTGTCAGTTTTCCAATGGGTGACAGCAGATGATAGGGACATGAAAATCAGCTTTGCCATTCTTTCTGAAATACGTTCTTGGCGCAATCTCCCCTGCACCGCTTGGGTGGGAGGGTGGAGGAGGTGGAGTTGGGATGACGGAATGAAGCTCAGCTTGGGAAAAAGGCAGGAGTAGGGAGAAGGTGTTTTACTTTTTCTCTTCACTCCTCACCACCCTACTCTATTTTTAATTGGCAGTAAATTAAATTAATTTTGCCCACGTTGAGTTTGCTTTCCTGTGATGGTAATTGGTAAGTGATCTCCCCATCTTTAGCTTGACTCTTGAGATTTTCCATC
>VXAL01009674.1:0-34355 GCA_013399475.1 Chauna torquata | reverse complement strand
ATTATTTGCTCTCTTGACCCTGTGGAGGAGGGGGAGTGAGAGAGTGGCTGGGTGGGCATCTGGAGGCCAGCCACATTCAACCTACCACAAAGCTGTATGCTTTTCCAGAGGTTTCTACATAAGTACTGCAGTTCTCAAGATACTGCCCTAGTTCAAATATTAATTCTATTTATGCTAATCAAGACAGAGATTAGGCTCCTTCATGGCTTGGTAGAACCTTGCTAAGGAACCCATCTCAGGAAACAGTAATGTAAAAAGAACTTCTTCACGAACCAATTTGTATCAGAAGTATACTCCATAATTAAAAAAAAAAAAAAACAGAGACTTTATGAGATAATGCAAAATAGCATCCTTCAGTGGCAACGCTTTTTTCCCCTTCCATTTCTCATAATGCCCTAATTGTTACTAATATGAATTGTCAAAAAAAAAATTATGAACCATCAGACCTGCATACTTCTGCCCTTTAACACATCACAGCACATCTTAAAAAGGCAGTATTTGCAAAGAAATGTCTCTGAAATCAACTGATACTGTTTTGGTGCACCTACCCCACAATGCTTGCTTCTCTTTCATCCTTTGACCATCCATGACTACAACATTACTTTGATTCAAACAAAAAAAATACTGTTGGTGGTAGATTCCTTTATAGCATTCTTATTTCACGTATCAAGTTACCGAAACTTTTTGATACATTTCTTTTCTGAAAGCAAGACCAAAAGCTATGTGGATGTTACTGTGACCCTGACAGAGGATTCAGAAAGGAAGCTTATATAATTATCTTACAATGACCAAATCCCACTGACATCTCATTGCTTTAGAAGTAGCTTCTAAGGCCAAATTCCTTCAGCTGGGAAATCTTTCTTCCAGATCTTTTCAGTATTCTAAGTTTTGCAAGATGCATTTTAAATAACTTTCACAGTGAATTTTACCAAGGACTTCAAGTAACAATAAAAATCTGGGAGCTGGACAGGTAGCAAGCATAATGAGTTCATCTTTGAGGAAACTGGTCCACATGTGTTTTACCAGCCACAGCTTTTGAACTTTTACTACATTAAACTCAGATAGAGTAATTCCCTATGTAAAAAAATGAAGGTACCACATTAAAATGAGTTATCTGCTGTCTGGCCATCTGTCTGAATGTTGTAGGTGCTGGTGATGCAGCAGATTACGCAATCAATATGTATGCTACATAACAAACTTTTAAAATCTTCTGTTGCTTGAGATTTTGAAAAAATAATAGGGAAAACAAACAAACAACAAACAAACAAACACCTGTTTTAAAGAATTCCCAGACTTTTTTGTGCATGTGTGTGTGAACTCTTAGCAATTTCTGGGATCCTACAGTGGATCAGCAGAGAACTTTGTTGTTACTGCGGTTTCATGGGTGGGTTAACCTGATTATCTGCATAAGGCTGATGACTCAAAGTAATATGAGTCAGCAGCCCCAGTATCAGTAATACTACTGAAAATTGCTTCTCCCGCTGTACTTTGGAGCATTTTTCTGTGGAAAGAATTTGAGAAAGCAGCCAGTAGGGAACGTACAGAAGTCTCCCGAGAGAGCTTTTCTCAGATTATTTTCTCCAAAGTCCTTTCCTTCCCAAGGGTGATATTGTGATTGTTAATTTTAGAACACTGACAATGAAGCTTTCTCTAAAGTAAAAGTCTAGTATATCACATTACTTTTTTTTCTTTTCCTTCTCTCCTCTGAATTCTCCTTGGAGACACTGTCAAGAATGGAGTACATTTATTTACCTCTGAAGTAAAATTTTGCTTAGACTGAAGTAAAAATAAATTAAAGCTCTCCATGGTTGTCAGGAAATGTTAGTTCTATTTTAAAGAACAGTGAGTGGGAATCAAAAAGAAGAAGTTTTTTAATAACACACTTGAGTGTATATTTGATTTTAGAGAGCTTTCTTCCATTTATTCATCTACAGTTATGTTCCCATTACTTTAGCGTCAGAGTGCTTCCTAGATATTTATAGCCCAAGATAGCAAGTCAGCTCCTGCCCTTCTGCTTTCTTTCTTAATTTATGTGAGAAGTCATTCAATGATTATTAGAGAAAAATGAAGCTGAAGAGGAGTCACATACATAGCCCAAGAGATCTAGGCTCACATCGTGTTTGCTCAGATCTTTGCTCTGATTTTTATACTCATAATCCATTTCTCTAGAATATAGCTTTGCAAAAGTAAAATGAATTTTAGAAGGGTAATTAATATTTCCGATCTCTTGGAGAACTGATTTTAGAACAACAGCTACAAACCACAAGATTGTGACCTTATCTATATGTTCACTTTTAACAGCTCCAAATTTTCACTACCAATCAGAATCTACCAGAGGCTTACAAAATTGGTTTAAAGATGTCAGACATTTATTGCTAGTTTTTGGCCCCATCTCTACTGTATATTATTGCCTGAGGAGTAAATGTAAGGAAGAATGAACTGATATATCAACACTTTGTAAGGAATGAAAGAAATTGGAGCAGCTTGCTCTTAGTCCTCTTAGACAGGAAAAGCGACCCTGTCTGCATACCACGCTAGATACACTAGTGCAAGGTGTCTTTCTTCTGAGGGGAAGAATGTTGCATGTAACAGATCATAACAGATCCAGGTAGTTTAGTCCAGGTTGGAGCTGGAAGCTCTGCAGCTTTTCTGCTTCCAACTGTGGTTGAAAAAGAGTTAATAAAATAGAGAAATTATTACATCGGGGGAGGGGGGGGGGAAGCAATGCATGCAATGGTAGGGCAGTAAGGACTATATTTACAGCTTTATTCTTGACTATAATAATACAAGTGCAATGTGTGCTAAACAAAACTGCTTTTTTACTACTCCAGATACACAAAACTACTCAGGACACTGCATTTGTATTTATAAAAGTATTTGACCAATAAGCGTTGTTATTCTCACAGAATGTCTCAGGACAACCACAACACAACATACACATTGGATAATAAAAAGTTCTGTTCTTTATAAGGTCATTCTCCTATTATCGGTAGTGTTCCTGCAGTAATCCTCATTATAAGAGACTTTAAACTTCCTCAGTACACTTGGATGTATGCTTTATTTTCCCTAAGAGAAAAAGCAGACTTTACTGCCAGTAAAATCTCCCACCGTGGTTATCATGGACATTCGTATTAAGTGATAAATTACGTACTTGCTAAATCACAGTTGGTGGGGTGTGACAGTGTTATAAGAAAGGTTAATCTGTGGAAGCTCAGGCTAGAATGAATACATTTTACTGCTAGTAAAATAACCAGAATGGCTGTGCCTTGATGAAAGTGTATTAGAGTTAACACACTCCTTTCTTTACTTTATTAATCTCCCCATTTGGAAACTAAAAGCATTTCTTCACACACCAGTAGTGTGGGCAAAATTAAAGGAACTGGTGTGTGTGTGTGTGCATGTGTCCTTGCAGGACTAATGAAAAGCCAACATTCAGCTGTTTGATAAAATAATTCAGATTTGCGCTCAGATTTCATACACAGAAAAGCTATCATTATCTATCTAGTCAATCCTTCAAACAGAAGTCTTTCTGGGCTTCTAACTAATTGTTCTTGTACATTAATGAATATGTCAAAACAGGTTCTTATCTGATGTAAACTCTCGTAATATCAGTCTTGTCATCTTTCTGTGCTACTCAGGCACTCAGTCTCAACCATGGATACAACAAAACAGCTTAATATCAGACAAAAAAAAATATTCTTCATTTATTTGTGCAATTTCTTTGGTTCAAATCAGCTCCCTAAGTGACTGTGTTACACAAAATGGAAGTTTTGAATTAGTAGATTTTATGTCGATCCAATTAAAGTCATATTACTTCTAAGTGTCTTGGAGATTTCTTGGTGATGGAATAGCCACTAAATCATGATGAATGTAGACAAAATAGCCTTTAGCCCATTCCAGCCAAGATAGAAAATAAAGTAAAGCATTTTTTTGTTAGTACCGCCCTTTCCTCCAGTCTCCTGGGGACAATGAAACAACTTTAGGACAACATTAGAAGATAGTGGAACAGCATAAGAACGGATGTATACATTCTATTTACAGACTCAGCCATACCTTAGCAAAAAAGTTGTCTATAAACAATTCATAGAACTCAGTTGGAGAACATCAAGTGATTTCAAAGACCTCCTTCTGAACAAGTGAGTGGAACAATAGTGAAGTTCTGCCTTCCTCTGAGAGTTCATATTTCTGAATATTTAATATACTACTAAGAATAATTTTATCTAAACAGCAAGATAACATTTATCTTTCTTCTTACCAAGTTACTGCAAATGGCATCATAATTTCTAGTGCATTGCAAATTTCATTCTTTTCCATTATTGTTTATGGAAAGATCTATTTCCCACACTCTCTATTACTAGTCTCTGGTTTATGTGATATTTCCCCCACTCTTTCCTATGCTGTCATAAAATCTTTAACCTATAAAAGACTTTGCATTAATCTTTGAAGCATCTTGTCTTTTGCAGAAAAATACTCTTTACTCTTACTGAATAAGGGCTTCCTTCAGTTTCAAATGTTTGAAATAGAGCTCTTAACTCTTTACAGAAGACTTATTCTGAGCTTGCTTGTGAGGACCTTCTATAGTGAAGAACAGATTCCTGAAGTTACCAATCTTAAATAACTTTTACAAAGTGTTCTTCTTTTGGGATTACGCTTTTCCTTCTTTCTTCATCCTCATTCTGTCCTACAGATGTAAGCAGGGTCCTTTGCCAAAATCAACACGCAAGAAAAACAGAAGTTCTAAGTTTTTTCTTCAGCCCTGAGGCTGGGTTTTGAATAGTTCAAATCACAAATAGCTCTCACTGGTTTCAACTGAAATTGTATTTCTGAAATTAAGTCCTCAAAACAGAAGGTAAAAATTTAACTAATTAATGATTTACATTAAACTCTCCGAACTCTCTGGCTTTCATCTTAAGAAAACAACAGCAATTAGGGAGCTTAGTAACTGTGAAAACCCTCTTAGATGTGTACCTCATGTTAAATTCCTACATTTGAAAATCTGTATTCTATCATTATTCTATTGTATGCTTAAAATACCTTCTCCTCAGAAGTAAAAAATATACTCAATCCCTTTTTCAAAAAAGAAGGAAGTAACTGAGTCTCTTAAAAATGAGGAATTTGTTACTCGTGAACACAAAACATAGATTAATTGTTGTAAGAGGCTGACATTAGTTCCACACATCAGCCATATACCTATCTCAGCCTCCCTGGAAACGTAGCAACTTTCCCGCTAATCCCCCTGAAAAGGAAAGTGGTTTTTGCCCATTTCAAATTTTCTAAAGATCACTTAAAATGCTTGGTGAAACAATGCAAAGAACTCTCCTTAGAATTCTCTTTAGAATCTCTGAGGCCTTCTTGAATTTTCAAATATATAGCTGTAGACTTTATCAACCAACAACAAAATAAAAAGGCAAACTTCCACAGGGTGCAGAGAGATGTGCATGAGAAGTACTTAAGCAAGAAAAGAGTAGTCATATACATATACATGTCCTCTACATAGAGATATAAAATGAAAACAGCAAACTGACTGTTCCACCTATCCATAGTATATGCATGTGTTTATCTACTGGTACTAACTTTCATTGATCCAGCGTACCCATCATGAAGGGAGTGAGGGGGTGCACGAGCAAGGCTAGAAAGGGACTGTGCCATGAGCACTCACGTCACTAAAGAGACGCAGAATCACAAGTGCTATGCATTCTTTCCAGTCCCACAGCTACTAGTGTTAAAATCCCAGAAAAGATCACTAGTGTACAAGACAAGAAGGTCCCAGAGTGACTACTGGACCCCATATAGACACCAAAACATCTGAAATAGAGTGGCAACCTTTAGATCTATCTTTCTCTTCAATAAAGTTGTCTGGAGAATTGTCTCATGCCCACAAGCCCAGATTTTTCTGTGTCCGTACAAGGCCATTTTCATGCTCTGAACACTTTAAACCACTAATGTGGCATCTGTCATTCAATCTACAGCTTTGTCTTGGACATAGTAAGAGTAGCGTTCATCAAACCATACTAATCTAAAATGTTGGTACCTAGACCAAACCAGTCATCTCCCCATTTTCAGTGGAGGGAGGCCAGTGCTTCCAGAGGGCAATTCATACAACTTTAGACGTCTAGCCTACCTTGCAATCTCCAGAACATGATTCAGCTGCCTATTTCAAGAAGGGATGATTCACAATTTGAGTGTGCCTGTTGCTCCAATTCAATATTAGCAGAGCCTATGCAACCTATTTACACAGATGACTAACTTTTGCATAGCAGATTTCAGCAAGATGGATCTCATTATTAGTGTTACATTCCTAAGGAATTTTGTATCAGTAGTGAGATTTTGTATTTACAAAGCTAGTTAGCTAAAAAACTTGTTTGGTCTCTAAGGTTTCTTATTTCTTTGAGTATCTCCACACTTAAAATTCTTCCCTGCTTAATAAATTGCTAGGATCTACAAATATTGCTCATGAGAAGTATTTTATTTTAACAAGTTGCAAATTATAGACCAGTACTGTTTGTTTGTTTTTGTTTCCTAAAGAACATGCAAAGCACTCATTGTTCCAAGCTGAAAGCTATCCTGAGGGAGAAATCTACAGAAGTATACTGGATTATAAAATTTTCATTGAAAAGAAATTTACCCTTGGAAGTTGGCTTTTTAGTTATATTTAAACTACCAAAGATGTTGCTCTAGACATAGGAGGCTTTCTGTAACAGGGTACATCTCAAAGCTAAATCCGACCTGATGTTATTCCTGGGATTAGTCACATACTTCCTTAAGGACACCTGGAATGTAAGGATACCTGCTTTGTAAGGTCATCTGGTTAACAGCTATTCATCAAAAGGAAAAAAGAAACAAGAAGAAAGGAAAGGAAAGGAAAGGAAAGGAAAGGAAAGGAAAGGAAAGGAAAGGAAAGGAAAGGAAAGGAAAGGAAAGGAAAGGAAAGGAAAGGAAAGGAAAGGATGAAAAAAAAGAAAAAAAAAAAAAAAAAGAAAGGAAAAGAAAGGAAAGGAAAGGAAAGGAAAGGAAAGGAAAGGAAAGGAAAGGAAAGGAAAGGAAAGGAAAGGAAAGGAAAGGAAAGGAAAGGAAAAGGAAAAAGTAACAATTAAAGCAGAGTGTTACAAACCCTAAGGAGCAATAGATAACTGAGATGATAACAAACATGAGACCTTTCAGATCACTAACTGATGGGACATTAAAGGAACCCATTGAGTACCGCAGAGGAAATGTTCAACCAGAACTTTCTAACAAGAAAGAAAACAACATTATTATGCACATGATGGGGGAGGGAGTCACGGTGCGGGTGGGCAGCGGTGGCAGATGAGGGTCTGGCCTGCTGCTTGCCTCCGGGGCTGATGGAAGAAAAGGGAGAGCGGAGACTCAGATCCACAGGCTGTCATGCTGGGAGAGGTTGCTGAAGCCCACCTGCCTGATTAATGTTTTCCTGCAAGTTCACAAAAGTTGCACCTCCCTGAAGTTGAACAAAAATACATCCTTCTCAAAGACAGTCTCACTCTAAAGGCACCAAACAATACCAGCACCAGGCTTGCCTTGAGGATGCCAACAGAAAACAGCCACCTACCAGCCAGTATTCAAGAACAAGACCCTGTTACCACTGTAAGCAATACTTGCCTCCATAATGACGAAGAATGAGGAATTAAACAAGAAAATGGCATTTGTAACAGTGACCTGGGTGATAGTTTTGGAATTCACAACTCTGCCAGCCATCCATTCACTTCTATGGCAGTTCTTTTGGAGGTGCCCAGAAGAGGACAACCCCTTTTACATATAAACAGGCAGCAGATTCAGTCCATTTCATATAGTGCGCAGGCCGCTGAGCATAAAGGTTTAGGAGTTGATGTCTATGACCAGGATGTATTGGAGCAAGGAGTTCTTCAGCAAGTAGACAACGCAATTAATGAAGCTAACAAAGCAACAAAAACAGCTGATGCTGAGAAAGAATATTAGTCAGTGCTGGATGACTTAAGATCATGTACAACATCTCTGAAAAAAATAAAATTATTGAGCAACTTTCACTTCAAGCTGCTAGGAACAAAAACCTGAAAACTAGATTCTGTAAAACAGCAAAAACATTACTTGGCAGTGTTACTGTTTACTTAAGCAGTGCTTTTGTTTGCATATCTTTATACCTACCTTTCAAATATATGTGTTCTGTTTAATGGGCAAAATTACTGTTACAGACAGACTGACTCTTCAGATGGAGAGCACTTTTACACTGTGAGAGAAATTTTTGGTTTGGTTCGGGATGAGATGCTTGGTTTTCAGCTTTAGTTAGCTGCTATTCAAGAAGAAATTCCTTGAGCAAATAGTTGCACTGTTTTTGTAGAATCCATTAGTTTATTGAAATCTGAGGCAAATATGTATAGCCTATCTGGCTAACAGGTTTCCTTGAACATCGGTATAAAGTGGATCTTGAATTTAAACTTACAAAAATTCATACTAGAAAATACATTATCTGTATTATTTGAATAGCAAGTGGTATTTCTTGCATAGCTTAGACAAGTAATAAAGACTAGATGTTCAAATTGCTATTAGACAAGTCTAAAAAGAGCTGCCCTCTCTTTATTTTATATTTATTGAATACTTCTCCCTGGAGGTATTCAAAAGACATGTAGGGACATGGTTTAGTGATAGACTTGGCAGTGCTAGGTTAACGGTTGGACCAGATGATCTTAGAGGTCTTTTCCAACCTAAATGATTCTATGATTCTATGAAATAACAAGCTTCTTACAGAATACATGAGGAAGCACTTGGGTCTGTGTAAAAGTTTTTTTTTTTTTTTTTTAAGGGTACAGCAGGGATGTGCAAAACACTACAGAACTTTAAATGAAGGGCCTTTAGCCCTGAGCATGGATATTGGACTTCAGGTCAATGCTCATATCTGAGAGACCCATGAACATGGATTTATTTGTGAATCAAGAGGGAGAGGTTGTATGCAACTTCCACTAGTGAAAACCAAGACCAACAGCCAGAGAGGAAGAATGCAAACAGGCAATTCTTGCTAATCATACGTATGTGACTACTGGTGTGTTTATGTGGGCACATGTAAAAGCACTGCTGTGATGATCAGTGAGGATGGCTGGCTAGGGATGTGTATTTGCATTTTTTGAATTTGCAATTGGCATCACTACCGGGTGGGTGTGTTAACAGAACAGCAACAAGTACATCTAACATTCAAACCTCTGGGCTTAAAATCCACCAGATTTTGCTCTCCTTTACTACTTCTGCTTCTCAATTTGAAGTATGAAGACAGAGGGCTCTGTGGAGTTGGAGTCCTTTCTCACTGCCTCAAAAACTTGCCAGAAGACTATGTTGTTGCATGTCCAGACACTGTCTGCAGACTCTGCTCAGGCAAATGGGACTTCAGGTTAACTTACTCCCAGAACTTCACCCCTTAACTGAATTATCTTTGTCATCAACAGCAGAGGTTGGTACTTGATTTGTACTACAGCTGAGGTCCTCGGTTGTATGTTTTCCTTTCTTTTTTTCTTTTTTTTTGCCTTTTTTTCTGTTTTCTTTTTGTCATGCTGTTCCTTTTCTTTTGTGAACCACCATGGGATCTAATGTGACAAACCATAGCCAATATTTCGTGCTCCTTCACCGTACGTGCTTGACTTAAACTCCTTTGTGTATGTCAGCTTACAATATAAGTGAATAGCTCATAAAATTCTAAAGAAGAACAGGACAGATGTTAACCAAAGACATATCCTTTCTGATACAAAACACTCTTTACTGCTTTTGTTAGTATAGGTTTGCATGTACTGAATCCTCTGTACTTCCCAACTCTGCTAATACATATATAATACAGAATTGTGAACACTTCATTAGCAGTCTACTATTTACTGTCAAGATCAACCTTCCTTCCCCCACTTAGCTTATTATTACAATCCCCAGAGACAATTTCATAGCGGTTGTCTCAGCTGATTCTCAGTGTCAGCCATTTAGACTTTGGATGGTTCAAAACCAAGTGAGCTGTAACAAGTTCTGTTGGAGTATACACTCTCACCTTTATAAGTAGTATCAACAGAGCTTGTTTCCTGTGTCTCACTTTTGTAGTCTTTTAGCTCAGCAGATACTGTCTTGCTGAAGGAGAAACCACAGGGTTTGTACTAACACTGCAAGGCCGCTTGACTGGGGCTTATCAGGCATGATTTGTCTTGGCTCATCTTAAGGTTGCCTGGAGCTCTGCTTTAGCTTTTTAGCTCTGGCAGACTGTTATCTAATTTGAGTTTTGCTTATCTTTGTACAATTGCATGGTGTTATACCTCTTGTTATAGTAATTCTGATATAGTTCTGTGAGTAACAGATAGTGGTAACAAGTACCATTCTAGTGTCACAGTTTACTGTACACAGAATAAATTATGTGGTATTGTGGAATACAATCACTGGATAACAGAAGAGGTTTTGAAAAATACAAACACAGGGTGGCAGATAAAGGTTATAAATTAATCATCACTGACTAACTACTGATCATTAAAAGAATGATACATTTGCAGCTGGGTGAAACTGGCTTTAGGAGTAACAAAGGCAAGCATCCAACACACATAAAACACACACTACATAACAAACACAGATGTAACACAGAAATGCAAAAAGAAGCAAATATGTACAGCTTTAGAAAATGCTAAAAAATAGCCCCTAGCGGACTCAAGTATGAGAAGGAAAAAAATTCCCACCACATTCCCTTGGCAAAGGATTCAGGATGATGACTAACTTTAACCTCCTGATTGTCACCATTGAAAGTGGAAAGTTTGTGTGTACGCTTTAACTATTACTACTGTGACTGAACTGTAGTAATTGGATAACTTGCATGGTAAGTATTAGTACTTTTGTAACTAGACTAGTAACACCTCTTTGCCAAAACTGTTAAGATCCCAATTAGACCAACAGTAAATTCTTGGATTTGTATATAAAGCATGTTTCTTGTTCAGAGTGTGCACAAAAGTTTGATATGACATAGTGGGTGAGGCAATCGGATTTAAAATTTAGTTGAACCCTTTTTTTCCCCAGCTTTTTCTCATACCTCTAGTCCACTCTCCATCTAAAGGCTTTGCTGACCACTTCTAGTACTAAGCAGGATGAAACTTGGAATCACTGACAAAACACTCTCCTTACCCAAACCAGACTGACTTAGGAAAGCAAAGCAACAGTATCACCCAGAAAAGACGCTACTTTTTCAAGACTAGTCACTGCTACTGTTTCTGTGGCTGAAGAGAGATGCAAGAGGAGTTTTCCCATGGTGGTGGGGGTGGAATGCTGGCAAACTACCCTAGCAAAGAGAAACTGTGATATATAAAAAATGTCTCTAATGGCTAGGAGCAAATCATTTAAAGGCGGAACTGTTACCTTAGATTCCCCAGAAGCATGATCAGACAATATTGCAATCTGTCCAGGTTACGAGCATCCACAGCAATTTCTGCACAGCAGACATTTTAGGAGAGCATATAGCTCCATTTAATACTAGTGGAGAACAATGCTGTCAAGTCAGTTTATCAAGGGACATATTTGACTGCCATCAATGTGGTTAAAACACTTAAAAACAGCATTCCCACAGAAACAGATGGAGCACCTCTTTGAAAGGCTGGACAAGGCCATAATAATTCTTGGAGAGATGAAAACAATTTTGACACAATAAAAGAAAACAGTGGAAAAATAGATGAGAGCATTTGAGTGCAAACATAGTACCTACTGCACTATTCTTACCATGTATTTACTGCTTTATTCAAGATGACTGTGGAAGAATAATGTAGAACAGTACAACATGCCAACTTCCTGGATAACGCATATAGAGGTCAAGAGGGATGAAAGCAGAACATATTTTTAAATAAGAGCTCTACACATTAACTAGAATGTTGGTTTTCTCCTTGTAATGTGTAACTGCTGAACAATTCACTATTTTAACATTGCATGATCCTGTATAGTGACAGAAATTTTTCTAGACTTTGTTATTAATATATACCTTCCACAAAATATGCAGACACTACAGCAACTGGTAAAAGCTGCAAACCAAATTAGATACTAAGGACAACAAACAAACAAACAAACAAACAAAAACAGAAATCAGTCTAAGTAAGACTGAATGAATAACATGACTTTTTTTTTTTCATTACTTCACATCTGCCCTTTTCCTTGCCACAGGATATTCCCTTGGCAAGCACACCTACTGCATTTAAGAAGGAAAAACTTACGCCTTTCTTACATTGGCTGGTACCTTACAAATACTGATGACAATCTGTGTGCTAAGTTACCAATGCTGCTGCCAACAGATCGTCTCCAGTTCTGGATTTAAGTTAAGAAGTGGATTCCTACCCATCCTGTCTCCCAGTTCCTCTTCCCCAAAAATGTATAGGATGAGTATTAACATAAACATGGTGTCAGGGAGTGCTCAGTCATAAACTGTGTTTATAAAATTTGGTAGTGGAAATAATGTATTATCCATCTTAGCCTACCAGTTTTCAGCATATTAATTCTCTCCTGTCCATTCAAAGCACTTCTAGTACAATGCAACTCCTTAGCCATCTTTCAGAAACATGTTGTAGATTCTGTTCAAATTCTTACCCACCTAAAACTGCAACTCCAAACCTGAATATCTCCGTTATCTACTCAATTTTGTGCACTCAACTTGTTAACTCTGTTTAGAATTTCCTTTATACTCTCTAGTAAAGGCTTCGTTCTCCCCATTTGCAGTGTGTAGTGTCTTCTGCTTATTTTTGTTTCCTAGCCTTTGGTTGCTAGCTGCAGTGTTATGAGTGGGATTCAGTTGCCTACACTGAGATATCAAGTGGCAATTTATGCAATCTAATTAATTCTCTGCAGCTTCCTGCTACTTTTCCAGAAGTGCTTAGCTTTCCCAGAGGTCCCATACCATATTTCCTACCCTGTCTGGATGTCTGAGATTCAGAAGGGAAACTACACCTGCACTGAACAACTACTGTACTCCATTAAATGTGATCTGTGCCAGTAACAGCAGAAGGACACAGGCTCTATACTGACCTGACATTGCAGGGTCTCAGGGTTTCTGTGGGCTTGTCTCCGCCTGACCCGGATTTGCTTTGCTGTCACACCTAGGCCGAGGCCCTGCTTTAGCTTTAGCTGGGAACGGCCCCGCTGGGGAGGGGCTGATGCCCCCGTCTGCCCCCCCGTCACTGCCTGACAAACAACGGCCCTCCGTGCGTGTGGGACTGGGGCTGGGGCACTGCCACGGCAGCCCGGGGGAAGGGCATGGGCTGTGATACAGGAACACATGAAAGAAACCCAGGTGGGCCCAAAAAGAGAAGGAAGAAACCCGCACCCCGAACATCATGCCCCTCACGGAGAAGACATCAAAATGCTAATTGCTTATCACAGCCTACCATGCATTTTGTGTAAGGCAGACTGCAATGTCAGCCTCCAGGACATGGAGGGAATTGGAAGTGTGAGCATAACACCAACAAAAGGGTAAGTACTAGGAAAGTCTTACGTAACAACTTTAACTGCATTCCCTAATATGTTGTTTTCTGTATTAATCGCATGGGTCAGACCACTGGACTGATGAAACTAGTTCACAGTTCCACTAGGATTTTGTGTTCCCTTTTATCCATAATAACACTGGATTGCAACACTGTCTGAACAACTGAATTCCACCCCACAGAACAACAGGACAGCTCTCGCGCCTACAGCCATTTCCACTGCATGCCACAGCTCAAATCACAATAGTAAATGTAAGCAATATGCCTAACTTCATCTGATGAAGTAAAAAAAGCTTGCCCATTAAGCTATGCAAGACATTCTCTACAGAAAGTGGTAATGAAAGTTATGATTTCATGATTAAGTGCTCAGGAACTACAATCAGCATTATACTTGAAGGCTTGATTTAACTGATTCGTTCTATCTTTATTTATTCTTTCCTAGCATTCAGAGATCTATCAAGAATATTCATTAGGAAAGTTACCTGACCCTTTTTAAGACACTGTTTTAATTTATTTGTAACTTCCTCAGCTCTTAATCATGTGAGGTGATCATTTCCCTCACTTGCAATGCTTCAGAACAGGTCAACTAAAAAAAGCAATTCATTCCTCAGACATACTTGAAGTTCATATGAGGGAGAAAAATAAACACGGCCAGTTTGTCATGGCCTTGTAATGAAGATAATCTTACCCTACAGGTAGAAAGCCAAGTTCGATTATGAGCTCTAGGACAAGGAGTCATCTAAAAGGAAGTGAGGAAAAACAAACAGGCGGGCTCCACAGGCTGGTCAGCCTCACTTCAGCCACTGAGATCTGTGGAGCAAGCCCTCTTGAAAGCTGTTTTTGGATACATGAAGAAGAAGGCAATTGGGAATAAGCAGCACAGATTTACCAAGTGTGAAAAAAAAAGTGTACCATGCCCGACAAACCTGATTCATTCTGTGCTGCAGTGAGTGGGCTGCGGTTGAGGGGATACCTCTGGACAGGCATTGAGCCCTGCAGCACATCACCACCGCTGCAGCTGACCACACTGGAGCAAATTTTCTGACCCTCCCAGCCCCACTGACCAGTGTTTTTGCTTTGCAGGATGGAAATAGGTTTTGCAGATGTACTTACAGTCTCACTCTGCACTCATCCAGCCCCACTTGCTTCTTGTATCCCCATTTCTCACTCTTCCGTTTTTTTCTAGGACCTAACAGACTTTTGCCCAAGTAAAAGTCAGACTCTTTAAAGGTTTCCCTGGCACGTTTAAGTAGAAAAGCTGGGGTTAACACAGATGTAACCCCTTTTTGTCAGAAGAGTCCACTAGCCCCTTCATTCCTCCTCATGGGTTTTGTCAGTGAGCCAAATCACTAAAAATTAGGAGTGTCTAGCTCCACTCTCAAGTCTTTTTTTGCCATGTTAGACAAAACTTCAGTTTCCCCAATCCATCTACAGTTTCTAAATGCATTTTGCAGTTGTGTAGAAGAGGCCAAAGATACTCTGTGACATTTTGTTGCTCTTACTGACTCTGACAGTGTGTTGAGTACAAACAGAGAGGACCAAATTGCTCTAACATCTACAATTTTCATGCTTCTCTTATGCTATCATTCTCTCACTCCAGCCAATTTAGGATGCTGGGACCTTGCACAGCTGAACTAAGTAGCTTTCTAAGCCTGATCTGCTCATTCTTTTGAAGCCACTAACTGCTCACTAGATAGAAGTTATAAGTAATAAATTTCTCTTTGTGCCTCTTACTGACAACAAGAAAAACATTAATTTAACTTCTTTGGCTGAATGTGAACTAAAGCCTTAAAAAGAATGAGCAACTCAAACTACTTCACTGCTGTTTCCCTGCAACTCTCAAAGAGAAATGAAATACTGCAGATCCTAGAACTCAGTTACAGTGACTTTCACAGGAGAGAGTAACTTCAGTTACAATCTGCCATGCCATACGAAAACACTAGTTCAGCTTTATGCACATTAAGTTTCCTTGACCCTGTTCAATTCTGAAAAGGATACATATATTTAAGGGACTTAACAATTTATTTCCAGATGAATTCTCTCTGGCAAAGAAACAACTATTGAAGCATTACTTTTTTCCTATAGACTCAGAATCAATTTACTGATTTATTTATTGTTGTCATTGCTGTTATCATTCATATTAATGTAATATCAAAACAGCTAGATCAAGAGCATCAGATCTGCATACACGGTAAGAGAAAGTGCTAGCAATATAAATAGATAAAACCAGAGGGATGGCAACACAGTCAAAGAGAAGTGAAATACTCAAGGTCATCCAACATATCAGTGAGAACGACCTGAGGTTTTCTTCCAGTAAAAATTCCTGAAGCATTCCATATGGTAGTCATTTCAAAAGTAATATACACAACTTGACAAATTAGAACCATATAAATTTAGAATGTTACTCTGTATAATGTAATACCCTCTAGCTTGATCTTTTTAAATGAATCTATAGCGGCTTGCTAATCCTGTCTGACATAAATACAGAACAATCAGAAGTAATAATTTGTAACTCATTAATCTTGATGTTGGTTATAATATCTAATATTATATTTCATATTAGTGCCTTATAACACATTCAGCAACAATGCAAATGATTAATCAAAATCAGAACAGTAGATGCAGCTGTATAAATAGACTTCTGCTTTTTTTCAAACTTTCATTTTGTTTTTACATGTATGTACATAATAATGCAATTAACACTCATTTAATTCAGAACTGCAGTATGTTTATTAAGCTGTGTAATCATTTGAGATGTTTACAACTACTTTTCTCATACTAATTAACAGGAAAAATGTAAACAATCTGTTTTTTCAGGCTGCTTTTCTTAAAAAACATTCCACAGATAGCATTTTTGAGTGGTGCTGTGCAGTACTGTTTCGTAAAAGTTGCATAGAGGCCTATGAACCCCAGTGAATATTTAACGTCTGCTTTCTGCGGCAGCAGCAAATGATCCACCTATGTCAATAGCAGAAAAAAACAGCAACAAAAGTTTCCTTGGGAGGTATGCCCTTTTGAACACAGGGCAGTTCACATATCTTGTAGAGAACTGTTCAGTGGTTATCCTGAGTGCATCCAGTGCCTCCTCTTTTGTTTGGGCTGTACTTATCACACTTTACATTCTCCATATACCTTCACTCTTATGTGGTTCAGCTGTGTGAAAGTTTGCACTCTCTTACTCCTCAGGAAGAAATACCTGTAACTGCCCTAACTCCTGCTTCTATTTGTATACTTGTTCATCAATAATTGTGTTGAAAGTAGCTTATGCAAGTTTGAATACAAACTCAGAGGATACAAACTGCAGTTTTAGATCAAAGAATAAGCAGAAACCGAGGGTTTGGTTTGTCTAATATCTCAGCAATCACTGGTTTACATCTTTGGCTCTTGCTTGCCCTGCAATGTCTCAGTTGAGCATGACACAAAATCTATTTTTCTAAATAAAAGTATAGTTCTGTATTACGAGATCTGGAACAACAGTCTACAAAAATTAAAGTACACATAACGTGGGGACCAAACACTTTTCTTGCTACAGGAGAATTCTAGTCAGTAATCAATGTTCATTTAAAGAGGGAAACCAAAGGAGGTGGGGAAAAAAAAAAAAAAAAAAAGAGGTGAGAGTTTGATACTTTTCCGTGTTATTTTTGAGCCTATAAAAGTGTCTCATAAATAAGTGGGCACATAAATACGCACACAGATTTTTGTGCTAGAATAAGCTCCTGCGGGTATATAAGCTTCTTCAGGTAAAAACTCTAAACCAGGAATGCGCTGCAATCTTTCAAGAGCAGTAACACTGTTTTTTTTAATTGTATGCAGAAATTATATATATTTGTACATATTATGACCTCTTTTTCATTTTCAGGTAAATATGTACACTTAAATCCATATAAACACCTGTGTGCATATTTGAACTGCCTGTTTACAAGAAAACTGATCTGTTGAAAATGCTGACACTTGCAGATGTGTGTTAGGATTTCAGCATTACATGTCAAAAGGGCTTACTTTCTGTTTCTAGTGTTGATTTACTGATTTACTGAATAAAATACAAGTTTGCATTCTATGCATACACTCCAGAAAAGCCTAGAAAAGCACTTCAAAAACACTTGGATATGTCCAGACATTAAATCTTTTAAATTCATGAAACCCATTTTTAGGGCAGACATTTGATTTGTGCATGCAGATGTTTACAACTTCAAAAGTGCACGTGTGGATTTAAGTACATGTACTGTTGCTGTGACTGGATGCTTTGATGTAAATAGGACACTAGATGTTCATTTGCTTCTGAATTAAGATATAGCAGAAAACCAGGCAGCAGTTATCTAAGAAGACCAAGTAGAATGCAACTGAGATGTAAATCAACAAAGATATCAGTCTCAAGGACCTTTGCATGAGCAAAGAGGTAACACTGCTGTGTGCTTATAACAAAAAAAAACATTTTCCATGTGCAGTCATGTTCAACCCAGCAGCTGTCAATTATAAAGCTGCAGATGTTTCAAAATCTGATTAGGGCTGACTGAGTCCTTTTGGTTTCAGCCGATTGATTTCAAGTGTGCTTAGAGATATGCTAGAAGGCACAGTGTCCAAATCTATATAAATAAATACAAGTGCTGGCAAATTGCCAGAGTATTACAGATAATCTCATAATCTAGCAGGTGTTTGCTTTGAGAAAACAAAGTGCTTGATGTGGCTCTGAAGTTTTCTACTAAGCAGTGCCTGGAATAAAACATAAATACTCCATGGTTTTCTTTTTTAGATGGAAAATTAAAACATATATAGCTTGTGTATATCAAAAGATATTATTCCAGTGCTACACAGTTCTCATTGTATGACATGCTAGAGAATAGTAGTGGCTTTATAACATAAACATATATCTAAGGCTTCAAGAAAAGATAAATGTATGGTTTCACTTAGTAATCCACTTCATATTTTTTATTTTTCCAGTATCACATTAACTTTTATTAATAGATGACACTGGCAAAACAATAGGAACTTCCCAGCTACAAATAGTTCTTTGGTAAGGAAGCTGTTTCCAGGCAGTGCTTGTTAAAAGGAGAGGCTGGACAAGGAAAAAAGCATTTGGATGCAAAAAATAGTGGACATATATATATGAGAAAAAAACAACCAAAACAAAACAAAAAACAAGCAAGTAAACAAAAAAGCTAGAACCATGACCTAAGCATGAGACATTGATGCCCGAGGAAGAAAGTTTAGTGTTCCTCATTAATACTTCGACCTGTTGGAGATATTAAAGAAATGAGAATCATATTGGAATTCAGGTATATCTGGTTCTTTATTGCAGTAGATATTAAAAACAAATTTCTTGTTCCAGCATGGAGTATTATCCCTAATACCATTAGCACTGGACTGTTTTCCTTTCTATCCAACCCTTGCCACAGACCTCCACAGACTAATACATTCTAAATTCAGAGGGATTGCTACCCTTAACTATTCAGATTTCTGTCGAAACAGAGATCATAAATCTGCACACAGTAGTTATTCATTGAGCCCATGAACTTCTGCTTAAACTGATTGTGTGTATACAGCCTCATTTTTTTTCAAATATCATCTATTGGGTCCATCGTTCCGCACTGGGTGTTGGGAAGGATCATTGCTTCAAAAACCTGTTCAAGCCTCACTGTTACAGGCAGCTATGTGTACTAGAACTTTCCTTCTCCTTCAAATTGGTGTTCTGGTGTTCTTCATCATTTGCAGCATAATGTACACTTAAAAATTTCCCTTCCACCTCAAAACCCCAAAATACTACATACTATACTTTTAAAATTATATATATATCATAATGCATTTTGGTTTATTTATTATACACTCTGTTCTGATCAACTAATAAGGAATTCTGGCTTGCTCAGACATTTTATTCTACTAGTACTGGAGAATCCCAAGAGAAGACCATCATCATCTAAGACTACATCTTCTTCTGAGCAAGGATTAAGCCTAATTCAGTTATTTTGCAGTGCTAAAACATTTGAACTAGCTAGAAGTAGCAGGCAAAGAGTTTAGTGTTTAACTATTCAATGAGTCCAAATTGTCCAATCTTAAGTAGTGAACTGCTTGCCACATACATTAGGTGTACACAGTATTTCCATTTATTTCTTCTCACCTCATGGACACTTTTCTGAATGTTCACTGATGGACTATAACAGTACTGTTTAACTCACTCATGGCTATGACTAGCAATGGAAACGACCTCAGTGCTGACAAGCACAGTCAAAATATGCTACTACTTAATATTTGATAAAGACCTAGTCAGTACAATTTATAAAGCTTAGAGAGACATACAACTGGCTGTCGTTCAGGGATATGATTCTGTATACCACCACAGGAGCTGCAGACTCAGAATGCTACTAAATCTGCCATAGGTCTCTCATAGATACTGTGTTGTATTTGCTAGTCTGCTGCAAACAGTTCAGGTACTCTAGGGCATTTGGAATGGTATTGATACCAATGTTTAGGCAACAGAGCTTGAAACAGACACCTTAGTTCAGCTCCATGTGTCTAGGGTGGGTTGAATTACTTCCCTGGCTGCAGTGACTTTATCGAGCGGTTTTCATTAACTATAATAGCAGCACAGACAGCTGGCCATATGTATAGACCTAAATATATGTGCATGTGGAAATTTAAATACACGTGTTTTATTTCAGAGGTGAATTGCTCCATCTTTCTGCATTACACACAAAAAGATGCATCACCAGTAATGGTGTCTTGCCACTTGTAGTACCAACCCCAACACTAACATAAACCTACCATGAGCTAAATCCTGTTTCTTCCCAAAAATGGCTGGTCTTTGCAAAAGGTAGAGCTTTATTGCTAGGGTGATATGCCAGAATTCTATTATTACTGCCTAGTCTATAAGAGCACAGAAGCCATCATTCTCCAGAGCAGTCTGCCTGACTAAGAAGCACCACATGAATTACGAAATGCTTTCAAAAAGAAGTTTGTGGAGATGTCGCTCTAATGCAGTAGTATTACCAAAGTCCAGGGCATTAAGAATAGCACCCATGTTTGATTTCCAGGGGTCTGGATTCAAGCATAGTACATTAGCAGTGGAATGAGATGTTGTGATCCTGAAGTAATCTATAATTTAAATTCACTCACACTTAAAAACATCATAGACTGTGGTTTGGTAGAAGTAGGACTCTACTTAAAAGTGCTGTATCATTGAAGAATTTGGAAATAAGAGTTATGGAATACTACTGAGAGTCACAAGAAGCCACATAATATTAATCATTGATGTGGAGCAGATGTAGAAATATATGTCTGTATAATATGGAATCACAGAATCACAGAACGGTTGAGGTTGGAAGGGACCTCTGGAGGTCATCTGGTCCCAGCTCAAGCAGGGACACCTAGAGCAGGTTGCCTGGGACCACACCCAGGCAGTTTTTGAAGATCTCCAAGCAGGGAGACTCCATAACCTTTCTGGTCAACCTGTGCCAGTCCTCAGTCACCCATGAACAAAGAAGTGGTTCTTGATGTTCAGATGGAAGCTCCTGTGTTCCAGTTTGTGCCCGTTGCCTCTTGTCCTGGCATTGGGCACCACTGAAAAGAGCCTAGCTACATCCTCTTTGTACTGTTCCTTCAAGTATTTAGAGACATTGATCAGATCCCCCGAGCCTCCTCTTCTCCAGGCTGAACAGTCCCAGCTCTCTCAGCCTCTCCTCATAGGAGAGGTGCTCCAGTCCCTTGATCATCTTTGCAGCCTTACATTGGACTTCTTCCAGTCTGCCCATGTCTCTATTGTACTGGGGGGCCCAGAACTGGACACAGTACTCCAGGTGCAGTCTCATACATGCTGAGGGTAAAAGAACTCTTCATCGGGCTGCTCATTTCTAATACTAGTCTTGTAACTTACATAAGAAGTTAATGGCAGAATGGTAAAAATAACACAATTTAGAGGTTACTGGAGAATATCTCACATTAGGAGAATGCCTGGGTGTCGATCTGCCTGTGGGAGGTGAAGAGTGATTGCCTTGGCATCACTTGCTTTCTTTTTGTTCCTATTACCTTCACTTATTAAACTGTCTTTATCTCTGCCTATGAGTTTTTCTCACTTTTGCTCTTCCAATTAGCAGTCTAACACCGGGCTGGTTGGATAAAATGTCTTCTTTCCATCAGGCTGGACTGTGCCAACTCACTGGAGTGGTAACGGGAGCAGGCTCCATTTAACTGCGTGTGCTCTTGAGTACAAAACTCTCCTTGACACAGCTTCTCTATTGGGCTCTCAGTGGTGGCTGTTTCACCTCAGTCTTCTGCTTTTAGCAGTGTTGCCTATCTGTGTAACAACATCTCCCCCCAGTCCTTATTACTGTGCCATTTTATAATCAGATACTGCCACAGGCCACCAATCAAATCAGTGTACACTGCTATCACACTATATCTTTCCAGAAGTTTCAGGTCTTGTTCTCCTGACTTGTTAATCCACTGATTGTACAAAGGCTCATCACGCTTGGTTCTTGCTCATCCTGGTCATCACTCATTATAGTCAGTTACTCAACTCCTGAGTAAGGCAAAGTCAGGATGCTCCCCCGGTGATAACTGATTTTCTTCACTTGTTGCAATTTTAACATACGTCCTAAATTCTTTATTTTTTCCACACAGATCTCTCTTTCTTGTTCATTTTACATTAAATTGGATTATTTTTTCTGGGACTTCTGATCCTTTCATTTCATTATTGCTTTCTTCTTGTTGCAAGCAGGGCTCTGTATAAGGTAACTCTTTCATGGAGCAATGAACTGTCTCTCTGGCAAACAAGAACTTTCTAAGAGGAAGAAAGGTCTGATCTTTAAATTATTCATCCTGCTACAACTGTGTTTCTGTGTGCAGATGTTTTAATCAATGCTGCAATCCTCTTTGTTAGTCTCCTTTATAATTTAAAGACCAAAAAGTGAGAAACAAAGTGGGTTTGGGATTGACTGAACTATACATTTAGGAAATCTTCTGCTTTATTGTGGAGAACAGTTTGATTGTTCATTTTTATCAGTGAAGATCTCAGCTGGCAAACAGCAATTTCTAAACAGTAGAACAGATGCATTTCAGGTGGCACATCATGTCTCTAGGATTTGGTAACCAGCTTGGCATTTCACCATCACGGTTGCCATGCCAGATGCATTATGAGTAACGAAAGACAACAGGTTTCTCCACTTAGCTGCCCTGCTTCTCCCACCAGCCATTATTTTCCTGAAAACAATGATGCTGCTTGTTGATGAATGTGCTACTGAAGAAATATGCCTAAACATTCAAATAATTTCCCAGAAAATTGGCCCTGAAATACAAATCCAATCTGTACTACCCAAGGAAGAGCAGTATTCAATTCAGGTTCTTATAAAAAAATAAAAAATAAAAATCCAGAAATATTTTAATCTGTGAAGAGCAGTACAACTGATTTGTAGAAATGTGTACAACAATTAGTACAGACAAGTATTTGCTGACATAATGCACAAATTGTGCTCTGACTGCGTCTGTAAATAACAAGACTGTGAGAACAGCAATCAATGACTTAAAATCGCTGAATCAGAACTTAAGCTTAATTGCTGGCAAAATAACAGAAGTCTGAGTTTCTTTTCTAAATTGATACGGATGTCAAGGGAGCAAGAAAAGAAAAGTTGCCGCTGTGGCCCTTACACTCAGTTCCTTCTCAGATCTCAGGTTACACTATCGTACTGTTTGTCTTTCAGTGTATGATCTGGGAAACTGCCTGACCATAGAATGAACTGTAAAACTTCATAGATGAACTTGCATTTAAACTATCAACTAACACTTTAAAGGTTCAGTTTTAAGGCTGTCCATATGTACTTTCTGCCACTCTACTTTTGCAAAGCAGGTCTGTATCCAAAGAATCACTCTATGGGGTTTTCCTCAGACAAGTAGATCTTTGACTGGAGTAACAGCAGTGCTAACATGCCCCTTCCTTACTTTTGATATAAAAGGTACTTACAACCTGGTGAACCCCAGCTCCAAGTCTGTACTGATGCCTCATCTACTCACAGAGAAATAACATCCAAATCTTGGAAGACCAAAAATATCCTTAAGAGGCTCACACAGAATTTATTTTTGAGTCGTAGCCGAAAGTGGAATTTTCTCTATTTCTACCCAAAATCACAAACACTTTGCATCTATTTTTTGTGCACTTCTAAGCCACTATTTTGGTTTGCATATTTTTGTCAACAGCCTCTATATTTTCTGTTTTCCTTTCTTCTGGTTTCTAAAGGATTCATGGCTTTAGAACGGACTTAGAATTGAAAGTACATGTACCAAACTGGCTTGGAAGTCCCTTTGTATCAAACATGCAGAGTGCAATCCAGTGTTACCAAATCAAGTGGTCTGAATCACCTTCTGGAAGCACATAGTTCACTTTCTAAACTCTAGAACTGTGTAGTGTGAATGGCTCACTTCCTCACTTTGCTTAAATAGCCACCAGCATTATATGTCAAAAAACTTCCACATGATATCCACGTTTAGTTTTGTTGTAAAATCACAGAACAGACTTCGAAGATAAGCTACATAACACTGTCTCATCACTGGGGGACCTCCTTTATCAGTCCTGCAACAGAGTATATAAAAAAGACAGAGGAAATATTTTAGAGGTTCTTTCACATAACAGTTTCATTTGACCAAAGGTAATATTTTTAAATAAAGTGTAGTGATTTTTCTCTTATTTGACTATAATTGGCACTTGCCTATGCCAATTTAAACATCACTCCTCCTACTGGACACAACTAGTTGAGATGTATTCATGAAATATAACGTAGGGCTGATAGAACGAGCAATGTTTAGAGCTATTTGTCAGCAACTCACCAATGTAACACAAATTTTATCCATGAGTTTCAATTATACTGTTCTTAAACAGAGTTTAAAAAATAGGTTTTGACAAAAGAAAACTTTCTTTGGCTGTTTATATGAATAATAGGATTTAGCAGAAATGCTTTTTTTCTGTTTATCAGAAACAATGTAGAAAATCCTGACAGTAAATGACAGACAAACAGACCTGATTTGCCAGGTAGCTTATAACCCAGGACTGGGCCTTTACACAGAAAGCCAAATAAAAATATAGCAGTAAATGTTGTGTTAAAATAAAGCAGTATTACTTTGAATGGTCTCTACAAAACATATTTTCCAATACTATATATTGTGTCAGGTCTGATAGACTTGCATGAGCCCTTAAATCACTAGATGTTCAAAAATTAGTGCTTTAAAATTCATTTAGTATTTTAAAAAGATATGCCTTTTTTTTTTTTCCTGAGTCCAGAGTCTACAGGAAAACCAAATCAATGTAAATATATAGCCCATCACCCTCTTCGTACTGTTACGTTCTCTATACGCGACATTAAACACATTACTTTTTTTTCTGAAACATCTTCTCCAAAGTAGTTCAAGATAATGGCTAAATAATTCATTCATTTTTATGCCCACTCCCCCTTTTTTCCCATCTCAAATTTCATATTTTTACATTTTGTATATTAAAAAATGTAACTCAACATTTTAGATTCAGTGTACAATCTTACATACATTTATATATCTGTAAGCTTTCTTCAAGAAGTGCAGGGTAGTTGAAGGCAGCAGCTATTTATTACCTCTGTACTGACGTCCCTAACGCACGTCCCCATGGCATTGAAATAATAGTACATAATCCAACGGTTCTGCATATTGCAAAATCTCAAAGCTCAATATACATTTGAGAAAAATAATGTTCCTGCAGTTACAAAACTAGTGTTTTTCTCTATAGAATTCAGTTCTAATCCATTCATGTCTATGTGAGTTTGCACCAAAAAAAAGGAAAAAAAAAAACCTACACTGATTTTATGCATCGACACCTAAAATTTTTAATAATACATTTTGAAGTTTTTTTTTTAATAATCAGCATAAATTGTAAGATTTCTAAAGAAGTACTCAATCTTCATATTTAGAGATTATATGAAGAAGGTACAGAACCATGTTAGTTTTAAGATTTTTTTTTATCAATACCATACTATCATATTTATTTAAAATTTTTCCCATAAAACAACATAAACACATTTATTGTAAATTATTCATTGAGCTTGGAAAGGACCTCTGGAGGTCATCTGACTCAGTTCCCCTGCTCAAGAAGGGCCAACCTTCTGGGTAGGCTGCCCAGAACCATGTCCAGACAGCTTCTGAGCATCTCCAAGTAGGAAGACTCCGCAAACTCTCTGGACAGCCTGTACCAGTGCTCAGTCACCATCACAGTCAAAAAGTGTTTCCTAATGTTCAAACAGACCCTGCTGTGTTTCAGTTTGTGCCCATTGCCTCTATTCCTGTCACTAGGCATCACTTGAAAGAGCTTGGCTCCATCTTCTTGGTCCCTCCCTTCAGGTGTTCATAAACATTGTCAGATCCCCCAAGCCTTCTCTTCTCTGGGCTGAACAGTCCTAGCCCTCTCAGACTTTCCTCATAGGAAAGATGCTCCAGTCCCTTAATCA
The DNA here is from genome assembly GCA_013399475.1 of Chauna torquata. Lineage (NCBI taxonomy): Eukaryota > Metazoa > Chordata > Aves > Anseriformes > Anhimidae > Chauna > Chauna torquata. The sequence continues at coordinate 8,452 of VXAL01009674.1, read as the reverse complement.
TCCTAGTGTCCCTTTATGGATTCTCTTCAGTATGTCCACGTCTCTCTTGCACTGGGAAGCACAGAACTGGACACAGTACTCCAACTATGGACTCACCAGTGCTGAGTAGAAGGGAAGGATCACTTCCTTCAATCTGTTGGCAACACTAACGCAGCCCAAGATACAATTAGCCTTCCTCACCACAAGTGTATGTTGTTGGCTCATGTTCAACTTGGTGTCCAACAGGACCCCCCAGGTCCTTCTCTGTAAAGCTGCTTTCTAGCCAGTCACCCACCAGCACATAATGATGCATGGAATTATTCCTCCCTAGGTGCAAGAGTTTGCACTTCTCCATGTTGAACTTTCTGAGGTTTCAGTCAGCCCATTTCTTCAGCCTGTTCAGGTCCCTCTGGATGGTAGCATGATACTCTGGCCTACCAGCCACTTCTCCAGTTTTGTGTCAGCTGCAAACTTGCTGAGGGTATACTGTGCCCCATCAGCCAGACTATTAATGAAGTTGTTAAACAGGATCAGATCTGGTATTAACTCCTAGGGTACACCACTAGTTACTGGCCTCCAACTAGACTTTGCACCACTGATCACCACCTTCTCGGCCTGGCTATTCAGCCAGTTTGCAGTCTACTTCTCTTGTCTTCTCAGGCAGACCACATACCAACAGCTTCTCCATGAGGATCTCATGGAAGACAGTGTCAAAGACCTTACTGAAGTCCAAGTAGACAATATCCACTGCTCTCCCCTCATGTACCAGGCCAGTCATATCATTGTTCAGTACTTCATAAACTTGGACAAGCAGACTTCCCCTTGTAAAACCAAGCTAACTACTCCTGATGATTTTGAAGTTTTTCATGTGCGTGGAAATGGTGTTCTCATTTGCTTAACCCTACCACTAACACTAACCCCAAACTTAACCTAGCCATAGATCGAATTTCTCACTCATGCTAGGATTATCACACCCATTCTGGCACATACCCACGGTTTCGGCACAGATCTCTTTGCTTTCTTAACTAGTCTTTGACTGCCCAATTCCAGCCCCACATCAACGCCTAAGCTTAACTTTTTGTTTTAGGTTAAACCTATCCCTAAATTCTTGCTCAGGTTGGGATTAACATGCTCACCTCTGGCCAACACCAAAGTTCCTCTCAGCACAGATATCTATAATGCCTTAATTTGTCTTTGGCATCCAACTTCTGGCCCCACTGCAACAGAACCTCCAGGCTTTCTTTTTCTCTCAACCCTGATTTCTGGCCCAGGTTGGGAGCAATAGCCCCACATCTGGCCCATACCACAAAGTTCCTCTCAGCACTGATTTCTTTGCTGTCCTGAATTGTCTTTGGCTAACCAGTTCAAGCCCCACTCCAACAGCACCTCCAGGCTTTCTCTTTTGCTCTGCACAAACACTAACAGTAACCTGAATTTTCACCTGTGCCTGGAACTGATACAACCCCACCTCTGGTGCACACTAGAGTTCTCTTCAGCAGAGATCTCTTTGCTACCCTAACTTCTGTTTGGAACCCTAGTTGCAGCCCCACTGCAATGGAACCTCTAGGCTTTCTCTTTTGGTTAACCCTAACCCTAGTTTCCATCTCAGGCTGGGGACTAAGACCCCATCTCAGGCCCATGCCACAAAGTTCCTCTCAGCACAGAGCTCTTTGCTGCCTTAACTTGTATATTTAACCCCTCTTCCAGCTCAACTCCAAGGGCATCTCTAGGCTTTCTCTTTTGCTCAACCCTAACCCTAATCCTAACTTCCATCTCATACTGTCATTAATATGCTCTCACCTCTGTCCCACCCAGAAACTTCCTCTCAGCACAGAGCTCTCTGCTGCTGCAAGCTGTCCCTGGCAGCCCATTTCCAGCCCCAGTACAGCAAGCAGTACCTCTAGGCTTTCTCTTTCATTCAGCCCTAACCCAACACAATCAACCACATCACAATGAAATATTATTTAGGGGGAAATGTATGCATTGATTATTGACTAATATGTTTAGTAGATTTCTCCTTAAGTGGAATTGGTATAATTCTTTCTTTTCTCTATCAGAAAAATAACCCATGATTCCTGTAGTATAACCTGGCATGCTGGCAGAGATTAAATATTGCATGGAAGTTGATGTTCAGAGCATCTAATAATTCCTAGTAGAACTCTAGTATTTCATAGTTATGTCAACCTTTCTGCATTTTTTTTTCATTATAGGATGTACAAATTATCAGCTTTTGAGGTAAGATATTTCTCTTGACATTTTGTATATATTTATCTTCAGGCAACTTATAACTAAGCTATTTGTGTTTGTAGCTGAATTGAAAATATACTGCATTATCTCCATATTGGTCTTTTTTCATATCATACTGAAATATAAATCCCTCTGGTTCTATTCAGGTATATGTAACAACAGAAAAGTGATATCAGCTAATCTGATCTTCTACNNNNTTTGGTAAAATATGTTTTTTTTTCTTTTTTTTTTTGTTATGAATGTATATTTAAAGGCTGACCTAGATAGAGAAAAAAAAAACTGAACTCCCTACTAGGTAGTCTGGAACAGCTGAAGGTATAAATCATCTAATTGTTGTAATTTTATTATAGTTACAAACAATCTTCTAAAAAGAAGGGTTCTCCACCTTCTGTTAGCTATAACTTCATTAGAGAATGATTAGCTTTATGTGAGATTAATATCAGGGATTTGAAGAGTCAGGCAACCATCTGACTGTTTTAGAAGAGGAATTGTGTATATTAAGGGAAACTACTACATAAATAACTTTTTTATCTTTAAGTCAAAACTATGTTTTATTGTTGCTTTTAGTCTGAATTGTCCCTTGGAAAGGGATTTGAAGACACCCTAAGAAATCTAGGTGAATATGGCTCTACTATTCTTAACTTCTTTATCATGAGAACTATATTATATGACTGAAGGGAGTTGTTGGGGTGACTTACTTTAGGATGCTCATTACCTATCCTCCAAAATTACTGTTCCCTTCTAAACAGAATATTCCAAAATGTCTCAGCTGTCAGCAGTGCTGAACCCAGGAGCTGCAGAAAAACTTGATGGAGGTCCACACGAGCATAAAGACAACACGCACATGGCACAAGACTCAAGAGTCCGAAAAGTAGAGATTCAGCAGAATGAGCTAGGAGAACTTGTCTTTTTCTCTACATACCTCTGTACAACGCTTGTTAGAGAAAAAATGTTGTGATGTGAGATCAGTTAGAAATAAACTAGCTTCTGCAGAAACAGCTGCAGGTAATGAAACTGCAGCTGAGGTTATACGTATCAATCCCCACATTCTTGGTGTTTGGCCAAGTTTCACATCAGCCTATAAACGGTTGTATTCTATATGGCTGTATTACTTCAAAGTCTACAGATGGGGCTAGAATAAAACAGAACAGGGAATATCCTTGTTTTTCAGAAAGAAAAAAAAAAGGACTAAGAAGTCACTGCCATCTCCATTTGGAATACATACCAATACATATTTCAGCATCACAAAGACCAGTAAGAGAAACTGACTTTTAATTAAAATATACATATACAATATAGGCAGTAAATAACATGAGTAGTACAGAAAAGTTAAAGAATATTGCTTTTGATACCATTATACTGCAGTCAGGTCACTATGTAGTTACATAGTCCATTTAAATTCCAAAGGAAAAAAAAATAATGTAGACATATCACAACAAGAGAGAGGGCTGGGAGTGACAGGGTGAAGAAACTTCTAGTAAAGTAAGGTAGGATGCCTGGGGTAACCATGATCAAAGAAATTATTAATAAGATTGTACTAAATGCTGCAGTGAATGGCCATCAAAGAAAAGCCAGAGTCACCAGCTAAAGTGCAACTGCTGATATGACATCCTAAAGGTACTGAAAAATTATGTTTCCACTTATTTTATGAAGCCAGGAGTCATGGCTTTCTGATGAAAAATACATCATGAATTTTTGAAAAGAGCAAGAAGGGGTTATTACCATATTACTACGAAGCACTGGTAATGAACTGCTGCATAGTGGACTGATGTTTTGTCATAGCTAATTGAAGCAAATGACACAGGATAAATTAAAAGATTAATAGTTACTTATGCTTAGTTGTTATCTAGAGTAACAGTCCATTTTAGATGATAAGTGTAAGTAGTTTCAGAGGCGGCTTATTTTCATTTTATTTTGAGCACAAACAAAATGAATTATATCCCCCTCACACCAGTGCATATGCATATTATTCTTACTGGCCTGACTGTATATTTGAGAACAGCTTTTTGAGTTGGTTCCTTGCAAGTGTCACTGAACCCAGGGATTGAAAAGTTAGTTCCAGTTTAAAGGACCAATCCTTTCTAACTTACAGAATACACAGATGACAACCTTAGTCCATTTTTTAAAATGGATACTGTTATTTACCTTAAATTTTAGTAAAAATATCTTCCTTGAGCAAAATACCACACACACACCCCTTTTTATTCAAACATAGTGATTTTACTGAACTTTACTCTAATTTTGTTTTTAAAAACATAGTCTTGCAACCATGAGCTAACAATGTGCACTTGTGGCAAGGAAGGCTAATGGTATCCTGGGCTGCATTAGGAAAAGCACTGCCAGCAGGTCAAGGGAGGTGATCTACTCAGCGATCTCAGGTGATCTACCTTCTACTCAGTACTAGGAAGGCCACACCTGGAGTGCTGGGTGCAGTTCTGGGCTTCTCAGTACAAGAGAGACATGGACAAAACAGACAAAACTGATTCAACAAAGATTAACACTATGGAATATAACGCTTCACTTGAAATCTATGACAATGCCAACCAGTTGTTGTGATTGGTTTCTTCAATGAGAACTGATTTATCCATTCAACCATAGATTAGAAGCGGACACATAAGGATTAAAAACCAGAAGATTGTACATCAGTTGGTTCACTGAACTTCTCTAAAAACTTATCATAAAAGAAAGTGTAGAAGCCATCATTTAAATGCTCAACCTTACCTTTACCAGCAAACATGCTGTAGTGCTACTGATAGCAGTAACTTTTTTCAGTAATTCAAGATATGAAAAAAATCTGTATGATAATTCTTTTATATGAGCACCAGAAATTCTAGAAAAAATATTGCAAAGAATCCAGAAATAGCCATCCAGTATGATCAGCATTTCAGAAAAGACTGCGTGTAGTTAGAGTTTATTCCCTCCAGCTACAGCACTGACAGAATACTGCAGACATGAGCAGGAACAAAAATAATCTTGGGGCAGACTATAAGAAGTATAAAGTGTCATACTTCTGCTGTTTTACAGGAAGCTAAAAGATTTATGCCGAAAATGGATTCTCTCTTGGAGGCTTTATGCCCACAATATCTTGCAGAACTTTTTCTTTAGTTTTGTCTCCACAATTGGTTCTTTTTGTTTGTTAGGGTGAGGAGAAGGAAAATAGATTGTCTTTAATTAAAATTGTATTGCTGTTACGTATTAATTTGAAATTAATATCCACATACATTGCTGTCTGATAACAGACGCATTTTTTTAAGGAAATATCATACAGTTAAAACAACTTTCATAATGCTTAATGTAAGATCTGCCCCACAAAGAGTAAACTGAGAGAATGACTCTTACACCTGCCACTAGGCCTAAAATCTGGTCTTAAACTCACCAGAGAATAATTTAGGAAAATGATATGAATAAATAACAAGCTGATAACAGCTATTACATACCTAGGGAGAGAACAAGTCACTGAGATGTTATGGAAAGGCAGAAGAATATTTTTAAATAATTAAGCTTCAAAAATGAGGTATCTCCAAAAGATGTACCAGTTATGAACAATCAATTTCATAAAGGTAAAATAAGGGTTTTTAATGCTACACTCTTTCAGAAAAAAATAATAAATCTGAGTTGTGTATGTAAGAGAAAAAAATAACATTAGGTAAGAACCACAGTAACTGCAAGAATAGATTAGCACTGAACAACTTATCTATTTCTGTATGTAAAATTATCCTGATTATAAAGATTGTCTTATTACAAACTTCTTACACTCTACAGAAATAAATTTATACCTGAAGATCAGACTGTCAAACAGGAAACTTTATACTCACATTTACAATGTAAGGCTTGACTATGCAGCTCTGAAGGAGGTACTGAGTTGTATAAAAGCAGGATTATGCTGTAGTACTTGAGGCAATACGTACCATTTCTGTGGGGATAACTCAAACCACAAAATGTTACAGCAAGGGGAAAACAAATTCTTCACTGAGCTTTGCTGTAGGCGAGCCTGGTTCATTTAAATGTAGCACAACTCCAGCTTTTGTAATGTATGTTCCCAAGTAAAGTAGGCCATTGGTTCAGAGTGAAGCTAAAATGTCTGTCATGTGAGTTGTAAACAACCAGCAACAAGAAGAAAAATATAATGAGACAAAAAAGCACAGATCTCCACACTCCACAGCACTCCAGTCCTGCTATAAAAATTTAGTTTAAGCAGAAAAATCACTCACTTTGAACAATGGAGACTATCTAATAAAAACAGCACATATTAATACTGTCAGCGTGACAGATGGTTGTGCAGTACATAATAAAGTCAAAGACATTTTGATAAGAAAGGAGATGTATCTGATAATTCGCAAATCAGAATCCTGACAGCACAGCAAGGAAAAGAAAACTGAATGCACGTTATGCTGGCTCATCTTTAATATTTTACATTTCAAGGCAATAAAGGAATGGAGGTGAATGGAAGCACTTGGAGAAATGGAAGGGGAAAAAAAGGAAAGAAAGCATGTATTTATCTGCTACTAAGAATCATACACTATGGCAGCTTTTGGTTTGAATAATCATCCTTAGGGTCAACTTGTATTTAGAATAAGGTTCCAGTTTAGCCACAAGTAAATGAAAAACATACTTAATTGCAAGAATCTCTGTTGCTAGTACTGATTTAATTTACAATATAATTGAGTTGCTCAGGATTTTTAATCACAGTATTTCCTCTGAAGATATCTCTTCCCCCAAAATGTTAAATACACTTAAATTATAAATTGTGTTTTCAGATAGTCAGAAGTGTTAAACTATAGAGGACAGAAAGATATATATAACCTTGATATATAAAAACTTAGTTGATGTAGATGTGGAAATTTCCAGGATTTTTACTTTTTAACAGTAATATTCACAAGTAAACAAGCCAAAATATTCACCAAGATCTCAGAAAGAAATGCTAAAATCTTCATTTGAATGCCCTTTCATACATTAGAACTCCATTCTTAATCTGTGTAGGGCACAGGGAAAGGCATGTGCAGAATCAACACTTCCTTTCATAGCCTATCTTTCTTTAATTGTACTGATTTGTTTTCTTTTGTTCTTGTGGTAATGACAAGATGCATAGAATTTCTGCGTTTCTTAGATAATGATGTATTCATGTGCCTTACATTTTCTGTGACCTATATCTTCTTACTTTTGACTATTTTTAAGATATTTTAAAGTATTCTTATGCACTGAAATTTTAAAGAAGGAACTTATTCTTGTTCAGAACTGTTTGGCTCCACCACAGTCTTCAGCAGCAGTTACAAACCTCACCTTGGACTAGGATAAACTTGTAACAGAAGAAGGATACTTACTTATCCACAAAGTATCTGCTCAGATAAACCTGGATATAACATTCCTAGGTATGGAATTTCAAAGATTTCAGTTAATAAACAGACTACACCAAGTTTGTTTGAGGCTTGATTATATTTATAAAAAGGAAAAGAACTAAACTAAGAAAAATTCAGAAAGAGCTATCTTTGTTCTTCAATGCCAAATTTCAGGGTTTGTTGCTTCAAAATATAGGTTAGCCAGTGAGCTTTCTAAAGAAAAGACAATTAATGCTGTGTACAATGTACTTTTTCTTGACTTGGTCATGATATTTCTTTCGGTTGAGTTTAGCCTCAAATAGATAACTTAGCATGGAAATATTCATCCCAAAACACTGGAACATGATCACCAGTTGAAAATGTTGTTATCATGGGACATACCAGTAGTCTTGGCAATCTGGAGTCTCACCTAGAAATCGATGTTTTTATTAAATACTTCCATTATTTCTTCTTATATGTGTCTTACCAGAGAACTCATAGCATATTTTTTCTATTATTTTTGTTTTGACCTTTTATTACATAGTTCAAATTTCATTATTTGCTGTAACTAAATATACTCTTATCTGCATTCCATTTTTCTCTCACTAGCAGATTAAAAGAAAAAAAAATCTGTGACGTATTTCCTAAAGGTATACATTGGTACTACTGTTTAAGTTTAATGGAATTTTATTTAACAGGATTCTTTTTAGGTTATCCACGGGACTCAATAGAAACTGGCAATAATNATTACTGCCAACCTCTATGTGGTCTTGTCAGTAGAGGTACAGGTATCTCATTGTGAACATCTGCTATGGACACGCATGATGAAAAACGATCACATCAGTGGATTTGGCTTTTCTGCTGACAAAGAGGGCAAAATGGATCAGAAGAGTTCAAAGAAGTTTTTAAAA
>VXAL01009673.1:11662-24234 GCA_013399475.1 Chauna torquata | reverse complement strand
CTAAATCATGGAGTAAAAGAACTCTGTGCAACACAAGGCCATCTTCCCTGCAGTTTTCCTACTCCATTCTCATTTTTCTGGTTTTTTTTTTTTTTTTTTTTTTTTATGGCCTGTATGTTTGCCCACAGCAATTCACCACAGACACAACATCCTTTTGGAGCAAACTGAGATCACAGCATTACATTTGAAACATTAGATGTTGCTAAAGCCTCTGTTTGTTCATTGAGTTTTCTCAAGTGAAACAACATGATATATTTTACTGAAGTGAAGAGTCATGGTAGGAAAATTCCTCCTACTCTAGACATACCTAAACTAGCATTAAATTCATTCTCTGGATTCTCTTGCTCCTTGACTATTAAAAAAATGCACAACAAAGGATCCTGTTCCAGTGAGTAAAATGCATCTATGATAAATGCAGGATTAATGCAGGGTTAAGGAATTAATTGTTAGGATCTATCTACCAACTGTCAAACACAAAAGGGACTAAGAATAGTTGATTGCCTTGTTTAAAATACGTATTTTAAGAATACTGCCAGAAAAAAAGGCGTATGTAGATTTTAAAAAGTATCATTAGGTAAATTATCTATTTAATGTATGACCAGATAACACACACTGTAAACATGAGATTGTGCCTCATGTCAGATAATATCCCCACAAGGTGCTTCTCCAGATGGCTTTTGGAATCTTATGTTCTAGATTTCTCATTGGGTTGAAGAGTAGCTCCTGTAAAAAAATGAGCTATTTATCAGTCATTTATGTCTCCTACTCTCATATATGCAAGCCTTTAGCTAAGGAAGGGTAGTCAGTAGCTTTCTCTTACAGTTGTTATTAGCAAAATTGGTACAATTTGTCTGGTAAGCCACTTACTTCTTTTAGTAAGCTTTTTGCTTTAGTTGATTGCCTGACAAGGGGAGGCTCTAATGAAGTGCTAGGTACAAGCTGTAGCTAGTACTCAATTGATGGTAATCAATTTTCACAGCTGTATGATAATCCTAACTGGAGTAGTTTTGTCCTCTAGCATCCCAACCCCTGGAGTCAAATTATTATGCAAGGAACTCATACTGTGGTCTCTTGAAAAAAAGACTGCTTGTCCAAAAAGGTTTGAGAATGTGACACGTACCTGCCATGCCCCTCAAAATTAAAAATAAATGGAAAGACACCCAGATGAGTTATTTGTAGTAACTGCATTGTTTCATAGGCTTAATTTATAAGTAGTGAACATTTGGGGCTGCCAATCTGTGAACAGTCTTTGGAAGACCTGCTTGGGCCCCTTTCCAGTCTCCCTTCCTGACAGGAATTTCTGTTAGGGAAGCCGGGAGTTTATAATGAACTCTCCCTGACATCTGATCTGGGGGAAGCTAGCATGCCTTCTTTGTTCCCAGTAATTCCAGCGGTTCCCACTATACTCCAAAGTCCCCAAGAATATTCTTGTTTTGGGAAGGGAAAGCAAACCCATGAGAAGAGATCCTGAGGATGGCAGCAGAAGCTGGCTCTTCATTTCCAGGAGGATGCACATGCAGCAGAATGGCATGGCCAGCTGGCTGGACAAGACTCCCACTGGCAGGCAGGATGTCCCATGTGATGACATCAGACTGCAAAATTGCTCAGCTTGCGTGAGCCTGTTACATAGCTTCTGAGCAATAGCATGGGCTATATTTAGAGAGGGAGAATAATAGATGAGACATATGGTGCCTAATTCTCCTTCAACCTCAAGTCTAGTCATGTACGTGAGCAAACTTTCATTCGTTTCAATGGCTAAGCCATTTCAGCACCAGTAACATAACTGACTCTACAATGCTAATATAAGTGAAATTTAGCCTAAGGGAAAAGCACAAAGTTTTGTTCTGTGTGCAGCTGATGCTTTAAAAATAACAGGGGAGAGATCAGCTGTCTTAGCTTTAGCCTTCCTACAAAGGCCTGTTAGCATATTGTAAGCTTTTTCTGCTTGATTTATTAAGATATCACTGAACTTCTTCAACAAAATTCATTTTACAAATAAACTTTGTTTGTTACCGTGGCTGGACAAACAGAGTTGAGTCTCTGGTCAAAGACTAAAACAAAGTCTTTTTGATGCGTTAAGTCATTCTTTGCACTTTAAACGTACATAGTTGGAGAAAGAAAGCATCTTGGTCTGAGCCCAACTCATTGTCTTACAAGAGCTATGGTAAAGCAGTGCAAAATTATTTACAGTGCAAAAGAAAATCAATTTGTGCCTGTTCATGGGCCATTATGAGAAACAGACCTGCTTTGTAATGCTGCTGATCTCTGTCTAGTCATAAAAGCAGAGATTTATTTGCTTCTTATCTCCAGCAATTAACGGCTGCAGATGTCAGACAACTATGCTGAATGAGCGTGCTACACCTTTGTAAGTTTTCTTCTTTTGCCTGAGTTGCTGATTTTGAAAGCTGCCTAGCTATCGAAACTCCACTTAAAGTGCCTAAGATCAGAAACAAGCCCAGAACAGCAACGTGGTATGATACTGGAATAAATAAAACATTTGTTGTCTCATGACCCATCTAGATCAGAAGCCTTCGGTAGTGTTTTATGCTTAAATAAATAAACACATCTCTGAGGTCAACTGATTACTCCATATAGAGCAGACTCGACACTTAGTTTAACATTTGCCTCAACAGCACAGAAGCAGGCAGAGAGCTGCCCTGCAGGGGCGGCTGAGGTGTTCCAGACAAAGGAGAACCCAAGCATGGCTATGCCTTCTCCCTACCACCTGGTCTCCCCACCTTCTCTGAAGAACACTTGTCAGCACAGGGCAGAAAGAGTAGCCTCAGTCTTTGAATTACACAGAGGGCCAAACAGTCCCTGGCTAGCCCAGCATCAGAGAAATGGACTTAAGTTGCTTAAAGCCACCTTTCTCCCTGATGCTTTTCAGCTGTGCAGAGGGTGAAATAGGTTCAGTTAGAGAAGCCATCCTTAAACACAATTTGGCATTCATTCTCTGATGCCATGTCACGATGTACCTTCTGTGACCTGGCTAACAAGGAAAGCCAGTGGTATTCTGCATGTCTTAATATGTTCCCTTCCTAAGCCTTCAGCTGCTTTTCGCTTCATGCTGCACTGATACCAGTTCTCAATTAAAACAAAGTGAGTCCAACATTTACAGGAGTGATTTTAATTTAAGAAAACATTGGATTGTGGTCAGTTCATGCCTTGATTTGCAAGACACCTAATATAGGCTACATACATTGGAAGCAAATAATGATAAGCTGTTATCATGAAGTGTAGCTACAACAAAGTGACCTGGTTTATATTGCAGTTCGCCACACTCATATGTTTTAAAAACTGGAGCCTTGATGTGAACAGTATACTTCAGTGATGGAGGACCAGTCCCTTTAAGACAAGAAATCACTTTTCTAGACATCGATTCCTGGGCTATGGTATAAAATGAAGAATTCGCTTGAAGTCCATTGGGGGAGTACTAGCTGCAAAGCATTTCCAGCCGTGGCTGCAAGGAAAATGTAATGATTTTAGCAATTTACAATAGTTTCATGCACTTTGATACTGGTAAGTGTGGGAACTTAACTTTTTTAGGCTATGGTGAATTATTGGTAAGGTAATTTTGAGAGAGCTTTATGTCAGATTCAGTTGTGTGTAATATATAATGCAAACAGAAAATGCAGTGTAGAGTGACAGCCATGGTTCAAAGTTATTTAAAAATTGCTACCCTGAGTCCAGCAGAATTTATTTCTGAGTGGGAATGGTATTTCTGTATTATCCTGTGAGTGGGTATTCATCTCAAGATTTTCAGGATGGTCTAGCTTTTTTACTCTTGCTGCTCTGAGATCACTTCTTAGATGCCACTGCCTCCCCTAATGTACTGGCATGGGACAATATACAGTCTGCTTCATCTGGTAAGTCGTGGACCTTGGATCTTTCTTTCTCTGCATGCAGATCTCCACAAAATCTGACAAATTGTTTCAGCTATGTTAAACTACAGCATAGCATCTTCGATCAGTCAGAGGTGGCCATAATGTGATTTGTTTGCCATTTTCTTCAGGAACTGTTTGCCATGATCTCAAGTAGTCTGCACAGAGGCATTGGACCTGCTCAGATTCTGGAGAAAGCATCCATGCAGCAGTCCTCAGTGAAAAGACAAGGAACAATCCCATCTATTGGCAGACTCATTACTGAGCAGAGAAGAAAAGAGTATCTGAGATCAGCTCTAGAGGAACTGCAGTGAGTGCCCTCTGCCTCCCTGGAAGCCTGGCTGCAGCCTGAATTAGGAGACTTCTGAAACCAGGTGGATTCCTGGGTGGTATCTGGTACTGTGTTTTGTGTAATGACAATACACCCCTCCTGAGAAAGTGGAAAGCATGAGGACAGTGGTTAGACCACTGCATGTGGGGGGGGCAAAGTCATAAAGTGGATGTAGGACAGTTTTCTTGGAACAGATAATTCTTGAACCACTGGAAACTGCTCCCAGTTTGTGGATCTGTGCATCTCAAACTCACCGTGAGAGGCTGACACACGTGGCCAACATCATCACCCCAAGAGACCTCTCTTCAGGTATATACTTGGGGATTTGATGCCTCTTCCACCTCGTACTTGAACCAGATGTTGGCAATTCTCAGAATGCAGATGTGAGAACAGATGATGAATCAGGCATTTCTTACTCCAAAGAGATTTAAATGAAAAGAGCAATGGCCTTTATCCATCTCCCTGGCAGCTTCCAGACAACAGATAAGCATGAATTGTGCTTCTAGTCTCAGCTGTTGCATTAGCGATTAAAGAATTGAGCAAGATGTAGGGAAATAGCACCCTGTTTATGTTGTCACTGCCCAAGTCCATGATTCCACTGCATCTGCAAATATCGTGCAATAAAAATGTCGGAACATACTTGTTTGGGGGCCTCTTGGCTTAAAGGGAAAAATTCACTGACTGGAAATAGAATGGATTGGTTTCTCACTACATGGTGGAATATTAGTCCACAAAGGACAATCATGTTCAGTTAACCAGCTTGCTATCCAAAGGAGTGAGTATACTCATCCTGTCATCTCATCACCTACCTCCTGTTCCTGAGACACTGTAAATTCATATTCCTGTGGCACAGTGGTGACTTCCAGTAACCTTTGAAAAACAGAACGCTATCTTCCTTGGGAATTACCCCCACAAGGCAGCAGGTTTAACATTCTTCTGCATAAACATACTAATAAAACAAATGAACTAAAGTGGACACAATGCACTCTGGGATTTGGGGCATTAGTGCCTTGATGAATGCTGGTTTGCACAGGAATTTAGTAGGGGTATGACTGGAGGTTCATATGAAATCTGGGTCAAAATTGCATTACCACAGAAGGCAGAAACACTTAGATCCAATATTGAAGATCATGGATCTGAAGTACACTTAGATCCAATATTGAAGATCATGGATCTGAAGTATCATTGTTAATTCTTCTTTGGAAATAATGTAAAACCTTGGAAAGTAAACTAAATATAATGTAAACCATAAAAAACCATGAGAAGTACCGTGAAAGTAAATGAAACGGATGTCTTCGTGTTGCAAGCCAAACAAAAAAGCTTGAAAAGTCTTGCATTTTTAAAAAGAATGAATGTGAGTTCATGTATGCAGCAGAAATACAGACAAACGGGCACACATAAGCGTGTCTTCACATGCTCGTCATTGATAGCAGAGAGATCTTAAAGATACTGTGCTGAAGGATCTGCAGTATCTATAGTGTATTTTATAGCCCGACTTGTGCCAGTGGTGCTCACCTGGTGTATAAATGATACAGTTTCCAAGGCTAAGCAAAATCTGTAATACCAGAGAAAATAAAGTAAAAGGTTTCCCTCTCTTCTAACAAATAGGCACTTAAAACTTCTACATATATGATAAAAGCTACTTTTCAGTGTTCCTGCTATGTAATTAAGTGAACCAGATTGGTAAGTATGCTAGGGCAGTATAGTGCTAGGGCAGTAAACTTAGAGAGTGTTTTGGCAAAGTAATTATATGCATGATAGGCAAGTGTTATATGTATTTGTTTTGAAAGAGTATTTTATTCAAAACTATGTAATAGCTGAATGGGTAGATTTTAATCTAGCATTTAAAATTCACTCTTCTCAGAGGGCAAAATTATATTCACTTATAGATAAAAAGGAGCTTAGGTGAAAGAGAAGCATTGGAAGTTGGAAACTTAAGTCAGATGTTCAGGTATTCAAGTAACAATGGACAAAGCCTTCAGGGCCTGTTTGGTACCGGACCAAATAAAATATTCAAAACCTACCAATTTTGCTTCCTGGCAGTCCTCCTCTTTCTTCAGCAGTCTGTCCTACTCCTTCCTTTATCAGCTTGCCTCTCTCCCCCTCTTCTAAAGTACAGGCAACAGCAGCAAAGGGCTTGGGCAAGAGGTGACTGCCAAGGTGTGACACAGACATGGTCAACGGAAGATCTGTAAGCCCCCTAAGCAGACCACGAGAAATTTGTCCTGACAATTTTTTCCTGAGCTTTCCAGGTGTCCTACCAACATGGTTCAGATACTCCAAGTGCTTTTAAATAAAATTAATTTGCATGAATAAAAATAGCACCTCTCAGTGCCAGGTAGTGAATCTGCTTTCAGTAAAGAACAGCTGCTCAGAGATGACCTCAAGACTTTCATGGTTTGGCTCCTCAGGATGTAGGAATTCTTTATCTGGACAGATAGAAAGTTCTGAGGGGTAAGGAGCTGCTTCTTTCGAACAAGTTTATCAGAAGCTGAAATGCAGAAAAATTAGTGTGTGCATCCTAGTTAACTGATTTTTTCTATGCAATTTAAAGCAGTGCAGGCCTCCAAAAGATGCTTCAAAAGCATGTTTAGAAAACCTCTGTGGTCTTCACCCTACAGAACACATCACAAAACTCTACAATAAGTTTGGATTAGTGTGGATACCTAGATTCAAGTTAGGCAACCTGTTTCAGTGTTTCCTCTCCAATATCCATTCCTTGTGTGCACATAAAGTAACATGTCCAAATTCAGGCCTGTGCACTGAAATAAAATCTTCGCCTGGCAAAAATACACCATTTCCACTATATACTTTCATGCCAAGGCAAGTTGGGGAGGTAGTAATAGGCTCTAATAGGCACTCCCACAAGCTGTTATATTCTTTACCTGCACCCAAGGAGCATTCAAAAGGTGTGACATTCTTTTTCTCCTCTGGAAAACATCAGAGAATGTCAACAAAATTACTTTCAGTCTGATCCTATTTATTTCAGTAATTTACTGGTTTGACATCATCAGAAGAGAGAGCACAGATGATTACCAAACAGATAACAAGATCCCCACCACAGGGAGCGCAGCCTGCAAATCAGCACAACACAGGTGATGTGGAGCAGAGAGAGTGCACAGCTGGGATGTGCATACAGAAAGCTGGAATGCTGCACAGAGCAGGTGGGGCTAACAGCAGATTTTTTGGGAGGATTTTTGTTGTTGTTGGTTTTTTGTTTGTTCATTTGTTTCCCCCCCTTAAGCCAACTGGGTAGCAGAGAGAAAGATAGAAGCTTTTCAGTGTGTGAAGGGTGAAAAAGGAGCAGATAAAGAACAGGCTCCTGCCTCAGGTAGGAAATGTGTTGGCACCCTGGGGAAGATGAGAGAAGAAAATTAAACTAAAGGCAGAGTTATGCAAAGCCTTGGAACTGAAAAAGGAAGGTAGATCATCTTAGATGCCTCAGGTAAGTGAAAACTAGTTCAAGTTCTTAGTGCAATAGTACCTTGCTAACGTTATGCATGCTGGCGCTGTCTCACGATCTCTACCCAGGTAGACACTCTGTCCTTTTGCCTCTAGGAAACCCATTAGTGTCTATGGAGTGCAAATAGCTAAAAAATCCCTTGTTACAGGACTGTGATCATTATTAACTAAGCTACTGTCACGAGGGTTGGAAGCTGGAACAGAGACAAAGTTTTTCGCATTGGTCTTTCTGTGTTATATGTCAAAAGGAGCATATTTCTCCAAAATTACTGTCTATAGTTCTTGGCAACACAAGGAAAAATATACTAGTGAAGGTACAAATTTGTTAAGTATTGCCTTTAAGCAGTTTTAATGTCCTGCATGAGATCAACTGGTTTTGTCCTTGGCTACCTCAAATTGACGGGTTCTTCAAACTGCCCATGCTAGGATCATTCAGTAAAATGTTTATATTAAAATATATACAAAACCAGGTTAAAGACACATGAAACATTGTTTTACAGGGAATATTTAAGGAAGTAAGCTTGAGTATTGGAAAACATTCCATTTCAGGAATAAAAAGAAGAAGAAAATATATATTATAATCTCCAGTAACATTATTTTAGAAGCCATTTTTTAAAATTTTAGAACGATTAATAAGCAAAAGCCTTCCGGATCATCTGTTTATTTTAGTGTGTTTCTTCAATGTAGAGTATAGTTTCCAGTTCTTGATATACTGCAACTTCATTAAAGTCTGAATTCCCTGGGTTTAATCCTTCATTTGAGAATAACCTGAATGATTTTATCTTAAGCAACAATAAAGGTTATATGTAATTTTTGTGGGGAAATGTATTCCTAATGACTTAAAAAGGAAAATAGTACATAGATACTACATGACGTCAATAGTACTGGCTATAATTAAAGTGGAATACATTTCTCAGTTTTCTGTGCTCTGTGCTTGTACTAGTGAAGCACAGGTCAATATTTAATTTCTTTCTGTCTTCAAAAGGCATAGCAGAACATAAGAAAAAATTCTCTCCAACAGTTATTGCTGTGATATGTTTCATAGTAACTTAGGTTTTCATTGAAAAAAACATAGTCTGTAGTGCTGATTTGTGCAAAATCTTTTGTAACTCAAAAATGCTTCACACAAATTCGTAGTTTAATTGATATTTACTCATATAAATATAGTAATAGCTATTTTAGGTTTTCTTCTTTAAAGAATGTGTTACAAACACGTGTTAGTCTTGCCCACAATACAGACTGAAAAGGAGACACTGTTTCTACTGGGCACAGTTCTGACTAGGAGAATTCTGTGAATGTTTTGTCATCTAACAGAATATTTCCACCAGAGCAGAAACTATTGCCCTATAAAAACTAGTACAGTGTGGAAGTGTGCATTAAAAATTTACATTTTTAAAATAGTACCGGAAAAAAAACAACAAAAAAAAAAAAAAAAGAAAAAAAAACCACTTCCCACATGGTTTACTGACAGTGTGCTCAAACTTTCCAGAACATTCAACTTGCATCAAGCAGTACATAAAGCCATGCCGTGTTTGAAGAAGTCCTGAAGTAAAAACAGTAATTTGAATCACTGCCATTTTTTAATTTAACAAACAGAATCCTCTCAAACAAGTATTATGGCAAGCCATATTCCTTCCATATCTGGACAAAATGATATTTTTTCCGTGGGCAATACTTGTATGCCTGAGGATGGACATTTTTTTAAAAAAAAACAAAGAAACAGTTCCCATTGATGACCTTCAGTTCTGGGCATAGCTTTCAAAATTTAGCACATTAACAACTTTGATTATATCTAAAAGTTAGGTAGATACCAAAAAGATTTTATTTATGACAGAGTTTCTTAGCAGATAGAAAATTAAAGGCAGGAATTTAAAGATTAGGGTCAATGTTTCTGATGAGAACTGTTTTACTGAAGTCTCTGGAAGTGTTCTATTAATCTAAGCCAGTAGTTTTCACCTTGTTTTGATCTGCTGCTCTTGAAAACTTTCCAGGGGATGTAAGACGCAGTTAGAAATGTTACAGTTCCAATGTGTTTTGCTAAATATCACAGATGAACTGGAGTCAGCATTCAGAAATGCCTGAAAAGTAGTCCGTAATGCTAAGTGTCTATGCACCACAAATTCAAAACTTGTGGTCCAAGCACTTACCATTAGGAATTATGAAGGCTTTGACATTTTGCTTTCCAGATAAAGTCGTAATTTCATCATAATAATTGATAGCAGCCTTTTGAAGAAGATCAACACAGGTATGTAAATCACATCTCAATATTAAATTTTATTATATCGTTTTTGTGAGAATGGAATGTAGTCATAGGCAACATGTCGGCTCTATTAAAAAAGACGTGTTGTACAAAAGACTGTCTTCCTCTCTTCATATCTTCCTATGCACTTTTCAAGGTTTCTGAATCACAAATTAGGAATTACAGATTT
This sequence comes from Chauna torquata, assembly GCA_013399475.1. Classification (NCBI taxonomy): domain Eukaryota; kingdom Metazoa; phylum Chordata; class Aves; order Anseriformes; family Anhimidae; genus Chauna; species Chauna torquata. The sequence continues at coordinate 14,131 of VXAL01009673.1, read as the reverse complement.
TCAAAATTTGCAAAATTTCAATTTTCATTCTGAAAATGGATAACAATAATGTAATTTTTGTCAAAATTTTCAAAGATTTTGTTTCAGTTACAGCACAGAGCAAAAATAATAGAAAAACCTTGAAAAGCCACAAATTTATATTCACATTTAAGATGGATACAGCTTGTCAGTGCAGAACTTTCTGGTACCCACTCTGAGTACTAGACTCTGGCCTATAGTTCTTACTGTTTGTAGGCTACCTTAGGCATTTGTTCAAGAAGGGACCCAAGGAGCGTTATTAAGGTACCAAAGGAGCATTATTAAGTGACAAAGAAAAATGAAGAATTTTCAATCTTTTGGAAAAAAAAAAGATAATACTTTACGAGTTCAGTTATTTAGAAACTCTAGGATTATCAAAAATACAAAGCTGACAGCAGCTGTGATTTCTAAAAGATGTGAGGAAAAAGAAAATTGGCAGAGCACATACTTGCTGTTCTTTCAGGAAGCTTAAATTAGGAAAGACACAGCAAATAAAACCGGACAGGTCACATGAAAATTGGTGAAATAATATAAAGGCATGTGGCCTCAAGGATGATAAGTAGATGTAGGAAGAACATAAGACAAACAGATGCAAATTACAGTCTGTTACGGTGAAGCTCTACTTTGACAAGACAGAAAAGGTAAAAGAGAAAAAAAAAAAATCCCAAACCCTGAGAAGCCCAAAGTAGGTCACCAGCTCAATTACATGCATGAGCTGAGAAGTGGAAGGGAGTTGTCAGAAATAAAGGGTGATGGTGACTCAAGAGATGGGAACCATAGTCTAGATATAGACAAAAGGATGGGAAGACGCTTTTCTGATTGTTGTGACAAGGGTATTCTAAATCCTCCAGGGAAATCAAAGTAATTATAGTCTCTATAACAGAAACCAATTCAATGCTATGAAAACAGATCAGTTCAGAGATAACAGAAAGGAAAAATGATGGTGGAATTCATAGAGGCAATCTTTTCAGTAGCCCACAGAGCGTAATTCATGAAGACAGGCTTCTGATGCTAGACATAAACCTGTGGATGTATGGGTAGGTTAGGAAAGAGGTTCCACAGATTTGGATTACCTTGGTGACAGGCATTAAATGAACTTAATTTCTGCTAAAAGGAAAGCCTTTTGGTTCCCAACTTGTTGGACGTTATTAGGTAAATGTCAGCTGAACAAAGGTGGTGAAGGAATGTCATCTTTTGGTAACCAAAAATAACCTGAGGTTGAGCAGAGGATCAAACTAAGGTGATAGAGCTTGCTAAGAGACCTAGGAGAGTCAAAATTATTAAATTTTGCCTGAAATTCAGAAATATAGTGAGACATGGCAAATTAATAGCAGACCAGCACACAGGAAGAATATTATAATAAGACGCCTGGGATTTTATATACAGCAGTTAAGTTGCCTGTGCGTGTAAGCCAATGTTCAGTTTCTTCTAAGTGCAGAATCATGACCAAAAATTAAATTTGTGAGCACTCAGGAAGCCTGTGGCTTTTTGTTGTTGTTGTTGTTTGCTTTGTTTTGTTTTGTTTTGTTTTACCATTAGAAAGCAGATACTTCAGCACTGAAATTGATGGAATTATAGCATCTTGAAGTCAGTGCAAATTAAAGTATGGGCAAAAAATTAAAAACTTACTCCAATCCTGGAAACCACCTTGATGACCCGGAAAAGCAGAAGTCAGAGCCATATTAGTTTTGAATATAACATATTTAGTTACACTGTCTTACAATATCTCCTTTTGTAAGGAACAGCTTCAATAAAGTCATGGCCATGCACAAACCAACAGCAAACTTCAGAAAAAAGTCTATAGGGAAAAATCCCTGTAGATCTTTCTGTAGTCGCCTTTCACCCTTTTTATTCCTCCTCTCTGAAAGTATTCTTCCTGCTAGTCATTGCCAGTTATTAATCAATGCTCAGTTCTGAAAGCACATCTGAATTAAAATTTGTTTGTCCAGCAGGCAGTTTCACGGCTAAGCATGCCATCATCTTTTAGGAAGTGCTGCTGTCCATAGGGAGGCTTTAAAATTAACATCTGCTCCCACTCACTAAAAAGGTTGGACCATACACAATTAGTATGTCCCTCTTTACAGAACAGCTGAAACTTGGATTTTCTTTTAATGAAATGTGAACATTTTCTGAGTTCCAGTTTGAACATTTCTTGTAAAATGGCAATTCGGCAAAAAAGTGTTATTTATAATGTTTCACTTTCAAAAAGATCTTGCAAATATGAAAATGCAATTTTAATTTCAATGAATATTTTGACTATATAAATTGTACGTTGAGCTATGGCATATTACAAAAGTCAAGCAGTATGTTTTAATAGTCAGTTTATTCTGTTTGTTCTGTAGTGTTTTTACTTTGGAAAGCATTGAGAAGAGTTTCATCTTAATATTGATTAAAAAATCTTAGATATTGTACTAAATTAGATTGTTTGTTGCTTGTGTTGCAGCTAAACAG
>VXAL01009673.1:0-11566 GCA_013399475.1 Chauna torquata | reverse complement strand
AATGAGATTCTTCCTAGCATGTTCTTATTATCTTGAAGCTTGTCATATTAAACATTAACACCATGTCAGCATAGGAGAACAATAAAATCCAAGTAAAATATGTTTTGCAGCAGAGTATCATATAAAAAGTAATATAATTTTTTTCAAAGCAAGATAATCAAATGTGCATGTGAAGTTTCATCAAAATAGGCATTCCAGCTTTCCAGACCAAGTATAAACTGAAAGACTTTAGTCCTTTTAAAAGGAGGACAAAGTTCATGTGATAACACTGTAGTTTTATTAATGTTATTACTTACTGTGAAACAGATTTGCATGCTTGCAAATTCATGGACTTGTGCATAAATGTTTATTAAGCACATAAAGGTTTTTTTTTTTTTTTTTTTAAATTATATCAATACTTTGTTTTAACAGAGAGAAATGCTTGAGTGCAACAGAGGTAGGAAGACAACTCTTTTGGGGACAATATCTTGGTCAGTGACAACATCTTGGTCAGTGACAACATTTGCTAAATTGTAACAGTTGTTTGAGAAATCCATAGGAGAAAAATGTGAAATTGGAACCTCACTGAAATTGAAAACCACTTTTATGTGGCCTGAAATGTGGGTTTACAATTTCTCCTAGTTCTCTGTGGGAGGCAAAGAAAAAGAATGGCAGGAAAGTCACAGATCGGCTACAATGTTTTGAGTTTCAAGCAGGAGTGCTGCAGAAAGTTAAAAAAGATACGGACTACAAATAGCTCCAGATAACTTATTTTCCGTAGGTGTTATTTCTAGATACACTAGCAAAGAAATCATCATAAGTTCCAGTTTATCAAATGACAGATTTATTATTTAAAAGTTGCATTTTTTAGGTTAGGGTTAGGGTTAGCTTGTGCTGCTCACAGCAATGCAGAGTTGCAGAGCAGAGGTGTTCTAAAGTGTTTATGGTCTAAATAGCTGATATGAGTACAAGGTAAGAAAAAAGTTTATAGTACGAAAACCAAGTAAATAATGTCAAAATTTAAACTGAATTTAAAAGGAAAGTTATAAGCAACATTGAAGGCAGGACAAAGCAATGGAGCAGGAGCTCAGGAGACAGATATAAATTGAAGAAAGGTAAAGGCAAGCAATTAATCAGGTGGGGGGTGTGCCTTTGTAATCAGCAAGTTGTTATAGGCTGAACATATCAGAGCTGTAGAAAATTCTCTAAATACTTAGAAAGTTTTGGATTTTTTTTTTTTTTCATCTACTGTCTGTCTGGCTCTTCACTGCAGGCCCTCAGTGAGCTTGCATAGCAGGGGAAGAAATGCATTGGACATTACTCAGGATGAACAACAAGGAAAAGTGAGAGAAAATTCACTGCCCAAGTCACAACAAGCAATGGCAGGGACTGGGAGAATGAAGAACTGCCAACTGTAGGAGAGGATCAGGTGCGAGACCATCTACGGAACCTGAATGTGCGCAATTCCATGGGACCCGATGAGATGCATCTGAGAGTACTGAGGGAACTGGCAGATGAAATTGCTGAGCTTCTATCCATCTTATTAGATAGAGAAGTCATGGCAGTCCAGTGAAGTTTCCAGTGACTGGAAAAGGGGAAATGTTAACTCCCATCTTTAAAAAGGGAAAAAGGAAGACTCGGGGAACTACACGCCAGTCGGTCTCACTTCTGTGCCCAGCAAGATCATGGAGCAGATCCCCCTAATGCACATGGATGATAGGTGATTGGTGACAGCCAGCATGACCTCTCTAAGGGCAAATCATGCCTGTCCAGTGTGGTGGCCTTGTACAACAGGGTTATAGCATTGTTGGATGAAGGAAGAGCAACTGATACCATCTACCGCCTTGGACTTGTGTAAAGTATTTGACACTGTTCTGCGTGATATCCTTGTCTCCAAGTTGGAGAGACATGAATTTGATGGATGGACTACTTGGTGGATAAGGAATTGGCTGGGTGGTTGCAACCAAACAGTTGCAGTCAACAGCTTGATGTCCAAGTGGAAACCAGTGACAAGTGGTGTTCCTCAGGGGTCTGTATTGGGACCAGTACTGTTTAACGTCTTTGTTGGAGACATGGACAGTGGGATTGAGTGCACCCTCAGCAGGTTTGCGTATGATACCAAGCTGAGTGTTGTGGTTTATACACTGGAGGGAAGGGATGCCATGCAGAGGGACCTTGACAGGCTTGAGAGGTGGGCCTCTGTGAAAAACAAGCAGTTCAACAAGGCCATGTTCAGTGTCCTGCACCTGGGTCAGGGCAATCTCAAACATGAATACAAACTGGGTGACGAGTGGATAGAGAGCAGCCCTGTGGAGAAAGACTTGGGTGTACTGCGGGATGAAAAGCTCAACATGAGCCTGCAATATATGCTTGCAGCCCAGAAGGCCAACCATATCTTGAGCTGCATCAAAAGATGTGTAGCTAGCAGGTCAAAGGAGGTGATTCTCCCCCTCTGCTCTCATGAGATCCCACCTGGAGTACTGTGTTCAGCTATGGGGCCCCCAACATAAGAAAGACATAGACCTGTTATAGCAGGTCCAGAGGAGGGTGACGAAGACGATCAGAGGGCTGGAGCACCTCTCCTGTGAAGAAAGGCTGAGAAAGTTGGGGTTATTTAGCCTAGAGAAGGGAATATAAGCCACTATAAGGTCTCTGTGGAGCATGCCAGTACTTAAAGGGGGCCTACAGGAAAGATGGGGAGAGACAGTTTATCAGGGACTGTAGTGACAGGACAAGGGTAATGGTTTTAAACTAAAAAAGGATAGGTTTAGATTAGATATAAGGAAGAAATTCTTCATGATAAGGGTGGTGAGGTAATAGAACAGGTTGCCCAGAGAAGTCGTGAATGCTCCGTCCCTGGAAGTGTTCAAGGCCAGGTTGGATGGGGCTTTGGGCAACCTGATGTGGTGGAAGGTGTCACTGCCCATGGCAGGGGCAGTGCAACTAGGTGATCTTAAAGTCCCTTCCAACGCAAATCATTCTATGATTCTGTGATTTCTGGTTCTCAGCTCCTGAGAATTTGCTGAACAAGAGAAGAGTTGTTAAGTCTTTGATCATCTTAAGTCCAAGTTTAAGTCAAAGAAGTGCTAAATCTGCAAAGCTGATTTTTTAGGTTGATTTTTGCCTCTATGCAGCTGTTAAAAATCATGATAATTTAGTCTTAAAGCAGAACCCCTCCCAGCTATTAAACGAGTCATTTAACACTGGTCACATGTAATAAAGAAACACTGACAAACATGTTGTCTAACTTCAATCCACACAACATTTAATTCCATCACTGAATCCCATTCTTAGTGGTACCACAGTCACAGCATTGACATCAGTGGGTAAGTGCTGGCTTGGTAAAGTCCATTTTAAATGCTGAGCTCAGAATTTGGCCAATGTTAACGTAGGTCATCAGATATAAAGTGCTCAAATACTAATAGCTCTGATCTTACTGCTCCAAGTTCATGTCTCTTCTTGCAAAGGACACCATAGAGTTCTTGTAATGCTAATACCTTACAGTAATTTGAAAGTGAAAAATGAACTTGGGATCACTTCTTTGGAAATGTGAAATTATTCTAATAAGCTAATTGGTGGCATCTAATCACTCAGTCAATGCTATTCAAGATGCATCACAATGTAGCAGGGACGGGAAAAAAAAAAAACTATTAGAAAACGTAAGGAGATTGTAGCACTGGAATGAAATGCAGTAGAGGGTCTTGGAAGAAACAAAGAAAACCCACCAGGCCAGCAGTGCCATGAGCACCCTTAATCTTGCTGAATGGCTCTGTGACCAGTGACGGTGTCTGAGGGCAATCAGACTTCCCTTTGCAAGTAGGGAAACCTTTCAGCCGTAATTCAGGAGACTCAGGAAACAGAACTGCAAATAATGAGTCACCATAAATTATTATTCTGGGGAAAGAATTTGCTTTATGTTTGCATGGAAATGCTTGCAGAAAGGCTGCTGTTGCTTTGTAATGAAAATCTAAATGAGCTGGCACTGTGTGCAAGTTGTCTGAATGGCCTGAACTGGTTTTCCTCTGCAAGGCAGATGCAGCACCTCTGCTGCAGTTCTGATGTCCTGACCTTTTTCTGAACCACATTTTTTTCCCTGGAGTATGATTGAGTTCAGAGGAATGAAAAGTCAGCATGGGGTATTGGATATTGCTATTTTAAGTAATGAGATTTATTTTAAAATAAGAAGAAAATAGCCTTTCTTTTCGTTTTCTCTCCTCCCTCCATCATTTGATAATGTTTACTCAAAATGAAGTAGCAGATTAAGGTAGTTTGAGTTGTAAAAATGGCATAGCTCTATTCAATCGTGTAACTGTATGGATGAATCTTCAAGTGGTATAAAATGGCAGAATTTGTTTCAACTTTTTAAGCTCCCAAAGAACACTTGCATTTGTGTGTTTCAGAGTAGACACACGGAGATGAAACTTGAATTAAATCTTGCAATAAAAAGTGGGACATCTTGTCTCTTTATGTATGACTTTGACTATTAAAAGGGTTTGGCAACCATAGATGACTAGTTGTGAAGGTATGCTCCCAGGAGAAGTCCCCAACTGGTTCTGCTTTAAAAAGCTTATGAAGACTAAATAAAAATCAGGCTGACGGGTGTCTGGAGGTGTGGAAAGGTAACAATGAAAACTCAAAGTTGCTGAGTCTTAATGGAAATATAAAGATCTTCAGATGTCTCTGTTATTGTACATTTTTTGCCATCATGTAACCTGGTCACAAACTACTACAGTACAGCTGCACCAGGAAGTGCCAGAGGCTTATGGAAGAAATGTGTGACTTGGTGCATAGCAGGGGGACTACATCTGATACATGAGGTCCTTTACAATATGCTTGTGACAACAGTTACAAGTTACATTGTCCTTTCAGGTTCTGTTTCTATGCAAAAATAGGAAGTGTGCATATATATATACATATGGATATACATATGTATGCATGTATGTGTGTATGTATTGTTACAGATATATGAGAGTTGCTATAAAGGAAGCACTGAAGGTATGTTTATCAAACTCTTTTGACCAGGGGCCCAGAAGTCCAAGTTGGAGAGCTTGCATCTTGTCACCAGAGCTGCACATGCTGTCTAGGCAGCCCCGATGCCTTTCTATAGTGCCCTGAGGGAACTTGCAGTACCCAGACATATTTTCACTATTGTCTTCTGTTGTGCTGGTGTGTGGGTTACCTAGTGAGGTTACTTACTGCTTGCTGTTGATCTTTGGGAGTCAGACTGTGCAACTCGGGCAACATCACAGGTCTTCTTTCCCTTGTACTCCCCCTAAGCTGAAGCTAAGAAAAAGAGCTAGTGCAGCCTGTAACAGAAGGCACCTTCAGCAAGTGTATGCCAGTTGTGCCAAACTGTGCACTTCACCTGTAAGTTTTCAGTGAATGAGATTAAAAGTTGTCTCTTCTCCTTGAGGAGAAGTGGGCAGAACTGATTCATTCCTAGGAGAAAGTGCACTTTACCATCTACAGTCCAGCAGTTTCTGCTCTTGTGAGGGGGCTTGTTGTTTATTTGCCAGATTTTAAAATTGACTTTTTATCTACTGTTTTTAATCAGTTTCAGTCTCTGCTAGAGTTTAGTGAAGTGTTCTTGTTGAATCACTGATGTGTTGAAAAATATACACTGAAGACATGGCATGCTGGAAAATTGCATGAGATACAGGAGATCATTTATTAAAAAATAGTAAGAAATGCACAGTTATGGAAATCCAGAGAGAATTTTTATATTTTATGCCATTGTTGTTTTGTTTACACAGAAAATATTCGGCTGTTGTCAGGTAGCTTAAACCTTATATTTAGTGACATCTTGTCACTGCTTCAGTAGGAAGCTTAATTTCCTATAAGTATTATAAATCCAAGAAAAACACTTTTTCCTTTAAATTTGAGTGTTCTCTTTAGCTTTTGCATTCCAAACATTTCAACTCTGGAGTCAGTAAATGTAGTTTACAAGAAACAAAAACTGAGACTGTTAAAACTGAGTGATTCCTCACGATGGGTAGAAATTATTTGATTTGGCCCCAACTGCCACTAAAAAATCCCTGATTAGTCTATTGCCTAGTATTGAAATTTGGTAGAATGAAAAATTGAGGGAAAAAAACTGTAGATGTTGAAAAAATACACACACACACACACACACACCGGTAGTGATACAAGACCTGTATGATTTATTGATTTATTATTGCTACAAAGCTGAAATATGCAGCAGCTTGCACAAATAGCAGCTGAGTGGCTGCTGGAGGAGCCAGAGCAGCTGTTTTATAGATAACTCAGTGCAAAAGATTAGGCTGACAGGTTACATGGCAAAGGCAGATCAGACTGCAGGTATGTGTCTACACTGATTCAAATTTACTTTCTTCATATCAGAGATTAGAGGCCTGTAGGACATATGTTGACTAGTAGCTAGTGAAGGAACTTCATATTTCTTTTTCTCAGTATTAGCTGGACCTTAATTTAACTTCTGGGGATCATTTTGGTTCACCTTTGGGAGAGCAGAATAGTTTTGAAGAAACTTTTGTGGGGTTTCTTTATAAGCAACCACCGGTCATAAATTTTCAAAAGAATATGCTTGTGGACCTCAAGCACTGCTGCTTCTGCTATTCTTGTAGCTGGTACCTGGGTTGAATAGCCGGCAAATGGTTGACTTGTAAGGCTGTTCTTTTGTATTAGCCCTGGAAAGTGTGTTTAGAAGGGACTTCAGTACAGCTAACCCTGTATTTGTGACATGAGTTTGTCACAGTGGAGACAGGAGAGTGGGTAAGAAAGAATTCATGGAGAATGGAGACCAGGGGTAAAATGGAGTCATATGTTAAGACATGGTAAATGAAGGAGGCTGAAAGACAGCTATGTTTAATAAGAGGCTGGAAGCATCTAGGGGAAGATGTTAGGCCAGTAGTGACATTCTTATGTTTTTTCGTAGCTGCTCCCTTATCACTCTTCTCCAAAAATCAGACCTCTATACCCAACGTCAGCAAGGAGGCTTGAAACAGGGATGATTACTTCAGAGAAGAACACAGCAACTCAAAGTAGCTGAGAATTACAGGGCAGCAACTTCTGCTACCCTTTTGCAGCACTGAGTCTACCTGAATATCATAAGCAGGATGCAACAAGAAGAATGTAACAAGCAGGATACCAGGTTCACACCATGGTTGACTCTGTCAATGCTCCTGCTCCACACTCTGGACTGTCTTAACCGTTAATGTGCTTGGTCTGATGCTGGGCAGAAGACAGGAGAGGTAGAATGGGTGGGGTACTCTTCAATTCTCCCTTCAGGATATTTTCTGCTTTGCAAAAATAAGCTAAGGTGTCTTGGGTCAGTGAGGTGTCTGGTGTCTGTAGGAGTATACAGCTCTTTTATGTACTTTAAATAAAGCAGACATTGAATAAAATGCATGAGCAGTCCTTGGACCTGAGACTGCAATTTGACATTCCCTTTCCCAGGTGAGAACTGATAATGACAAAATTTATGTCTTGCCCACTACAGGCTGTGGATCCTGAGTTGCTTTTGCAGCTCTGTGGTCAGTGTTTCTTACTGGCTAGCCATCAGTGGCTCAATGTGCTGATTCCTCCTCGCAGTCTTCTAGTAATTTTTGGATGCCATTCCGAGATGTCTAATTCTGCTGCTGCAGTACTGCAGACAGGCTTAATGCAGGCTTCTGGACTTCCATTTGCGGGGCTTAAGTGCCTACCTCTAATCACTGTTCAAAATCTAGCCTTGTAACTGTAATATGACACTACTGGAAACTGAAATAACTGCATGCATGAACGTCCTCAGGTTTTGCTGGTACCCTGAGGAAAGTTAATTTGTTCATTAAACTCAAAATGTGATGAATTTTCAAAACACATATACAGTACATGGTGTAAGGCCAAAGGCTCTTCTGATTCCAAGGTATTATTAAAGTTTCAACATTTTGGCCCCTACCGGTTTCTTTCATGTGATTCTCAGAACTATTACTCAGATGATCCATGTTAACTGGCAGGTGCCCAATGGCAATATATAAAGTACATATTTTACTGCAGTTTCTTAACTGGATAATTGATGTATTATAAGAGCTAGTATAAAATGAACACCAGCTTGTCCTCAGCCCCTCTTTCTAGGCTTGAACATTTAATATTGATGCAAAAGCAAAATCCCATATCCCTTTTAATACTCCTTATATCTCTGATAAATGTTGTCACATTATTATTATTATTATTAAGCTGCTAAACCTTAAGAAAACCAGAAACATTTATGTAGTCTTAGTAAAGACCTGAGGTGGATTACTGGAGACTGAGGTTCTGAACCAATTGGTTTCTGTGTACAGTTTCTATAGTGTAAAGAGGAAAAATGCACCACTTACTCCATACTGCCCAATAGCAACAAGGAAGGATTTTCCATTGGCATAAGTGGAAAAAGCACACTGGCCCTAAATTCTATCATGGCAAAGATCTCACTTACTTCACCTTATAGTATGTAGTATAACTTTTTGGATTGATGCTTTCGCTTTCCTGAAAACTACCTCTTCAAATATGACAGAAATACATTTTTGGGTGTTTTGAATTGCATGAAACATAGGAAGCTTTTACTATTCCTTTCATTTGGAACATTTTCTTTACGATATCACTTGCACAAGGTCTTATGCAAGTGATTCACAAGCCTTTTTGTTTGCCATCTCTAAATGGATGAATTTCAGCCATGAGTTTTAGAAAATCTTGTTAACTCTTTCTAGAACTGTAATATAAACTGTGTCTCAAAGCTGAGTTTCCAACTGAATATCACTAGAGATGGAAGAAAATGGGTGAAAGAGAAGAAGAGTAACGAGGTCATATAATCTGCTTCCCCATTTTTTTTGTGAAAGGGAAAGAAAGAAAGCACAGTTTTCTGGTCAGTGCTGGCACCTTCCAGCAAAAGACAAAGTCTCTGAACTTTCCACCCTGTGCACTGTATTCGAATATGTGTAATGCATTGTGTCAGAACAGGATGGTCAACGGTAAGTACTGAAAAATAGTGAGTCAGCCTCTTTCCTCAATCATGGGGTTTCAGTGAAAAAAAAGTTTGACTTTAATTTGCCTTCTCTTTTTTTCACGTTGACCTTTTGAATGTCGTATTTTTCACTTAATCTCTTTAGCCACAATGACAAGACATGTACTTGTTTTTAAACAAAAACTGACATTCTCACATAATAGGATGAGTTCAAGAAATGAGGCTGAAAGAAAAACAACATATATCACAAGAATTTTGTCACAATGGTTGGCAATGCTGTTAAACTGTGCACAGTGCTTACTGATTTGATCCTCTTGAATAGAGCCTGTTATATTATACTTACAAAGAGCTGCTAATTATTTAGTTTTTCTGAACTAAATAATAGAGATAGAAAGCCAATATTGAGAGGTGCTTCTACTTTTTGTCCCACAGAATGATGCCTAGATTTGGCCAAGAGGTAAGAATACCAATTTCTTTCTGAAAATCCTGATTTCCTTCCTGCTATTTGCATAATGAGCACAACTCTTGGCAACAAGCCAAGTTAACTTCTGGCCATGCAACTGTCAGACTGAATGGGAGCCCTGAAAGGAGGCTGTCTCCTTGTGAGTTTGGAAAAACCTAAATTCCCCAAAAACCTCTTCTTTTAATGTAGTGTATAACCCAAATAATTACTCNAAACTGATAAAAAAAAACATATTGCCAGATGATGTAGCTGATTGGGTAATTTAAGTAATTTAAGCAGTCCTTTATGGCTGAGAATTCAGACTTCACTTCCTATTGCTGATTCATAAGGTCCAGACGTTGCCTGAAAATGTAGGTATAAAAATTGAAGCATTTGAATGATGTAGGTGAACACTACAAATTTTAGAAATATCCAGGTTTAGGTTACCTGTGCAACCTCAGTTCTGCCCAAAGTCTTTTCGTATTGTGATACCCTCTTTAACTGAGCAAGGTTGTGAATTCTAACCAAAATGTCATGAAAAATTCATATGGGATTGTGCGGTGGTTTTTTTTAGAATGCTGATAACTGAAAGCAGCATAATACTCTGCTTGTTATTATGTGAGTTAAATAAACCTTGATAATCTGTTAGGAATGTTCTTCCTGTAGTATTCTGAATCTCTGGTCATAAAGCAGAACTTTGCAGGTAATGGTAGGAGTTTTAAGATGCTTGTCTGTCTCTGAACCTCACCACTTAGTCATGCTTGGGGGTATATGCATACTGTAGTATGCGTCAACATTCAATCTTTTCATATTCTTCCTCAGTAAGCTTCTCTAATATTCCAACGGCAAGTGCATATACATAAACTGTGAGAATAATGGAAGAGCTTTACTGCTAAGGACATGGAGCTGTCAGGATACAGATATTCTTACATACACTGAGCACATGCTTCAATGTTTGTTACTTCCTCTTAAGGTATTGAGTATTATACACAAATCTTGGGAATTAGGATATTGTCACTGGTTAATGGGCACAGCAGAGAAAACAGGAAGGCTCTTGTGTTTGTACTATACTTAGAGCCAAGAGCTAGTTTCCGTACTAATGACAGGAAATGTTGAGCAATAAGATTCTTGCTCCAAAAATGACATGGAAAATTAGATGTTGTAATGCTCCCTTTAAATTATAGGGTGAAGGATATAGACAAACAGCAAGTGAAACAGTGAAATAGTGAATAGTGAGTTACCCTTAACAGAGAGAATACCATCATTTAGGAATATAGAAAATTAATTACGTTTTTATGATTCCAAGTCAAGCCCATGAAATACTTCTGCATTCTCTATTCTGGAGTAATATTGCTTACCCATAATCTCTGGTAAATATCAGTAAAGGACAGGCAAATTTGGCTTTACCAAAACACATTGTTCAAAGTTCAATGGGCCAGTATTTATTTGTCCAGGCTGTTAGCACAATTAAATTGTTTATAAAACTAGAATCACCTGTTCAACACATTTTACACAAAGTACTAGAGTTAGGGTAAGGTAGCATTTTTGGCCTAGCTATATTAGGGAATATTTTAATTATGAAGGAAAGTCCAGACCCTGAGGTTTCCACCTTGGAATGGGAGGAGGTGGGAATGGTACTGAATCAGATGGGAAAGGATTCATGAAAGTCTGAAGAGAAAAAAAAAACACTGAATTACACTCTTTTTATTATGTCAACACTTAAAGACATAACAGATTTGACCCTCTGGTTGTATTTAGATAGAGCTGCTATGTCCTGGAAATGAAACTTGGTTTAGTGCCTTCTTTCAGGAGAATATTCTTTGATGAAGAAAATGGATTGACTCTAGACCATCACATACATAATTAAAAGGAAAAGAAAAGAGATTGAATAGTGTAGTAAATATTGTTTAATAACAATACAATATTCTCTGATAACATGACATGTCAGAAATGAGACAAAAAAGGAGGAAAATGGAGAAGAAGAAAGAAAGAAAGGAAAGAAAAAGAAATAAAGATCAGAGCACCAGAAAACCTAAAACGGAAATGCTTTTTTTTTTTTTTTCATTCAGTAGCACCAAGTTATTACAAGGAGCTGTAAGAGGATCCCCAGCCTTCCCACTCAGCTTCTATTACAGAACAGGTATGAGGCTCTGGTTATGGTAGACGAGGGATGTGAAAAGATGAAAGAA
>VXAL01009671.1:57014-68906 GCA_013399475.1 Chauna torquata | reverse complement strand
TTATAATACATGTTGACAAAAACTGTTTTGTCTGAGTAAAATAATATTTTAAACCAATAGATTAAGACCAAGGGTATTTTAATATATTTAAGGACAGAGAACTAAAAAGTAGCCAAACTATCTTCCTGAAAGGTAGTTACATTTCTTTAGTGCTTGGAAGAAATAATTTGACTCCTTTCTCTAATCTCATGCCCAAATCTTTCTTGTTCTGTGAGATTGCACATGTACAGTCATATGATCCTCTGATCTTAAATCCACAGATACATGTTAAATTCCCTAAACTTTCTTGCTCAGAAACATACAAAAGACTGTTCATTCAAATTGGCACCCATTGTGTGATCTTTGGATGGCCAGCAGCATGCCTGCCATGGCACGCATTCTGGCTTAATCATCTTTTTACAGCAGAACTGTAAGGGTAGGTCACAGTCTCTCAAAATAATGTTTGCTAATGTTTCCTTAACCTTGGACATCTCATACACATTTATAAAGACAAGCAGATGTCTATGCTCTTGCTGCTTTAATGACACAAATTTACATGCTTACTTCAAAATATCAGTTTATGTTAAAAATGTTACTGCTGACCAAATCATGCTCAAACCAATATAGGTAGCCTCTAACTTTTCAATTCACCACAATACCTACTAGATATCCCCATTGATGGGTTTCTTGGTAGATTATCTAAACTAACTGATTTTATTCCTTTGCTTTTTTTTAAATAGCTTAAAGTCCACACTCACTAAAAGTTTCTTGTAGTGTTCTCCCCACCTCAAACACAATTGTTTCACAATGTTGGCATTAAAATGTAGATCTGCCAGTAAATTGTTGAGATACACAATACTGCTATTATACTTACCAATATATTTTGCTGATATTAAACTAGGAGCAATGCCCAGAAGGAGCATTCTTCCTTGTTTCAGCAGTGTCTATGGCAGTTCATACAAGGCTGTGTTTAATTATGCATGCTTTCCTCTATTTTAAAGTCTCGATAATGAGAATCACTTCTGTTGGTATATTGTAAGATATATTCACAAGCAAATAGCAGGAGAGCGTTACCAATAGTTTCTTGGCATTCAGGAAACTTAGGTCTTTTACTTCTACTGACCTAGGAAGGCAGTATCTTTTATCTGAAAGACCAGTTGCTCCATTAGACACCCAGGAAATAGAAAGTTTCAGAAACTTTAAGTCCATAATTTCCTCCCCTAGCTAACGAGCTACCCTGAGAGAAATTGTCCTATGCTCCTCCTGTGAAAAGCAGTGAGGGAAAGAGAACGTGGGAGAGTCTATGACTGCAGCTAAGCAGACAGGGCATTTACCAGGTATGAACTTCAGCTCTTGACCTTGCTCTTAAGGTTATTTCTGATTTCATCCAATGAGTATCAAGATAAAATTGAGAATTTTATGGGCTCTCAGTGGTCTCTGTGTATAGACACACAATTACAGTGATAATTCCAGAGACAAAAGCAATTTTAAAGTTAAAAAAAAAAATTATGACTGAATTGACATTCTCTGCTCAACGAGTGACTGAAACATCTGTTTATGGTTAATCACCTCTTTAAATATTGTAACGAATTGAGTCCTGATCTGGCACATTAAAGCATATAAAAGAGGAGAGTTCCTGGAACTGTCATGATTCTCATAAAAATTTGTGCTTAGCAGCCTAAAATATGGGAATGCCTTTCTTGCAGAAGCCAAGACTGAGGTCTAATCTTGGCAACAGACAATATACATAATGATACATGGAATATCTATATATTACCTATGACATGAATAACAGTCTGACTCAAATCCCATGGTNTCTGACTCAAATCCCATGGTGAGTATAGCATTCACTTATTTTAGGACAGGTTGCTTAAAACCCAAAAAGTCAGAAAGATCGCGAGGCCCCACTTTAACAATCAGTATTCATACTGAAAATCAAGATCAGGTGAGCTTTTGTCCTTCTGCTCCTGCTCTTTAAGATAAGAGTTCAGTTTAGCCACAATTAAAAACTTCAATAATTGCTTGATTTCAAATCCAACAATTTTGACCAAATTATTCATAGACAGATGTTTCTATTTCACATGAACATCAGGTCCTGAAAAATATGTGTAGTAATATAAGATTCAAGAAATACTATGTATACTCAAGAAGGACAAGATACAAGAAATACTACGTAGAGAACTCTTGAAACAAAGGTGACCTGTTTAGGTGTTAGGTGGCCTGGATCATTACCTAGAAATACCTTTTCCTCTGAATAACCAAGAAATTCTATAGACACTATACTTTCTAATTTGGTACTTCATTTAGGTATTTTAAAGGTAAAGATGATCATAGGCAAAAAACAAACAAACAAACAAAAAACCCCCTGCACATAAGCATACTAACACGCATTCATTTTGTTTCTGGCTGGACTATTCATACCTTTTTCTGTCCCTATCACTACCTGGAGAAAGTACCTAATCATTATCAGAGGAAGATGCAGTGCAGTATTAAAATGGATCTTGCCTTGGAAGTGATTATTTGAGATTTTAAGGCATTGGAGTCAATATAAGTGCCTGCACAAAGTCAGTGAAAAGTTGGTATTTCTTTCTGTAATATAAAGACACAACATTTGTTTCCTAAAGAACAAATTACCTGTTTTCTGTAAAAAGGTGCTTCCCTTCTGAGACGCAAATTCTTTCAGCCTCCAAATGTACTCTTCTTTATCTCCCGACTAATTAACATTGAGAGCTTTGGCTTTGTGGCATATTTGCCCTGTATGTTGTTAAATTGGTCAAGTAATAAGATATGACAATGCCAGTCAGGTAGATATAAGATATTTTGCCTCTTTAAAAAAAAAAAAGGGATGAGAATGAGATATAGCCAACTGTGCTTCATGCTAATGGATGTAATTACCTAACGGTAACTATTCTCTGTGGAATTTCATATTCTTTACACAAAGCCCATGTTGCATGGCAGATATATTGGTATGCACACTCTCTGCCAAGGTGCACACACGCAGTCTCTGTACATGTGTGTAACTACATGTTTTCTACTGCCTATATACTTGCACTTATTTTATACTGATCTTTAGGACTGTGACCCAAGCATTGAAAACTAAAATAGTTTCATTTAACACACAGAAAACAAGAGCTAAATATTAAAGTAATATTCAGAAAAACTAGGCATATCTCAAAAACCTGTTGAATGTTAGTCTTCAAAATTTTCCTTCATTTCACAATTCAGGTTAAAAGCTCAAAAATTGAAGACTGATATATATACATGCAAAACATGGGTGATAGCCAATGACTTCTGCTGTAAATAACTAAATGCAAAGTGGAAAAAGCATGACAAAATATGAAACATGAATATCTTTAAGTGCTAATGATTAAAATATAAAGGTTGCAGATTTAAATTAGGAAGTTCTCACTGATGGAGAGAGCAAAAAACATTTTAATGATTTGTTTACAGATGGACCTCAGAAACCACAGTGTTTAAAAATACTTGAAAATGGTCATTTACTCCTTCTTTGTTCAGAGTCTTCCCTGAAGCCTCCTGAACAATTCTTTGCAAAAGTTTTCCACAAATTTGGTGGAAAGTTCTAGCTAGAAGAATGTGACTTCAGGGCTAGGCACAAAAAACTCTGCATACAGTTAGGAGCTTCTGACACCTCCCACAGAATTCATAATGCTTCTGCCCTGGGGAGAACTCACCCCCCTCCAGGTTCCCGGGAGCATACCCTAAATAGCTCATTTTTAGTTGGATACAATAGAACAGTTACCTCCACATTTGCACGATTTGCGTCTTCTGTCAGTAATTTCATTCATTTAGACCTTTAATTCTCTTTGATTTTATAACAAATACTTTAAAATGAAGTTTTCTATTTTGAAATGGATGAACAGGTGACCATATTTTTGGAACATGACAGTTTCATCAAAAAATGTTCTTAGACTGTATTTTGGTTTACTTGCCACTGGGATTAAATCACTTATCCTTCTATCCCTTTTACTAAAATTTCCTTCCCTGTAAGATTCAATCGAGCAATCCTCATTCCTCTCTAATTAATATATTTATTCTCAGAAATAACAGTAACGAACATCTGATTTCCTGGGCAATGACCTCTCTTAACCATTTGTAAAACTGAACAGTGCACAAATTCTACTCAATTTCTAAGTGGGGATTAGAAGAAGGAATTTATGACCAAAAATTTCTCATAAATACTGTGGCTTGATACTTGAACTGAAGCAATAAAAGCAGAATCAACTCCCTCTTTCATACTCAGCATAAGAACCCATTTCTTTCACCTTGCTCAAGTTCTGCTTAAAATTAATCATCCATTAGGATCTCCTCTCTGTACTGCTTTCACTGACTATAATTATTTTCATGACTTCAGAGAAATGCAGTTCCAAAGAGACAAATATCTACAGCTCATCAAAAACTTTACTAGATTTGACTATCCAGAGCTCATAGCATGAGCTTAGCTCACGCTAAGCCTGTGCTCTAAATTACACTATGTCTACAATGGTTTAAAATCCTTCTGGAATTCTTTGCTGTCTTCTGGTCTAGCTCTCAAATAAAAAATGGCATACACAGAATAGAGTTATGGTTTCAACATTTCCATTTTCTCTAGGCTTGAAACAATTTCAATTTTCTAGTAGTTTGCTTTTTTTCTTTTTTCTTCTTCAAATGCTTAGTGTCTAGAGGAGGATGAATAGCAAAAGAGAAGATGAGGAAGACAATGCAAGCAGACTGAATAGATAGTTTTAAAATAACACATGATGAGATTTACGGCTATAAAATTTACAGATCAGTGTTCACACTTATTTCTATTATTTTCTAATATTTAATCTACATTTATTTTGCATAATATTTAAGACAGTAACAGCTAAGTGTTTATTTTCATTAGTGCAGGTTTGCATACCCATGGATCACTGGTATGTTTAAACACTAATCTGCAATGGGTAAATCTGTTTATTTTTCCTTGGGGATAACATTGAGCTAAAAACCAGTATGTTAACTGACTAATGAAAATGAGACAGTTATTCAGTGCATATTATGTTTACTACTAGAAAACATCATTTATCATTTATTTACATTTATTCACTACCTCTTTCTTTCTATAAAGATTACTTAATAGAAATTAAACATCAATATCATATCATATTATGGCTCCCAGAGTCTAACCTGTCAGTTATATAAAAGGCAATACAAGCCTTCAGAAATAGCCCTGCAGACTTTACGTCCCTCATCTCCTTTTCCTAGACACATCCTATTTTGGAGTAACAGAAATCCCTCAGGCAGTCATGTACAGAAATGCAACACAGTTACTATTAGCTCTGCAGTCCTTGGCATTTCAGCACCCTGCGTTTTACCTTGCAATTGGTATTTAATATGCATAATCCCAATGCAGTGATTCCTCTACTGCTATACTGCATGAAACCCATTTTTACTAATAGTAAATCTACTGCAGATGGGTAAGGCACCCTACTCTACTCTCGCATTCACGGTTTTCATAATGTTAACCCACTTATTCCTTTCATTTAACTGAACTAGAAAGGTTTTGTTTATTTTTAATATGCAAGAAAGTGAGGATTTTACATTTTGAACTCTGCAGCCACTAATACTTAATACTCTAACTTATTTTAAATGTGTGATCATACTGTTAGATATATTTCTCTATAAACAGGTCTGTATTTTGCCTAATAAATCTACATTAGCGCTTTACATTACATTGTAAGCCAGGATGTACATGCTGGAATCAGGTACCACAAAGCCTTTTTCCTTGTAGCATACCACTTTACAGTGTAGAAAAGCTATATAGTTGCTGGTGCATACCTAAATATTTTTCTCTGCAGGGCAGCTCCCCACATTTTGGCGTAAGTTTAGTATCTGATATACATAATCACACAGTAGCAATAGATTGAGAAAGCAGCCTACATACTCCTTGCCAGCTACAGTTCTACCTAGTCAAATGTACAGTGAAAAGAATTTAGCAAGCACAAAATTGCAATAAGGCAATGAAGACAGGGTAGTGCTAAGATGCAGGCACAGATATGGCTGGATTTAAAGTTGGACAAAGCAAGCGCTTGCCTTCTTGCAGAGGAACAGAAGAGGACCTGCCCCTCCCACCTTCCATACCCCTTTCAGAATCCACTGTGTCATTCCAAAATTCATTTTGCCACCTCAGTCAGGTTAGCTGAGCCATCCCTGTTTTCCTCCTTTGAGAGTATTTATTTTATGTACAACCCGTGTGAATAAGTCAAGTCTCACAGTTCTATCAGGTACGAGTCCTGCATGTACGTCTCCTCGCTCTGAGTTTTACAGGAGGTTAAAGCATTTCAGTGACATACTATTAGCTGCAAGTAACTGAGACTCTTGGCCTTGCATAACAAGCTATATGAAGAAACTACAAGTTCAGTAAGGCAGCAAGTACCTCAATTTACTTTTGATTTATTTTCAGTGTTTACTCTGTGCTTAATAGATTGTTGTTGGAGAGAGATACAGTAAAAATTCCTTCTGGTAAACAATTTAGCTTAAAAATTAAAATTAGAGATAAATAATGATGCGATTTTATTGAGCATGAACACAACTGAGAACACAAATTGAAGCATCTTGATGACAAATTAAGTTGTTTCATTATCTTCCATAAATTGCTTTGGGAGGGATGCACTCTTGGTTAATGAGTATAAAACTGAAGACCAAGTAGCATATCGTTTTTTCCAGGAGTTTTAAGCGTTTGAAGTCAAAGGGAGTCTCCCAAGTGACTCCAGCACAGCTTAGCCTGGGCCTTTTACAGTTACTAGAAGCAAACAGTCCTCATGCTAGCTGCACTAAAAAGCGTGTTAAAAAACACAGCAAAAATTGATCCACTTCTAAATCCATTTCATAGTAATTTATATTAACATCCTTTTCTCTCAAAGGTCTTCCCAAAGCAAATGCTTTCCATGAAGTCTTTTGTTTGCAAAAAGATATGCAGGTACCATAAGTCTGAATGAACATTTATTGAAGAAAAAATTGCACAAAATGACAGAATAAGTCACTTTTGAAGGTCATCTGACCCAACATCTTAATCAAAGCATCACTTTTCAGAGAAAAAATATGAATGACGTGGTCATATTGAAAGTGCATCTATTTAAATGTACACAACAAACAACTCCACAGAGTTGAATCACAAGTATTTGTGTAACAATTAGCACTGTACTGATTATATTACTTAATTATCATTGTCATTATTTAGTAACCAAGATAGGGATGGGAGTAGATAGCGATTTCTAGTCTAAGATTTCTCACATCCATTATTGTTGCACCAGCAAAAGCCCCTGCCCTCCAGTCCAGCTAAAACCAGCATACCATTGACCTAGGGTAACAGGAACTGGACTCTCCTGACTGCCCTGCGTGTCTGGGTCCTGCCTGGTGGCCCAGCCCTGTGCATTTTGCTTCTATCAGTGGCTCAGACATCTGCAGCACCAGGAGTCCAGGTTTGGGTGTTGTTTAGGTGGCTGGCACATGCCCATGGCTTTCTCAGCCACACCACCCCAGACCAACCTCTTTGCTTTTCCTGCAGATGACTGGGTATCAATCTGTGGGTTACCACCACGTTTTGACTTTCTGCCCCAAATGCGTTACAAAGTACGCAAAGTTGTTCAATCTGTACTTCTCTGCTTCTTTCCCACCTGTATCTAAAACATTGCAACAAGACAGATGTAGGCCAGAGCTTTCAGGTAAGCCTTTTCTGCAACAGTTACTTGTGCTTTGCTTGTTTTCCAAGCTCAGCTAAAAGCTAGGTTAATGCAAGTCAATGTGTCGCTGATCCGAGCAGTGCTTTCATGTGACAGCATGCGGTGACAGCATTCAAAAAGAGGGACTCCACTTCCCACATTTTGGAAACAGGGTTTTGTAAAATGAAGTTCTACTTGTGATTTTGCTCTGTTTGCCATGTACCTAAACACATCCTGAGACTGATTTAGGGGAAGAAACAAAAGCATTTTATGATGACTGCTTGGCATAGCAGTATAAAATTGTGTACAAAATGAAGATGACAGCATTCAGTCTGTAACTATCAAGAGGAATAAGATGACCAAAAGGTATATAGATACTTCACACCCATCTGAATAAGCTGGAAGGTACTGGCACCCAGCACATAACATTCATCTGGAAGAGTCAGAACTGGTTCTGGCACTTTGGACCATACTGGGTTTGGGCTGCAGAAAAGCCTATTCAAACCCCAGTAATGCACAATGAAAACGAGACGCCCACTTCATTTCTGGCTTCTCTTACCAAGGAGCTGCCTAGTCCTACCTCCCTGCCTCAGAGACTGATACCATCAAAGCCAACAATATGACATCAGACTGAGGGTACCATACGCTTTGGGACTGATCAGAAGTCCAAGAAAACGTTCTAACTTCTTGTAAAATAACAGGACAAACACTTCAGGTACAGTGTCTCCATTTGCTTTGGTACAGTGCTTCCATAAGAAAAAATAATCTCTTCAGATTCAAAGATGATGCTTTGAAAAACAAACATGCGCAAACACACACGTGCGCGCAAACACATCCCACACTGGAATATGGAAGTATTTCCAGAGTCTGTTTTTCTAAGCCATTCCATGCATACTGGGGAGCTGCAGTTGCTTATTTCTGATCTCACGGCTTGCCAACTTCCGTAATTACAATCTCACAGGCTTTGGTTTTCCTCTTAGCGGTTCCAACTCAAGCAGGTCTCATTACAATTTGTATCCTAAGCTCATGAAGCTGCAGAAACTTAGTGTGTTTGGAATACTGACATAACCTCTGCTGAAGCCCTTATTGCTTTCATTTTACTGTACTGAATTCCATACTGGATTCCATATTGCTTTAGTGAGATTTCTACAAAGAAAACAGTAGTTTTAAATCATATTATATAGAAAGAGAATACCACTGGATGCAGAAAATTGCATAAAATAACAAAGTATGAATATTTAGAATTGGTAATTCCTAAAAATTAACAAGTTACTGTACTCCAAACAGTAGGCAGTGGATAACAAAAGTGCCTCACCACTACACGTAAATTTGATGGGGAAAGGAATCTAAGCTACAGTACTGCTATTCTAACTGCTTACTTTTCAGATGCATTCATTACTTTGCTATTATTAGATTCAGCCCTCTATAAAAGAAACGGTATGTAGAAGTTGCTGTCAGAAGTTGCTATGCAAAAAAAAAAAAAAAAAAAAAAAACCAACTATCCACAGTGCTCATAACAATCGGTTCTAGCGAAACACATGATTTCTAATATTCACAATTCACACACAACAAAACAAGATAAATTGGATCTTCCAGAGCCTTAGCTATGAAACAGTTAAAAAAAATCCATACATTAAACACCTTTAGCACTATTTACATACCTAGTAATCCATCAAAATATTGTACACACGGCCTCCAAAATGTACGCTGAGCACCACGTTCCATGCAGAGATCTGGCTAAATAGACCATTTTGCAGAATGAGGACAACAGACTAAGAAAATAGAACACCATTTTGTAACCATATGCATCAGCTTATTGGTCCACTACATTTTATATCTTGCCAACACTTTTTCTCAGATCTTACGATGATAAATGAGTAATTTGCATAACTGACCTGCACAATCTTCTCTGTAAATAAAAGGTAAAATTCCTTCTGTAGTTCCTGCAGTGGTCATTCTGAAACTCAACAGGATAATGTTCACAGAAGTTGGAGTCACAGAAATTACTCTGGAACTAGTTTGAGAAGCACCTCAGACTTTGTTTTCTCCATGGCAGAGGCACCTCTTGTTGCAGCAGATCCTACCAGCCCCCCTCCATGCTGTGCCAGGTGCATGGTATTTTTTCATTTGTACTAAAGCAGATTAAATAACACCAGAAACTCTAGCCCTAGCCTGAATATTTCCATGACTAGTTCTGCTTTCAAGTGTGCTGTAATATATTATTGGTTACAGGAAAGCACGCTTGCATCCAAAAGATATCATAGCCTCAAGAATATGGGTTAAATCTTCAGCAGAAACAGAAAATTTGTTACTGTCATTAGAACTCTGCTGAATTACTACACCTGAAAATCCTAGTTTTAGGATTCAATGCCAAGCCTTTCAAAACAATATGCTGCTATCATATTGTTGATCCCCCAGATCCTTACTATAGGCTGTTTTAAAATAGTTATACAAAATACAAGTTACAGACAAACAAATTAACTACCACAGGTCAACCATTATGCATGGATTTTTTGATGATTACATTAAACATTATTTAATAATGAAACAATTCAATTTTATTTCACTGGCATTATTCATATCTGAAGGAGAGCTATAGAGGAGGAAGACAGTCTGTTTATACATAATGCATAGTACGAATAGACAGCAATTAATCAAAAGCTCTTCCAAATTATTTTCAGTCACCCTTCAAATCAAGAATAGAAACCAATAACAGGAAATACTTACATTGAATTATTTCAGAAATCAAGAAGATAATTACAGAAAGTTTTGACATCTTCAGAAAATAAACAATCAAGTCTGCCAGATTAAATCTCTATGCCGCAAGGTTCATTATCAATTGATCCTTTTGATCTTTTTAATTTATTTTTAACTATTCTAAAGTCCTTCTAAATAATCATCATATAATGGGTGTTACAGCACCTAACTACATAAAATGCAGGGATTTTTTCTTTTTTATACTATGCTGCATATAGAAACTCTTCCTCAAATTTATTCTTGCATTCTTTATACGTTTTTCAGTTGTACTGAGTTTGGATTGAATGGAATACAGAAACTTCACAAATTCTTCAGAAGTTAAAAACTGTTCCAATACTACATGAAAGAGGATGTGGTTTTGAACAGCAGTATTAAGATTCAGATCTGCATTATTTCTCATTCTTTCCAGTTAAGAGGATTTTTACTAAAACTTTGCTTCTTCGCAAATGCCAGAGAAAGATAATCACTTGCTAATACAGAAAGAGGAAAACTTTTTTCTATTGACTTTTGAAGTCTAATCTCATATCTAAACATAAATTATTCACTTCAGTAGCTTTGTTTTTAAGTAATCAATTAAAAATGCAATACATAATAAGCTGTTAATTTTGCTTCTTCCTGTTTTCATCTGCTCCTATATCTGTTGTGCTGTAAAACACAGCTAGGGCCCTATGGTCTTAGGAGCCTTACACGGATTTACTGTGTTGATCCAAAAATAAAAAGCTTCTAACAGCTGAATCCTAAAAGATGAGAAGGATATGGCTCTACAAAGATGAACAGGACCTCACCTTAACAAGATTCTACTGTCAAGAATTTGTAGGGGAAGTAGAGGAGTGAATGAGACTTGTAGTGGGACTAAGTTCACATCAGTCAGAAGGAAACCATCCAAGTATCCTTGGATAGGTTGCGCGTGCTTCATCTTTCCAGATCAACTGCCTGCTTGTGCTAGTATACCAAAATGGAAACTAAAGAAATCAGGCAACACCAATGACAATGCTTAACAGGTAACACGGAAAATGGAGCATGACACAATCAAGTGTGACAAACAGTATGCTGCTGCAGGCATAGGGGGGATGCAGACCAAAACCTCTTATTTTTATTCTTGAATCATTTATACAGATAGGCCAAGGATCACTGGGGTTTATGGCTACCTTAAAGTAAGCTTCACAGATGGATCTGTGCAGAGAAAGCAGGTTATACAGTGCTGCATTTGAAAAGAAGGTCCTAGGAATTCTGCATGTGACATTCTTCCAGCAGAAACGACAGAAGTTTGGAAGAATCACTGAAACGCCTTTTTAAGAGTTCTACAAAAGCTGGTTTTAAGCAATATTTACAGACCAGGCGTGTCCAGCTATGTAAGTGTCCTATTTGTTCACACTGAACCTGAGCAATTCATTAAAGCAACCCCCACCCAACACAGACGCACAGAAACACACAAAAACGCCGCCCCTCTGTGGTGACA
>VXAL01009671.1:284-44849 GCA_013399475.1 Chauna torquata | reverse complement strand
CTCTACCAAAGAGAAAAATAATTTGCAGATTTCATTGAAGTTGAACTACATGAAATTCAGAAAATATAAATTCTCTCCTTTATTTGAAGAAGCCAACCTGTTTGGAACTATTTACTAGGAAGCCCAATAAAAGAATATGGTTAGATGAAAATAAATGTAAAAATATTAATAAAAAAACATGCTATTACAAATCTTTGAAAAGAAAAAATTGATTTTTATTTTTATTTTTTTTAAATGATCATTACCCTCCCCAGGGTATAACATTTAACATTGCTCTGTGCAGGGGATAGGGATATCTGAATTCTGTTCTTTTCTTAGAGTCTGACTCTAGGGTAGTCACTTTACTTTTCTTTATTGTTCCTACTCCTTCTGGTCTGTAGGAGTCTGTATGTACCTTTGTACAATACCACATACAGACCTGGGGCTGTCTAGGCACTACTTTAAAACTAACACACGTGTTATATGTGAAGATCATTACAAAATCAGAAGACACCCCATCCATACAAACTATTCTTGTCCTTCCCAAATTCCTTGGGGAAATCAGCTCTGCTCAGTTTAGGCTCTCTCAGGCAGGTGTGATTGGTTTTTAAAATGCTAAAAAAAAGAAGTCACTGAGAATGGAAGAGAATCTATAAAGAACAATAACCAAGAGCAAAGTAAGTATAATAGGAAACTATGAGAGTATATGTCTTGACATTTGACAGTAAGAGATGGGGCTGATATCTTTATGTACCTGCACAGATATCTGAATGACTTTATATTTAAATATAATGGAGTAATTCTTCTGTATAGGCACATTTAGTGTACTCTGATTGTAACGTGCTGTTAAGAAACACAATTCTATTAATCTGATTCAATTTCAGACAGAAATAATTTCCTTGAAATAATAGGTATGGAAGAGTACAAATTTTCTTTATTTCCTCTGGGAATTAATGATTTTTGCATTGTTTCATAGCCTAACCTTGTTTACAATTCTATTCTGTTCACATCCAGTTATGCTTTGCATTTAAATCTCTTACAGCATTAATTGTAAACTTTCTAATTACTTCCCTTGCATTTTCAACGTACCTATATGTGGTGTTTTTATTCTCACATTAGAAATATATGAATTTTGAATATTGACTATACTCAAATGCTATTCAAGCCACTATCTCTAAGTTTTCAAACAAGTAAAAGCTACAACACATTACTTAAGTAATCAACCATATACTGTAAAATAATGAATAGCAAGTTCGGAAGTTAAATGGCTTATGACTAAATGAATAGGTTAAAGTCAACTTATTCAAAACGTACAAGCATATGAAAGTATAAAAACATCTGGAAAAGCTTTAGTCACTTCAAAGATTCATTAGCAGAAAATTTCATGTGAATTCTGGCTAAAGTTTTTACATCTATTTCATAAATCCATTTCCACAGTTATAATATTCAAGTCACATGCACACTTCATGGATCTCAAGTAACAATGTGTTTTTTCCAAGAGGTTCCCACTTTTAATTTTCATTAAGAACAGACACAACACATAATTCACACTTGGCTGATGATGTATCAACACCCTAAGCCTCCATCCCTCTGTCATTTCCCATTCCCTCATCCTCTCTGCTGTATATTCCACTCTTAACGTCAAAGGAAAAGCACTTTACACTCAATCTCCTTTGAATTCATATTGCTTGATCTTGAGCAACCACATACACAGTATCCCCTAACATTCTCACCAACCCTTTGTACAATTGCACTTCTTTCTTTGTAAAATACCCTGCTGAATAGATAATAAATTTGTGTCTCATACATCTTATGATCTGCTAATACTCCTTCTCCTTCTCCTGTTTCCTATTCAAAACATTTCAACCGCCAGTAGGAATCTGGTTACTAGTTTCAATAGCATAAACCTTTAGTTGTGGATAAAACAACAGGATTTTGACCACTAAACCCTTTGGGGGCGGGGGGGGCGGGATGTGTCATGGGGAAGGAGCTGTACCACTCAATTCACATTCAGGAAGAGCTCTAGCCATAAAAGGCACGAAGGACCCTATGCTTTCTATAGTCTTCTTATTATGCATTCTTATTATCTTATTATGTAGAATGCAGAAACAAAGCAAAACAAGGAACTGAAGCCTGCTTATAACAGGGAAATATCTCATGTCATGTTACACAGCACCAATACCAATTACAAAAAACAGTGAGCAACATCACTTCAAAAATCCGATTCCCCTAATAAAAACACTAGCAATCCAAATTTCACACACAATCACATTAGGTTTCAGCTACAACCATTTCCTTTACAGCCATTATTGCAGCATTGCTCCACTAGAGCTGTTAGATGCAATGTGGACTGACACATCCGTGACAAGAAGTTCCAGCACTCAAGGAAGTGAGTGACAACTGCACACTCACTAGGACCAAAATAGAACAATAACTAGCAAAAGATGTTTTAGATCATATCCCTTCTTTTTCCCAAATATTTGCATGCAGATCTTCTCAAGATTCTTAAAACACTTTTATTCTTGTTTTCATAGCAAAGTTATTTGGACACAATTGTAATCTACTACTAAAGACCATATATTTAAAGAAGTGAAAAGTTTACAACAAGAGTTTTAGGGATTATGAATCATCTTTCTGAAAACCTTGAACTAAAAAGGCTTAGTAATATGAACAGAGAAACATCATGAATGTTGAACAGCAATTTGAATAAGCCAAAGCATGGTGGTAGCTAAATTAAGTCCCAGCTTTCCAGCTCCCAGCAGAAAAATCACGATTTTGGTTCTATAGCCAAATCCAAAATTCCAAATACACAGACTGGAATTGAAATATCAAGCAGCAGAGCAGAAAATGTTTCTGGCATTTTTTACTTGACTCAAAATCATGGATACTTTTGGTGGCCTAAAGTCAGCTGTTACACAGATTTTTTTTATTTTTATTTTTTCTTAAAGTATATTTACTTTCCTCACCATTTTCACCATTCGGCTGTGGATTTGGATAGTGATAAGGAACAGAGTAGAGGCCTGGGCAGCACACACTGTGCTAAGTACCCTGACATAGTAATGATTTTCCTGCTGTCCAATTTGTTCTAACAAGGTCCTAGGCACTGGACTCTTCACTGGTTACATCATGATATTAGAATAGTTATGTTGCTTAGTCTGAGCAGCATGTTTGTAATCAATTCAGCGAATTGATTCAGTGAATTCAGGATTGCTTTTACCCAACTTTTTTCCCCTAACCATTTACTTAGCTGTAATTTCTATGCATTGTTTTCTCTGCATATTTCACATTTTCATTTTCCTTTATGCATTTCATACTTCTGACATAAAAGATGTTGCTGGCAGCATTATCTACTTCTCAGGAAAAACAAACCAACCCCAAAACCACTCCAAAGAGAGTGTAATCGTCACTACTGAAATACAAAATAATATCATTGCATAGAGAGAGATCTGCAGGAGAACAGAGAAAATTTTCTGTCCTTTCCTCAGCCTTTGAAATGTTTGTATACCTAAAATATTTATTCCTAAACCAAAGCTTTATTTACTTTTTTTTCTCCCTATACATGCAGAGTAGACTTTTCCTCTTTATTCAGTGTAAGTTTCAAACATTAAACAAACAATTTCATCATTGTTTTGCATGGCAGCTGTTGGGTTGTATTTAACTTTTTCTCCACAACCTACTATGACTCCAAATTCATGATTTTTAGAAGAAATATGGACATTGAGATCAGTTGAATAAGCAGACATACAGAAGACATGTTTTGCACTCTAAGTATAATGATGCTTTCATCCTTTCTGTTTGATATTACACTGCAAGGGAAGAATTTAATCCAGACCAAGGACATGTTAAAATTTTGTGACCATTTTGTTGACTTTTGGAAGTACGTTTTGGAAGCACTTTTCAATGGAGGCAATTCTGTACTGTTAACATTGCACTGAGCTTTACTTTTCAGATCAAATGCTCCTGGAATACACTCCTGAATATTAAGTGATAGCATTAAATAATTAAATATTAAACATTAATAAAATGCTGTGTCATTATACTAAAATGAAGTGCTAGTATTCAGTTTTCAAATGGGTTTACTCCTTTGACAAATTCCAAGGCACTACAAACAAACAAAAAAAGAGTCCACCTTAGTTAACTTTAATTAACATTTCATAAGACAACATTTCAAAAGCAAATTAAATTATGTACTACTTTGAACTTTAAAACTTCTCTGCAAAAACCTTTTAAGTATCAACAGCTCGATCATGTAAGCTGGGATGTGTTTTTTGAAGACTTATCTTTATTAACTAGCATCAATGCAGATTAGCTCCCTCAAACTACTTTTCTGGAAGAACAGAGGAACAAGACCATGCACACGAATTTTTTAAGTTGCATGATACTAATTAACATGAGTTCTTTGTAGTTTCTATATCCTACCAGTATAATTTCTATGAATCCTTCGGATACATTCATTAAAGGTGATAATAAATGCATTTTTGGCAAAACACAGATGCTTTCTATCTAGAAAACAAAACAAAAAATCTGTCAATCCTGTATGATTTTGTTTCCTTATATACATATATGGGAATGGCTTTCTCACAGGCCAATTTTATGAAACACTTTGAAGTCTGGTCAAAAGAAATTGGTGTCCCATTTCTTTTTTGGGTGGAAGTTCCCTGGTGTTTTCAAAAAGATATTTTTAAAAGCCACTGGGGACATTTCCTCCTTTATGACACTCTACAGTGTGCAGCTGCAGAGGGAGGTAAAGAAAAGAGGTGAAGCTAGCAGATATCAATAAGAATCTCCATCAGGAGTTTCATTGCAAGGTGTTTGCGACATGGTCAGCATTCACTTCCTTGGGGAACAGACTTTAGGGCTGTGAATCTGGACAGTAACAGAACAACCAGAAACAAAGCAAGCCTCAGGAAGCAAGGAGGAATATTTTACACAAACTCCACACAAGCTTCCTTCCCAGCACAACCAGCTATAACACAGCTTTGATAGGGGTGGAGCCCTGACTAGATTCTGATAGCTGAAACCAAATAATTTGTCTTTAAAATATTTTTAATTCCTTTACCTAGGGTACTGACCTTTAATTGCTTATACTTGAAAGAGGTTGCTTCATCTCAACTCTAACATAACATTTCTTATTTACCACAAACCTGTTCGTATTTCTGCACCCTTGGTGTCCAGAATTCTTCTTGAATCAGTTTTCATACTCCCTATTAAATCATGATCAATTTTGAAATTTTTTTTTTTTACCTTTTCTATAATGATATTCCCTTAGAAACCCTAAAGCCAAATATTAACTTTCCTACAAGATTTTATGTTTCCATAATTGATATATTTAGTTAGCAATGACTCTCCCCTCCTCTTTTTTTTCTACCAGCATGTAAGGTAACAATTTCAGTACACTGCCATGCTGATGCACCAGTGTAATGAGTGTTTTTGCCAATGCACCTCTGGGAAAAGTGTTAGCAATTAACTGCAACTGCCACAGCTGAGAGGATATAAAGAAAGGCTTCGTGTGTTGATTTCATGAATGCTCCCAGCTACCTAATAGTCAAAACCACTTTTGCTTTCTTTTTATATTAAGTACAGACATTCAGAAAAACATTTTACTCTGTTTTATAGAATAGAAAATTGTATTAAGTGCAAACAATGAGGTGGTATGAACTCAACTCAGGAGGCCATCACGGCTTCCAATACTGGTTGCAAAACTCCGGGTGACTGCTATGGCTGAGATTTCCAAATCTGTATTAAGCTTTCTAAAAGTCATTGTCTATTCAATACGCAACACATGCAAACATCTGTAAGCAAGCCTATGGAAAGCATTGTCTCATTGTGGCCAACCTACCGCTGATCTAATGCAACACTGAATTCTATCACATCCACAGCTACTAGCAAAATTAATTCTCATCCTCTGACAATTTTATTCAACATACCTGATTACATCTTTTTCATGAAAGGGAGGGCAGTAAGTAAATAGATGAGTATGTAAAGAAGGAATCCAAGTCTTTGTCCCTACTCTGTGTGTTTATAAATATTTTGTATACATCTACGTATGTATGCATATAAATACACACAATCTATATTTTCTACTCATTAGGCAAGTTTACAAAATATGTAACCCAGCAAAGCAATACATCTGACCAGTACAAGCTTCATAAGAAGTTTACACGTCTTTTGTTTTTACTTCAAGCCAATCTCGTATTAGCAAGCTATATCTATTTCAGTTTTGGCTAGTTTTCTAAAAGTTAACTAAAATCGAGGATAGACATAAACTGCATTGAAATCCTTAGAAATGTTCCTGTCATGAATTTGACCTAGTCGTTACTACACCAAACAAATGTCCAGATCATTCACTTCCACTTCCTGTTAAGAGGTTCCAGATTATCCAGAGATATCTGCCAATATAAATGAGCCCAATTCCAAAGGTTGCAAGTTTGGTTTACAAGAGCTGAGGTTTCTCTGCACCTTGGAGAACTACTGAAGCACAAGAACTAAAGCTTGTCATTGCATTCCTGAATGCAGAGATTTACATTCAGATGTCCTATATGGGGAAATTATAGGAAGCATTAACCAAAGAGCTTTCTATTGCCCATAAAATTAATAACGAGAGTGAAGCTGAAGCGCAGATCAAGTGAATATGTCTTTTTTCAAAGAAGTACTAATGTTTAATTTTGAAAATCCAATTTTAAAGCTAGAATTTAGTGGTTTATATTTTTTAAAAAAAGTGATACATCACAAGAGAAAAATCCAAATCCAAGTGTTCGGTATTTTAGTTATGATTTTTCATAATTGTTCTTTCCACTATTGAATTCATATGGTTTCCTGAACGTCCAAGAAATTCCCTTCCTATGGTAACATTTTAAAGTGTTATAAGGTTTTGTACTGTTTACTTTACCAAATCATTTGCTGGTGCTCTTTTTAGTATCTGTAGGTACCCATAAGTCATCGGTAGCCATTCTCTCTATCTTAATCTCTGGATTTATTTCACTTACCTTAAATGTCAAGATTTAAGGCAAATCTTAATTATGTAACTGTCTCCTTAATAAGCTGAGGAGCCTTACAGAGTCAACAGTCTCATAAATTTGTGATCAGACATATTCCTAAGCCTTTTTAGAAATGAGGGTTTGAAGAACAAAAGTAAGGTCTTTAGCAAAGGCAGAAAAACTGGCAGGGCGTATGCATTGTTTGCAGGCCCTAGGTTAACCAGAAGCCACCTGGCTACATTAGCCCGTCATCAAACTTGAACTAAAAACATCACTTTGCTTCATCCATTATTAGCTTGGACTCGGCTCAAACTCATGTAAAAATGATCCTTTAGAATTAGAATTTAGACTATTGCTACTACACAGATCACTAGAAGCTGCAGTCCAGTCTGCTCAGAGAGGAAACTGTCACCGAGGTTACAGTCAGGATAATTGCTTGATTTCACTCCATAAAAAGGTATTATATTTCCTAAGAAACATTAAAGGCTGAAATAACACTCTTCAGTTTAATAACATTGATTAGAATATATTTACAAGCATGCTTTAGCTACACACATTATCAACCTGAATATATTAACACCAACAGGAACATTTTTGCACAGAAGAAAATAATTGGGCATTTACTGTTATAACTTCCTTTAATTTATTTGCATATTTATTCAACATATACATTTGAGTTTTGCTGCATGAGTTATTCGGACACAGAACAATAGCTACCTGTACTGCAACCACCTCTGCACAATTTCCTCTGTACCAGTCAATACTCTTTCCTCCAAAGGAAGATTTGTATTCTAGTCAAGGGTGGAGAATTCCATAATGCAGTTTTTCTATGTAAATACACCAGAAGGACAAAATTCAAAGCAGTGGTACATGAAGTAAATGCTAATTGTGCTGTGAAGAAACACACAAGCAGATGCGTCAGGGTACAGCAAAGCAAAGGACAGAAGCAAAGCATGCAACACTAACCAGAGCCACGAGGACGAAAACCCTTCCTCCCCATACACAACCGATTATGTCTTTCAAAAAGATCCTAGCCCTGAATCCTGTAATCAATGTGCTCATTTTTTAAGTGAAAAGATTGTCTTTTTTTTTTTTTTTAATTTATTGCTTTACACAATATAAAACACCTGGAAATGGTACCAATCGTTGTCAGCACACAAATCCACAAGGGACGTACGCTATCCACTTTTATTACTGTATTGTAACACTCGCTGATCTGTGTCTTTGATGACTTGTGTTCCACTATCAATGCACAAGCATTGATATGGAGCTGAGTTCTAGACTACTGTTTTTCAGTTTAAAGCACCTCTTAACAGACAGAAACAGAAGACTGAAAATGAAGGACAGACCGAGGAAAATCATGGAAGCTAAATCTTCGCACTAAATTTAGTTCCAGGTAAATCAAAACCAGGTATTTTTATTTAGAACCTACAATACATACAGCCATAGTCAAGAACACATGACCAAAAATATAGATCTATGCAGATATAAATTAGATATTAAAATGTTTTTATTTCAAGTGTATAAACAGGAAAAAGATTTTAACAGGTAAAAGTGTTTGGATTTTTTTTTTTTTAGTAAATCAGAAATGTCACTGGCAAAATCATAAAACACAGCATTGATGCCAACATCCCTATATTTATATCTGCTGATATAAATATATCAAGAAATTATCAAGAAATATCGGAAGACTCTCCTTACATTGCCAAACAAATCACAAAATTTATCACAGTGAGCAAAAATTAATCAGGAGCCGTCTGCTTTATTACATTGCAAAACTCAAAGACCTATGCCATTCTGTCTGTTACAGGCAACTTCCTCGGTAAGTGTAAATGTGCTGTGAATTCTGGAACAAACCAGAGTGCACACAGCTCAAGCCAAACCGCCCTTAGAAGGGTTTCGTTGCACGTGAAGGCACATGGCTCTGTACTGGTAATGCACTTACGGTTAATGCCAGTAACTTCCACTGTCACAGGAGCTGTTGTCCAAGTCTCATTTCCACAAACAAGCTCCTCTCTTCTTGATGTTTGCCCATAAACCGGTCACATTTCTGATTGTTCTGAACAATATTGTTCCTTAACAGGCTGCACATTTATCTTATGAGGTTTTTGTTTTGTTTCCTTAAAGCAGCTCATAATAATAATACATTTAAACGTCATACAACCCAATTACCACAGCAGCAAGCAATCTTTATAACTTCCCATAAGCTGCTGTAACTACACCACAGCTACTACAGCCTCTGCATTTTCTGTCAATCAAGTCTTTATGTAGGGTTTCCCACCTATCCTTTAGGTTAAGGGGACATTCACTGTCCTCACAAACTTCTTTTCCAGCTTTCTTTGGCAAAACACTTTCTTCTCCAACCCCCCCGCACGTGCGCATCTCTGCCAGAGGTTGGGCTGAGGCCAACACCACCACCTCAGCGTTTCCTTGAGCCTGGACACAGCAAGCACCTGCCAGTTGTCCTGCAATGCTCAGCCAAAAGGCTAAAAATAAGTTTACCGAACATTGTTAGAGGGTACCATAACTGTCCCTTAATATCATACTCTTTAAAAATTGCATTTCATCATAGTTATGACAAACTCCTAAATTCCAACTGCAGATAATGTTATTAGATAATATTATTGCAGACCTACATACTTTAAGCTCCTTGACTTTCTAATCAAAAGCAAAGGTGGGGGGGTGGGGGGGAGCGTCAGGAGGGCGTGAAATGTGCAGAAACGAAGCAGAGTTGTTTTGCCTGACCTTCAATTTCCCATAATAGTTCCCAACACAGAGGACTTCCTGAGAACAGCTGTTGATGACACAATTCTTCGCCTCTTCAGGTTTAATGGTTTGTTGAAAAAATTGTTTGCAGTACGGCTTTATTTAAAAAAATTGTCTTATTAAACACTGAAGTTTCTTACCTTAATATGTTTATTAAGGGTTTTAGCCTAAGTTTATAGCAACATTTTGGTACTAAATAACTTCCTCTCTCATGTAGTAGTGGCACTAGTAAAGCGAGCTGCCTGCTTTGTAGATGAATCCCAAAAAAGCAGAATTACTTGTTAAAGTAACAAATATTGCTGTAAACTGCACTGTTTCATGCAGCTTCAACAATCAAATGTCTTGACTACAGACAGAAGTGTGAGTACAAAGTTTTCCTGCATGACCAATTTCTTTAAATAAAAGGAAAAATCGAACCAAATAAACTCCAAAACACCAGGAACAGTCTTCCAACTTAGAGTTCAAATAAAGGCCTGAAACTCTGCATCTTCTGTGATTGCTTTTTTTCCCGGAGTTCAGAGGCTGGGAGCATTTCCACTCAGCGCTCTTGAAAGGCTTCAAGTGAAGCTGTGGAAAACCTTCCATGTTTGTTGCACCAGTTGCAGATCAGGTGGCTGGTATGAACTTCTTTTTTCTTTCTTACTTACAATTTTTTAATAAGTAGTATCTGTTGTGCTCAGTGAAAATCCTGTTTTATAAATTAACATACATGATAATGTGAGGTAGATATTTAAGATACGATAGACTGAATCATGAAGTACAGAATTTAAAATAAAAATGTTTTACTGATTAACACAAGTATTTCTTACTTTTTTGTCTAGCCCAAAAATTCCAATTACATTCAGATTTACTATACGATGCCTTCAAGCAAAAATTTTGCAGGAAACAATTTTCTGTCTAGTTCAAATGAAAACAATTGCAGAGTTCTGCTTCAAAGCATTTCTGAATAACTACAGCAAAATATAGAAGTACTAGCTGTTTTAGTATCCAAGGTGAAAAATAAAACCTAAAAAGTTGATTTCACATCTATGCTCAATTCCTGGATTTCATTAGGATGCTTCCAGGAAATGCACAATAAAATCCCGCATATTTTTCTAATCTCAAATTCAGTTTCAAGTCCACTCGGAAGATGTCCATTTTCTGGTATATAACATACATGCAACGTTTTATTTACATTTCTGTGATCTACTGCAGATAACAAAGTTGCAACAAATATATAAACAATAGATTTTATAACCACCATAGTTTACCTATTCACGTACATCACTTTGGTCAAGCTTTCCAGGACATTTACTCTAGCTCCTGCAAATGAATATTTCACTTGGCAATGATTCATTGCCAGCAATTTCTACTAAATTAAAGTGAATTTTAGTGAAACAAAAAAGAAATTGACTAAAGGCAGGCAGCATTCCCCCATCTCTCAACATCTTATCAAGCACAAAAAGCTATTCAAGCTTGCCTCTTAGCTCTTTTGTCTTTAGTGCTGAGAGTAGAAAATAAGTCCTCCTTTCATCAGGAGCGTTATGAGTTTTGTTTCAGCATTACTATTTCTTGAATCCTTCCTCCTCCCCCCCACTTGCCCCCCCCGCCTCCTCATTTCAGCTTGAACTAAACTATTCATTCAGCTTTTCAGTAAAATAAGCAATGCATTTGGATTAGTAATGAGGTTAAGTGAGCATGCTCTATTAAAAGCTCTTACTAGCTCTATAAACCACCACTGAATAAATATAGCTCCACTGTGAGATGTACCTAGCTATAATATCAAATAACTTTTATAACTCATTAAGAGATGATTAAGACAAATGTGCATATTTTGGCACATTTGTGAACATAAGAGTTATTTCAGAGAAAGAAGCTATAACCAGAAATTACAATGGATCATTGAATGAAAATGCAGCATTTAAACAAGTTGCCTGCAATGTGGGAGATATGTTAGAATGAGCTCATATATAGTAAAACGTATGGTCAACATAAAGCTTCCATGGTTACACCACCAGCAGCTCTCGGAGCACAAGAGAGACCTTCGCATCACTCCAAAAGCTCACTCCTGAGCTATGAAAGCCCATCAAGAGGAGTTTCTCGGACTTTCCTGTTTTTCTGTCTAGTATTATTCAAAGTTTTCAAAAGTGATTTATATAATGAAACAGAGCTACAGATGAATTGTAGCTTGCAAAACATGGGTTGTGATGGAAGTTGCAATTTCTGTCGGGATTTTCACAATAAATTAGGGAAATAGCATGAAAACAATAAGCAGCAATTTGACTAAGAAAAGTACTACGTGTAAGAAGGCAGAGCCTCATGAACAAAGTGGTATGTTTGGTAACAGCACTGCAAAACAGGGGGCTGGGGATATGCTAAAAATTACCAACTGAATGAAGAAACAGCTTGATGCTCCTGTGAAAAGATGAGGATCTGCTATAACACAGGACACATCAGCAGCACTATCCTACGAAAGACAGTAATTCCAGTCTACTCATCACTGGGGAGATTTCCTCTGGAGTACTGAAGATCACACTTTAAAGAAAGATGCAGAGAAATTTAAGATCAAGTTTTCTAATACAGGATTGGCACAGATGGATTAAGGACACATAAAAAGAGTAAGACAGAACATAAGTCTGATATATAAAGAATAGATAAACCTTTTAAATTATAATTTTAGGTGAACACCGGAACAGGGTATTTATTTAGGCTATGAATATCCTTTGTTGGTGGTTTTCAAGGATAGGTGGACTGCTACTGGCTACAGTTATTGTTCCTGTTCCATGAAAGGAATAGACTAGGTGATACCACAAGTTTATTTCCAACCAGATATTTTTATGACTATATGTCCCTCTAACTAAATACAGGATGCAAATTTTGTGCAGTTGCTGCAGGAAATGCGTATAAGGGCACTGTTGTGATGCTTGTGCCAAAGCTGAATATTACATCACTGGGGAAGAAAAAAAATAGGTATGCTAAATACTCACAATTGATGCTAGAATGACGGGGACAGAGCTCCAGAGCCATCTCTGTTTTCAACAAAAACTTCCCTGTCCACAGAGTATTTTAGAGAAATGGCCTAATTCTGTAGTTCAGCTTTATCTGTAACATCATGCTGCAAATACATTCCGTTCTTATCCACATAGCCACTGAACGCGTTACTCATTTACTACTTCTAGCAAACTACTCTGTGAAAAACTATACAGGTTCTCTTCTGAAAGAGATAGGAAAAGAATCCAGAGAAGCAACTAGCTTACAAAGCTGTGTAGGCAAATGCCAACATCTTATGCAAAAAAGAGTGTGCCCGCAGTGTGGTGTGAAAGGAAAACACAGCGAACGAAGCCTGCTCCCCCTCCTGCAGGTTGAGAGGCGTGTGAAGAGAATAAAATCAGTGCATCTGAATGTGATAGGAGAGAACTCAAGAACTGCAAGATGGAAAGAACCAGAAAAGCTAGGCACTGCCTGCCAAAAAAAAAGCTGTTGCAAGAGGAAATCTGGCAGACGGGGACAACCCCAACCACCTCTTCCACCTGCAATAACCATCACCTCCCAGTGTCGGGGGGCACTAACGACAGCAGTAGCTGCAGCACACCTCCAGCAGCACTCCATGGCAGGACGCGGCAGCTTTTCTGCCCGTGGCCCCGTCGAACAGCCTGGCTTGGGGGGTAGCAGACAGCCCGAGCTGGGGTCACGCAAAGAGGAACCTGTGGCTGCAACATAATGAGCTCTTAAATAACCTCTGCTCATGATGTTCCCACAGGAGAACTGGCAGCCATTTCACTCAATTAACCGTGGCTGAAACCACATGTAAAATTTTAAATGATTGTACTTGTCAAATATCCAAGCTTATCTACTTCCAGCAAGTTCTGCTCATTTATTTTGTGTGCATCTGGATGGAATCCAAAGTTATCAACAGATCAGTTTGACACTTTGGATGGGGAAATAAGGGAATTGACTCTGAATCCAGGAACATTAATGTTAACTGAACCAGAATCACCTAAAGCCTACAGCTGGTTTAGCCCAGAACTGCTCCTATCGCTGCTAACACTAACTCCCTCCATCTTCAAGACCAGACAGCTCCATTGTTCTTTTTTTTTTTTCCCCCTGGAAAAAGCATGTTTCTTATTAACTTTATCCATGGTTATTAATCTCATAACACTGAAATGATTTGAAAATACTCTATATATCTCTCCCCCCCGAAATAGTAAAAACAGATTTGTCACTGACCACAGCAACAAGATTCAGATTATTTTCTTCAAGCTTTTGAAGAAACTTTGAATTATTTTCTGTTTATCTGGTGAAGACTATTTTAGAGATTGTTTGTCACTTCAGGAACTGCAGCATAGACCTCCATTTCTTTCAGAACATTCTGGGAAAATTCTGGCTGACACAGAATGCCTGCGGCAAGATTAATTACCAGCACAGAGAAAAGATGCTGCCATGCTGCCCCTTCTTGTCTCTGCCCTGATTTCTCAAAGTTTCAGACTCATTTAGAAATGATTATTCTAATGCAGAACATTCTGCAGAGCCATGCCCTTCCTTATTTATTTGAGGAAACATGGGTCCCCTTATACCTTCCATTCACAGTTTATGTTCTTTACAGCTTAGTCTATTAATTATCCCTAAATAGAACCAGAAGCTGGCAGATATCCGTGTCATCGTAAATTCTACCTCATTGGGACTGCTGAGTTAGACATCCAACAGTCTGTTCTGTATTTGAGTTTAAAAACAGATAAAACATTTTTTGAGGATTTTCTGCAAGCTTTCAAGTGCATTTGAAAATATCCTTCTGCCCTGCCTGCGTCCCTCTCCCCTGTACTAAGCTTGTTATGCATCATTATTAGCAACCCTTTAGTAAGAGACTTATTGTACCTTGGTATACAGGAAAGACTGAAGTATAATCTGAAGTAGACAACAATATCACTTCATATCACTTAAATGACTGCACTCCGAAAAGCACCGCCATCAAAAGGCAGAAGAGATGAGAGCAAATGCTAATAACCTCACTATACTGATGATGGTAAATAAACCAAAAAATGTCTACAGTGACACATGCGTTCAAAAATTATAGACATGCTGGCTCAAAACTGGGTCTTTGGACCCAATAATAATTAATTGAAATCAGGGCAAGAAAGAAAAACTCCTTGCAGTTATATCTTCTCAACTGAAAA
This sequence comes from Chauna torquata, assembly GCA_013399475.1. Classification (NCBI taxonomy): domain Eukaryota; kingdom Metazoa; phylum Chordata; class Aves; order Anseriformes; family Anhimidae; genus Chauna; species Chauna torquata. The sequence goes on along the minus strand of VXAL01009671.1, from coordinate 29,977 downwards.
AAATAATGGCAACATAAAACACAGATGAGTGTTTCTAATTACAGTGTTATACTGACCAACTTTCCAATCAATACATTTAAGAAAAAAACATATATATTTGTTACTTTCACGCCTCATCTTTGTCCTACGGTACTTCCTTGCTTTAACCGTTCCTCCCTGCTTCCTCCTTTCCCTTATCTGTTCTTCTCTCAGTCTTTACAGATCTTCCTAGGACCTAGGAACACTGTCTCCAGGATAGACTTTAAGAAAATGGAAGTGAGCCAACATACAGCACTACAGTTCTGTTTGGTTTTTTGTTTGTTTGTTCCCCCAACCCGCCTTCCAAAGGTCAGACTTTTTCTAAATGCAAGCCTTTTTTTTTTTTTTTAAACTATTATAATGACAGGGTGCTGACTGAAATCAACTGTTGCTTCAAAGTAACAATTTCCTGTTGAGCAGCCACAACTCACCTACCAGAAATTCACATTAGATTACAGCTCCTTCCACATATCTGCCAGTTATTCATAAAAAGCATTGCAAATATTTGGTACAACCACTATTCAATCTGAGCCATTCAGGATTTAAAAAAAAAAGTCTCTAAGAAGCTTATACTATGCATACAAAAATGCTACATAAGCTTAATGCATAAATATAAAATTAACAAGGAAAAGAAATTACAAGATTTTTTTAAACTTACAAGAGTAACAAAGACACAAGGTCAGATGTAGCACAATACTGAAAATACAAATGTGCTTTCATCAGTTAAGTCAGTGAGTCACCTAACTGGGTAGAGTAAAAAAAGCAATAATAAAATGAAATAAATTCTAGGCAACATAGGAATCTCAGCAGCCCTTTCTTCATGTCTCCAACATGTAAGCTCTATACCATCCTCAAAGCTGAGGCTAGCTACTCCAATCAAGGTTTCTGGCCAGAAGCTCCCTGCTGAATTAAGTTGCCTCAGCCAGCCAGGCTCCGAATCATTAGCTTTCAGCCACACAACCCCAGGGTTACATTTATTTACTTCAAACAGGACTAGCATCACTTTCAATATCAACCTAGGGAAGAGATGCCCACACCTTCGTACATCAGCAATAAGAAAATTCTCCTCTGAAAAGTCCATGTGTTTGCAAGCATGTGGGTATGCATACACTTGATTGCTTAAGAACCATATGTAAAGCACATAAAGCATTATTAAACTACTAATATGTCTTAGTGAGCTTTACATTAAGTAGTCTCCAATCAATGTTATTCAAATCCTCAGTTTCAGGTTGATTTAGCTGGGCCAAAGTCTGCTGGCTACATTTGTATCAAGATTAATCCATACAACTTTTCTGAGGTTACATAATTTGCACACATAGTAAAAAAAAATAAAATAAAATAAAATAAAATAAACATTTCAAAAACCCAAACACCACAAACAACAGTCAAACTCTGATACGTCCATAGTGATTGTTACTAGAACTAACTAGCAGGCACATGTAAAAGAACAAAATACGTCCATTTTATGTCTAACTATATGCTGAATAAGGTTTCAAAACTTGTGACTTCAAGATTATTTTAACTTTAAAAAAAAAAGAGTAATTAATATTAGCCCAAGAACCTCTTCAATTTGAAAAGCACGTTAAATACAGTTACAGAATCTTATTCAACTAGAGGGTACATAAACTGGCTTATAAACTAAGCCAGTTTCCAAAAAGTTCGGTTAAATTAAAAAAAAAAAAGTAAATGATGATAAACAACTCTTGGGACATGAATTTCTCCACAGCTTCTGAATGTCAAATTTTGCAAGTGATCACATCTGCAAAAGTCAGGACAGTTTTACTCTCCATTTCCAGAACCTCAATTTTAACTCTGATCTATGTCTGAGAAACACGAAAACTTGCAGACTTTTTCAAGATTGAGACTTACTGCGCTTCAGATAATAGCTCTGATTACTTATAGGAACAACAGTCACATATCAGGAAGCCCCACAAACCGTCCATCTTGCGGGGATGCAAGGCCTCGGTCTGACACCTTGGCCGAGATGTCTTAGTGACACTGCTGTGCTGTGAGAAAGCAGCGAGGGAGCCTGTGGAGCAGAGCCACACCAGAGAGCAAACGTACAACTGCCTTCGCAGGAGGAACTGTTGATTGTTGGCTGCTCTGGCGTTCAACAGAAAAACACACAGACATGGAAAGGAATAAAACCCTAACAATACAACAGGTAGTGGGTCGAAGATGGCAAGTCAGCAACATCGTAAATCTGTTTTAGAGAGCAGCAGAGGATAACTCTTCCCCTCCTGACTGATGCCTGCCAGCAAAGGCTCTTTGGGCTTCTTATCGTGGGGCAGTGAGCACAGTAATCCTTAGATTAGTAGATCATTAAATTCTAGCTCTCTCTTGCATGCATTAGTCAATAAATAACTGCATTTTACTTTAAGTTGCGCGTAGCCTGCTCACAGACTCTCTTTTTCCAAATACCTTCAGCCATGCACAAAATGACCCCAAAAGGGAGGGTAACAAGGCCAAATTTTCAAAACAACTACAGAGATTAAGAATTCAAATTTTCAAAGTAGATTTAGATCCTAATTGGATTAGTGACTGTTATGAAATATTTCTAAAAATCCACCAGATTCCTACTACAGCATTTACACATCTGAACAACTTGAAAAAAATGCTCACTGTTGTTCAGACAGCAACAATCAGAACACTGCAGGAATCTAAAAAGCAACACATGACTAGGACTACCCATGAATAAGGTCACAAGAACCATATTACTGAATCCTGCAGACACAATGTATCTGCCTGCTATCAGTGGTTTTAAAGGGGTAATCAAAACCTCTGAAGCTAAACACAAAGTTAGAAGGCCCAAAATCTAGAGTCACTATGAATATATAATACAGCATTGGTTTCGTGTCTAAACAGTACACATAGAGGAGATTAGAACAAAGTCTTTCTTGCTTAGGATGTCTTAAGTTCAACTAAAAAAAGCTAAAAAAAAAAAACCTGAAATACTTACATCTCTCATTATTGAGGCAAGGAATGTGTTCTCTTTGTTAAGGGAAGAGAAATTTCTTCATAATGAGAATAGTGAGGCACTGGAACAGGTTTCCCAGAGCAGTTGTGGATGACCCATCCCTGGAGGTGTTCAAGGACAGATTGGACGGGGCCCTGGGCAACGTGATCTAGTGGGTGGCATCCCTGCCTATGGCAGGGGGGTGGAACTACATGATCTTTAAGGTCCCTTCCAACCCAAACCATTCAGTGATTCTATGAAAGATATTTTGTGGGAGTAAGCAGAATTGGCTGAGTTTGAGGAATCTGGCCCTGTATGAATGCCATCTCATCAGTCTGCTCACAGGGTTCATCTGAAAGGGCCTTAGATGAGGGCTGAGGACAAGTGTGGGAAAGACAGGATGATTGGTTTACTTCTTTAGTCTGAAACACTCTGTGCTCTTTTGGTACTGGTACATCTACCATTTTGTTAAGAGTTGTCAGTCTTTTTCTGCATGTTCTTAATTGTTTAAACCTGCAAGAAATTGTAGACTGAACCATCCAACTATTTTTGCTAAACATATAGGAAGGACCTTGCCTTGAAAGATAAAACAGGAGTAGCATAACCGAATCTTCACAGAACTTCTAACCCTTATTATGTTCTTCTAAGGATCTCAATCATATTCACTTCTCAAGGAGACTCAGTGTTTTCTGAAGTCATGAATATGTAAGCTCAGTTCTCTACAGGTTTTCTTAAACCTGTTTTACAAGAGACTTTTGTATCATCTTTTCTTTTATTTTGCAAAGTGGCAGTTTATTCTGTGTACTTTGTTCTTTCTGCACACTCTTTATACTTTATTCTGCACTTTTTTTTTTTTTTTTTACAGTCACTGATGTGTTGGAATCCTTCACTGATAAGTTGAAACAAATCAGCTGTTGTAATACTGCAGCCACACTGCCACTATGCAGCAAAACTTTACATACATTGCACACACTCTAGTATATGTGACTGTTTGTGGTCATAGAGTAGCCTCTGTGACAGAATGGGGAGCAGGGGAGACGTGCAGGGAAGGTTATTTCTGCACACAAATAAGGTAGATAGTAAAAAAAGACACAGAAATATTAGCAAAGTGCCTGCAGTGAACTAATAACCGGAACTGCAAGGTCACAACCATGGCACTAAAACTAATCTCATTACTGCAAGAACTTTTAAAAACACATGCATTGAATTACTGATAATTTGCATCCTTTTGCGCTGTATACCAGTACTGTTCCGTCTCTATCAATATTATCCAACATCAGCAGCAACAATTCCTTTCATTTTGTCAGGAGAGAGCAGCCCATTATCAGAAATGGCAGAAACAGGAGGTCCCTGAAGGTGAGCTGTGCAATGCATCACACACATGGAAAAATGAGACAACATTCTCTGCATCATCTGCAATCTAACCTTCATTTTACTAGTCTATTTAGGTTGGATAAGTTCTGCCTTTTACTGAGAAAAAATTCAATGTACTGTCATTAGTTGGGAGCTTTTCTTGAGGATCTTGAAGCCCTAGTGCAAGATAGCTGCAAATGGTTTATCAATACCTATATTTAGTTCACTACTAATTTTCTTAATATATTCAAAAGCATACCATTAGACCAGCTGAAAAGAAGAGGCTCTATTTTTCAGAAAGAAATGCTCTTCCTTTTTTTGCTTGTTATTATTTCTGTATGACATTCCTTTCCGCTTTTATACAGTTTTGAGCAATTTTCATTATATAAATTCTTTTCTGAAGAAATATTTAAAATATCAGCAATTGTATAAACCCCAGCTTGAGGGTTTGTAGCTAAAAACAAAATATTGTGTAGCATCCTTGGCAGGAAGGAAAAGGGCAGGTAAAACACAAGACTTCAAACAATTCTATTCATTATACATGAAGCACTTGGTCTTATTCAATGTGCTAAGACTGCAGTCTTAGAGCCATACGTATTTTCTTTTTTTAATTATTATTATTATTTTTCTGCTTTTCTTTTAAAAATATGAAAGGGTAAAACATATGGCAAAGGAAGTGAAGTCAGAAACCACTTCACCACTGTACAAGCAGTAGCATCCATTGATACACAAAGGGGTGTCACAATATACTGCGCACAGAACAGAAATGCCTCCTAGAATCTCAAAACAATATTTTCTTTAACATTTTAGAAACGGAAAAACACTTCACTGACTGCAAACCTAAATCACTTTTCTTCTTTCCTTGCTATAGCAATCCAGTTGCAGTAATATGTTTTATGTGCTGAGTACAGGCATTTTACGTCATTTTTTTCATTTTAGATGTTACTCTAACAGAAAAGATGGTTACCCAGCTTTGGATGCTGATATTTATTTTGAGTTATCTTTTTTCTGGTATTTTTGTAGTTCAGAGTGGAGAATGTAAGCTTAGCTGATAGAGTAGAAATATCTTCTACATTAGTATCAGTAGCAAAACAACGAATGCTTTTGTGGATACATGCTCTTTCTGAATATGCATCACCAAAAAGATTTAAAAAAATGCAGTCTTGTAACATTTCAACAATCTTTCTTACATACAGTGCGCAGTTTTCATTGTGCCACATCTGATTTTTTTTTCTAGTGCTCAGTTTTTTCCTCAGTATTTCTCCGTATTTTATTTAGCTGCTTTACTGCTGCTAATTGAGCTAAAATTTTCATATTTTCTGAGTTTAATATCTAATTGTTGCACAGATTGTACCTTACTGTGACTTCATGAATTTTAAATTTCATCTGTCATATTATTGCCCTATCACATATATTTGTAAAGTACGATGCGACTGTTTGCAGATAGTGTTAGCTTTGACTAACCAGGAAGAAACATTCAGACAGCAAACCAGACTATCACAATATTCATTTTTTCCTACCTCACCGAGAAGCAGCAATAGGAGCATATGGCCCTGAAGATCCTGTTAATTCAGCATCCATGCAAAGATTGCTTGACCCTTTTGTTTCCTTTATCTACAAAATTCATATTCAAGAATCTTCTCTTATCAAATAGCTGTCACTTTCTAACTTTGGTAAATTCTCAGATTTTAATTTGTACACCCCCAATGGTGAAACATAAACGGCTATCCTACAAAGGCACCTAGAGAACAGCAAGCTCAGGACACTATCATGTTGGTGCTTACATACTGCCAGTTACCGTCCTTGTATGAAATAATTTACTGAATTAGTAAGGATCCAGTATTAACACTGATTAATACCTTATTTCTTGACTCAGCAGAGAGAGAAAGTGCAAGAAGCAAGACAGTAATTGCATCAGAGTCAGACCACTAAGAAATTCCTGCAGTCACATAAACCGAGTACCAGAAGTTCCTCTATATGTATCTGAATTTGTCTTCCCAAGAAGTTCCACATATAGTTTTATTTGCTTGAATTTTGATGCAGAATCTACAAATTACTTGAATGGTGTTCAAATTTATTGAAGAGTTATAAACCTGAAAATGGAAGTTTGCTTCATTTATATTGCTCTGTGCACTTTTTCCAAGTGCCTAAATCTCTGCCTGAACAAGCATTTATAGCACTTTTCATATTATATACCATGCATGATGTTGTTCTGTCAAAAACAAACAGTAAAATGAACAGCAAGCTAAAACCAGCCGAAATAGTCTAATCATTTTTTAAGTTGCAGCAGTGCCTGAATTTGAACAAAAACCAATATGCTACAAATGCCTCTGTTGACCAGTAAACTGGATATATTTTTCAGGTATTAGGCAGGATATCTGAATGTTCTGTTCTTAGCATATTATTATAGTTAATATAGATAAGTTACTATGGTGCTGAAATAACCAACAACATCCTAGACTCCCATAATTAGGCAAAGTTGAATTAATATGAGGGAAGGCTTGGATATCAAGTTAGGCATTCTTCACTAAAAAGAAAAAAAAAGGGAAAGTACTACAGAATTTGGCCCTTAAGTCTGAGAAAGCTACCAATTCTAGTACCTCTCATCTCAATAGCATCAGACTAGAAACCTAGAAGGAAGCTTTTTTAACTACTGGGCTGGGCATTGAGAGTTGGGTTTAATACTGGACTCTGGTAAGACTTCCTGTGGAATTCGAGCTCATCTTCGTTTNTTTTTTTTTTTTTGGCTCAAAATACACACAGGAAATTCCTGAGTAGGTCACATCAATGTTAAGTTTGTTTTATGTTTACTCTCCTTGTGGATTATATTATTTTATACATAAGAATTTCAATGCTTTTTATAATCTTATGCATTGAGTGCAATATAGTGCCTGCTAAGATGTCATGAGATTTGGTAAGATGTGAAAAAGATCTGTGTATATGTAAGATATTTACATATTAATATGATTATTATTCATACTACTATTACACATTGTTCTCATAATACTAATTTGTATATGAAGAAAACTCAAGTTTAAAAATAAATTAGAACTTTCAAATAACAGCTATGTAGTGATATTAAATTTCCTTAAATTTATATCACCCCTTTAAAATACTGTCTGAAGTAAAGACTACAAGTCTTTTTGTTAATGAGTTTAATAAATGGTGTCCCTAAAGACCATGAGGATTATGGTGATAACTGAAGGTATAAACTAGCTGTTCTCATCTGTTCCCAGATACCTGTTCAGGGCATTTCTCCAGCCATATTAGCATTACAGCTCTTTTAACATTCCCCACACCCCACAAAAACCATTTTTTATAAGTCAGAATTTGTGTTAAAGAACAACCAAGTTTACTTTTTAAGGTTATTTGCCAAGAGGTTTTGGATTCACCTGAGGTTCACTTTAGATTAAAAGAATACACACAAACAGACTGCTATAGAACTTGTTAGTCCAAATCATCAGATACAGACAAACTAGTATTCATGAAAGTGAAGATAAACAAGTATTTTCTGTAAATAAGTCATATGCCATTGCCAATCCTAAGATCAAGAGAAATCTTTCTGCTGACTTGATGTAAAGAACTGACTGGACTACAAGAGTCTTTGGACCAAATCCTGCGTGTAGTTGCAACGGGCAAGACACAGCAAGAGACTTGTCTAACCCTGCTACTAGACTATTAAACCAGGTCTCAAAATCAGACAGCCTGTTTAAAAATGTTGTTTCATTTGGACTAAAATAGTGAGAAACCAACTGAAAAAGGAAAACAAGATCAAATCATATTGGCTTTGCTTTTAGCATTTGGAAATATGCAGAACTTGGGAAAAGAGAAGTCCTTCAAAAGGACAGTTTAACTGATGAAAAACAGTCTCCAAGATCTTTAATCAAGCATGATCTCATCTTTGCCATGAAATGTTAGTGAAACAACATCCAAAATATTTCCCATTTCAGAAAGTTGTTGACAAGGCAAAAAAAGTTCATCTAAGAAATAGAATCATTAAGAATACAGGAATTGATTTCAGAAATGATAACTGATTTATTACATGAGAGGTAGATGGTATCTAGGACATCTGGTATTTGTCTAACACAGACACTAAACGAGACGACTGCATAAAACTTCAGCTATCCTATTAACAAGTCAATAAAATCTTACACAGAAGCTTTCTAGCAAGGAAGAATGAGAGACAGCAATATAATATTGTTATGGAACTTCTGAAGCTATTTCTTCAATTAATACATTTGAAAAGTTTGTCTGTCTGGCATTATACAGCCATAGTAAATGAAAGTAATTGATGACACAAGATTAGCGTGTTACTTTAAGTTATATGAAAATATAATTTCTTCTCCTTCCCCTCCAAAATAAATATTTTCATCTTGCATGCATTATTTAGCATCTTAAACCTTCAAGCCATTGCTTTTTGCTTTAAGCGCATAAATCATCAATTCTACATCAATTAGCTAACCCTTAAAAAGCATACAAAATAGGGCTTTTTATACAGTACCTCTCTGACCATAATTACTTTACCAAATATTCTGTAAATACTTTACCATACAAATATTTTTCATCTGCAGACTAATATGAGTTGATTTTTATACAGTAATACACTAGATCATTAGCAAATAAATGTTTATGTCTGGACCTGATAGAGTTCGAGTTTCTTCTATTTAATGAGGAAAATTTATTCACGAGGCAAGCAAAACAAAACCAGACTGTCCCAAAGCACGTGGCACCAATATGGAATGTCATGGCTTTTATTTTCTTGTTTCCTAATAGAGAATTGATAAAAAAAAAGGGTCAGTACCAGCCTCAGGTTCAGCCTGTCACAGACAATTACAATACACATTGTGTAATCTCAAGAAAATGCTTCTTATTCATCTTTATTTCACCTGTTGTTATCATTGATACAAGATGACAACATTTGTTATGGTTAACTTTCCAGTCTGAAGGAATTACATTTTCTCTTATCTGTGATGTGTTCTAGGAAATAGTAATCACTTTCATTCACATCAGGCTTTCCAGAGGAGGGGTGATTCTTCTGATGACAGAGCACCACAAAACATCACAGATTGTGACTGAAAGGGCCAACTTAAAAATAATTACAATGTGTTCAGGAGAAAAAGTTCAGTAAACAATGTCCCTCCCAATACTCCCCAGCTCTAACCAGGTTAGAGAAGGATATTGAGGATTACCTACAAAATTGCATTTGATAAGCATTGCCTAAACATTACTATTTGTAGTAGTTGGTAATCCAGCTATAAAAAGGGGTGGCACTAAATTCCAGGCACAGTACAAGCTGTGTGTTGTTTACGGAAATGATGTTTTTCTTCACCTAGAGAGCCACATAGGCATTACTTTGAATCAACTGCTCTTCAAAGAGTATGAAAACTATTAATGTGTGTATAACAGTAATTATCATACGCACTAGACATTTTTTATTTAAAACTAATTTAAAAAATCTGCAAGTAATATACAGTAATCTAATCAGGGCGAAGCCTTCTATTTGTTCAGAAAATCACCTAGTGCTAACTGTCAGAATTATATTATTGATCTAGGTTACACTGCCCTGAATTGTTTTAAAGCTGCACTGCATGCAGCTACACAGGTGGTATAAAACCTAGGATTAGCACAGTTTTAATACTTATGCTTATGTATTGAATATTCGCTGTGGCATGTACATATACAGACAAAAAAAAAATATGAAGAAAGCCACACATGGACACAGAGAAGAAAACAATAGCCCCAAAGCAGGGAGCACTGCTAACACTGGAGAGAAGAGCAAACTAGCGCAGTGGATTGCTGTTCGTATGAATGGAAGCCATCAGTATGAGCACAGAAAGTAATACACAATGAAAATGAAGCCTTGGAAAGACAAAGGCTGGCTAAAGGAATGCCAAAATCAATATAGATTGATTTAAGTCATGGCACAAGTGTTAAGAAAAATCAAAAGACCATTAAAACTACAGGATGCTTAGAGAAAGGTATTTGCTACTTTATGGTAGAAAAAAGAAAAAACTATTACTCACAATGCCTACTAGACTCCCCAACCCTAAATGCTGTTCATAGCAACATAAAAAGAGAACGGAAAAGTAATTGTGCTTAAAGCTCACTTTTGCTTTTTCATGAACAGGGAATTACCTTCTTCATCAACTATTTAATGCCTATCACAGAACAAGAGCAGTATTGATACACTAAAGAGTAAATGAAAATAAATTTATCTTGTATCACTTACTGCTTTTATATACTTTTTTAATAATTTCAAAATAAGTATTTTTAACACTGTTATCAAATATTATTCACTTTGGCACATGATGTAGCTTTTCATTTAGTTTGAAAGTAAGCTTTCCTTGTCTAATTTTATCAGGTTTGAGCAAATATGGATGAACTTTAATACAGAGGCAAAGGACACGTTTTATCTAGCATGACAAGCTGAACCACCTCCAGGGTGTCCATCTACTGAGGAAGTCATATTCTATCTTCTCCAATGCGATTATGAAATGTGACAATACTACCCAGAAGATATCAGTGCACTTGAGCAGACTGTTCAGTCATGCCGTTACAAAATCTAGTCAACTGACTTTCTCTTGTGGTATTCACGACTCAAGATCGCGAAGCAGGTCCTGAAACATCACTTTCACACACAAGTATGTGACAGTCTACCTGCTACGGTCTGTGTATGGCAACAGATTATCTTTTATTATCTTTATATGCATCTTAATTCCGTTTAGAAGAAAACATTCATACATTAGTACAAGCATCCAACACAAACAGTGATTCTAGCTCCTATAGCTTTACAAAGTACTTCGGAATACTAGTATGATTTCTTTCTTCCTTGAAGATCAGTCAGCTGATATGAACATCAGATTTCTTTTTCCAGAATGGTAGCAGTAGTTTGCAAAAAATACACGTTTCTTGTCCTCATGACTTCTGAGAGAAGATGTTGAAATCATGGGCATTGTGAAACCTTTAAGTGTCACATCCAAAACTTTTTTTTTTTTTTTTTTTTTGAAATGGTTCTGTGCTTGTGGACACAGAACCATACGATGCCTGGCTCTATTCGCAAGAACAAGCTACATAAGGTAGGCAATGGTGGGACATGCTCGCCTTTGACAACAGAGCCTGCAGAAATGCACTGGCCATGTTGCTGGCCAGCAGACCACAAAGCCAGCCAACCCACTTATCTGCCTTGCCAGGAGAGGCTGCGCTACTGTCTCAGCAGTTCTGGAGATGCAGTGGAGCATGAACCACAAGCTTCATACGCTGTCAAGGTATTGACTTGCCAGATCTATAGCTTTGCTTGAGCCATTAGCTAGATAATTTAAGAAATGAAAATAAAAGAACATAGTGCTTACTGTTGCCAGCACTGCAGGAAACTACTGCTGCTGAATGAGACTTACAATCACTATTGAATTTGCTACTGAATGATCACTATGGAATCATTTTTACAATTCCTTGACTACTCCACTGGATCACCCTCATACTAGACAAGAGGATAATTCTTTTCTATAGAGCACTTCTGTAATATACATAGGTTCAACTCTTTCAGTATAATATGCTGGAGTGAAACCAACCCAAAAGCATCACTCATGAGAGAGACCTCAACTACATCTGCCCAGCTCTGTCTCATGACTCCATGATGCAACCCAAAGCACAGCCAATGAGGATGATCATATTTCCTTCAGAAATCACGCTCCTGACCCAAAATAATGTTACCATAGAAATACCCAGTATTTCTGCATATGTTTTCTTAACTGCATATGCTTTGTTAACTGCTTCTGTCTTTCCCAACACACACTGTAGCCAGTATTTAATCTATTCTTCCTAACCTCCTGGCCTACAAACACTAAGAAAAGGACTGCCTTGTAACTTCCTTGCACAGTATCAGCCATCAACTTTGGGGCTCTTACAGACTTTCAAAGACTAATGCAACACAACCGTTAAAACAGACTATGAACAATGATCTTCCTGCTGTTGGCAGATGTGCCTACACACCATGCTCCAACAGAAGTTTGTCAAAGCTCCACAAAAACTGTCAGCTTTCAAATGTCTGCTGAAAACTCTATGATGTCTACTGGTTTTGTTAAAGCTCCATTTTATGAAAAGGTGGGGACACTATGAAGTATCTTCCTGCATAAATCTGACCTTATTTTGCTTATACACTATAAAAGCTCATACATTAAATGTGATAATTCATTTTCCCCAGCGCTCCACTCATCATAGTCTTAGTGACACAGTAGACAACATTTCATAACATTTCATACACTTTGTGGCTTATGCTCATCCTCTGTGTATTCTGCCATTCTCAGCTCTCTGTTTCTTCATCATAACTAAAAAAGATCCTGCTAAAGAACGTAACGTTCATGTATTCTCTCATGCAATTCTTGTAAAAACTTTGCCACTTTCAGGAAGGGGCTTCTTACAGATGTTTAAAGAATAGCATAGTACAATCTTATTTGTGTAATACTGCAGTTGCATTAACATATATGTATATCACTAGAAAAATTAGTACAAAGTCAAATTCAAACAAATTCTATTTGAAGATCGAGTATTTTTCAGAAGGAAAAAAACAATTATTTATGGACTAGACCTTGTTGCTTTTTTTTCCCCTTGAAAAAAAATATAGTTCTATATATGCTTTAACTTCTGGAAACATTTCCTAGACTAGAGGCAGTCTTGTTAAATAGCATAACCATATTAACAGTATGCCTGCTGCTACACAGTTCAGATCATTCATTTCAAAGCCACCACCCTTGCTTTCATATATTATACTGACAGTTTTGCCGCTAACAAAAGACGAGTATGCAAGCTTAAAATTAGACTATTTGTTCCCCTATATTAACAACGCAAAATAGCAGCTCTTACTGGCAGACTGCATATGCAAGCAGTCACTTCAGTGTCACATAGCATAGATATTAATTAAACCAGTGACTTTTTCCATTTTCGCAAAGGGAGATGCAATGATGCAAGTACAGTGAGCTTTATTTCTAAAGGTGACCTCACTGATATTTCTCCTAACAGACCACTATTTGCATTATTGATTTTTCAAAAAGTTAGCAGCTTGTGGTCACCTTGACTAAATGTCAAACTCTTTAAAATGCCATTTACAAAAAGGGCTGATTTTCAATTATGTGTGCAAATGAAAAAAAGGTTCATGGAATCATCTGAAATGCATCATGATCACACCTTAACCTTGATTTGTGTGATTCATTGTATCAATCCAGTACTTTCTGAAATCAAGACAAGACAGTGGAGTTGGTGTTTGCTTTGTACTAGTGCCTAATATCTGGAGCGCTTTAGGGCATGAGGCACCACTGGAACGTCATAGTTACGTTTCTGTATTGCTGGATTAAGATTCAGAGTACGAGTTTCAGTATGACAAACAAATATTTAACAAACATAATAGCAGTGTCACATAATTACCAAACACAAAACTTTAATGTTGAAAAGTCCCTGCATTTATGACACATACATCTCAAAATCCTGCAAGGGCAGTTTATCCTTCCAAAGCTGAAGCTGGCATATTCTGCACAGAAAAAATACAGTATGCAAGCACACAATGTAAAGATTCCTCATCAGTGAAGCAGAGATGTACAGCTCAGCCAAGAGAGAAAACTAGAACTTAGCAAATGAAAAGACTGACATTTCTGCTCCAGTCCTGGCACAAACCACCATCAAGCAGCCTCTCAGTAGCCAGTATGATTCAGTCCCCTGTCCTTCCCACCTGACCCAGCTGCACTCTCAGTCCCTCCAGCTAAAGAAATCCCTGCCCTCCCATTGTTCTCAGAAATTTCTGCCTGACAGCACTTACGCTATACCGGACTGAAGAGCACTGCTAGAGGATGGTCAGATTAATATTTCTGCAGTGTCTCTGAAGCTAAAAAATCATGAGAAAATATTTGTCTTGTTTTATTATTTGATTGGCATTAGTAAGTCCAGTCTCCATCACAAATTTGTATAACTGCTTATAAGATTCAGATATTTGCAACCTAATTTTCTGGGACAGTGAAAATGTTATAAATAGCTGTGATTTTCAGTAAAACAGAGAACAAACCATTATTTATCCTAAAGCACGTTAAGGGTTGACAATTTTCACAGACAATTTGCAAGACTCAAGCTAGAAAGAAGCCAGACTATGACCACTCCAGAGGAGAAAAGAAGTGCAAAGGGGCCTGAAATTACCATGCAAGATGGGTCAAGGTCTTCCAGTGACACACTGTGGGAGCAGACAGCATCCTAGGCAGGGGTGATGCACTTAGAGAATGTTGGCCCTCAGCAAGCCATAAGCTGGAGACAGCACAAGCACCTCCACAACAGGCATAACTTGGAATATTCCTAGAAGTTCTCTGAAAAATAATATAAGGTCAATATTTTGGGTGAAACAACTTACAATGTAGATCCTAAAACAGTCTTAAAGTCTAAAATATTCAGTTTAACTGTGCTTTTTTGCAACTAGACTGTACTCCTATCAAACACCTTTTAATATTTATATGTTGTGTCCAAGTATTTGGCGCATATGGACTTTTGTCTAAAACAGCTCTTGACCTGAGTCCATACTGCGATGTCTTCAGCGGTGCAGGAAGAAATGTATGTGTCTTGTACTGATTTACTGCTTGGTTGACCAACTTTGGTATCTTTTCAAATTTCTATTGTTGCATAAAACAGCTTGGCTATTTTTTTCTAGCCTATTTTTAATGCTGTAGCTGTTCCTCATTAAATTTTTGCAATATTGCTTAGTTGCCATGGAGCCTAGTTCATGTATAGCCTGTGCGCCGTTTCATTCTATCATTCATTCATTCTATAATTCCTACTATCATTTAAATTTAAAACAGTCCCAAAGTTTCCCAAATTTGAGATTTATTTGCATTCAGGATTTTGACTCACATCCATCTTTAGTAAATATTAATGACCACCCACAAACAAAAATATTGTTGTCATTCTTGATGTCTCATTCAAAACTCTGGTGCTTACAAAACAATTTAACAGAAGTATGTAAACTAAGGTTCTGCCACAATAACAGTATGATTACAACTGTGTTTTGCATTTTGGATTCAAATTACAGTGCAAATACTATCCATACAGAGTAAATTCCTTTGCATTAACTACAATATCCAAAGTCTGTTACAGTTACAAGTTCTGACATTTCAGTTCACATAATCATGATTCAAGTTTCACTTTGTGACAGAAATACAAAAATATACATAAAAGTTTGTGCTAATTTGAAATTATGAACCCTGGGTGTTTAGAAGCTGTGCCCTTTCAAATAGGCTGACCCAGGAGGAAAGAGAACAATAATGAAGCACATTTATGGCCTATAAATTGCACAACATAAAAGAAACAGGGAAGGTACGAGGAGAATGTTCTTGTGACACCAGTAAAAGGCATAGCCACAGTCATACATGCTTCCCCAGTTCTCTTGTTGATGATGTCTGATAAACTAGTCTGTAACGATAAGTAGTCACCAAAGGTACTGAAAATAGCATCTCCTCTGACACATCCTGACCCTCATTTGTTGTTAGTGCCCCTATTGTTACGAAGTGACACCTTCCTTTCAGACACCTCTCTCTGGTATCTGCACAGCTACCCCACTCTAACATTGAAGACTAATCACAGTTTAGAACTCCAACACAATCTTTCTGCAATCCTAAATGAATGCTTAGCACCACTTTGTAGTACATGCAAGCAGCATGGAACCCTGGAAGAAAGAATCACAAAATGCACTATATGTGGACCCCTTGATTCCTCCTACTTCAAATCTATTTTCCTTCCTAAGACATTTGCAGGGGTACTAGTCTGTTTCAAAGATACATTTCCTCCAGAACTCCACATGTATTTAACTGTTTACACAAACAATGCTTCCTGTTAAATCCTAAGAAAACTGTGTACTACTAAAAATTATTGCAACAACGGTCAACTGGCAGAAGGCCTGATCTTGCATTTCAACCCCAAGAATCTACTGCTAAACTAATTTCTCCCTCTAATAACACAAGACAGACTGTAAAATTAAATATCACAGTTGCTTTAAGTTAACCTTTTCAGTGAGCTCTCCATCCCCTGTTTGGGCATGCTTCACTAGTCTCAGATTGCTTTGCTTTCTCATCTTTCCCAACAGATTACTGCAGGCGAATGAGCTATTTAAGCCAGCTTTATTCCTTACAATGGGTAAAACAGGTCAGTGAAAATCCGATCTGTTCCTTTGGTCTCTGAATTTTCAGGGCTGATTTAGTAGGGAGATGCTTCTGCTTTAGCTCTATTACCTTCAGAGGACATCAGTGCCCTCCTGAGCGCAGCCTTCGCTATTCTCCCGTTGTAGGATAGCTACAGCCTCCTTGCATTAAAAGAAGTGATTATTGGAAGTGCAATACTAAGACTTCTTAAAAGTTTTAGGTTTGTTTCCACTTCAATTCTCTCTTAATTAAATTTATGCTTTCAAGAAGAATAAGTTCATTTAATATCTCCCTGAACCCCTAATTAAGTCAGTCACTCAAAACTATGATGGAGTAGACTTTCTAGAGGCCATTAATTATTCTATGTAATGACAAAACGTCCATTAGCTTCTAACACCAGTAGGGTCTAGTTGTGAGCAGTACTACTATGCATGTTATTCTTTTACTATAAAGAAGAGTTTTAAAAAACATATTATCATCAGAAATCTAACAAATGTAAATCAGAATTTACAAGGACATCACCATACATGTATGCCAAAGTTGGAAACAGAGTAAAACCAAACCCCTAAACAATTCAGTTAATAGAAGCAAGTATCCAATTAGTTTTGGAAGCTTTGTATGCACAGAAATTGTGATTTGCATATTCCACCATAGGGTATGAATATATCCAATGAACAATTCTTGTAAGTTCATTTCACCTGGTAAAGTTGCTGGGATGAAGGCCAAAGGATGCTTTCTCAATACATAGTTTCAGGCTTCTTCCCCAATTTTCTAGGAAAATCCCAGTGAAAGCAGAGTGAAAGCACAGGTAGGCAGTGAGTTGTACTATTTATTTATATACCAGAGCATTATTACTTTATTTGCACAACTGTGTATCAATAAAATGGAAAAACAAACAAAAACAAAAAAATACTTCTCTATGTCCAGATAAAGAAATACTTTCTCAAGGTCACAGGATCTGGAAAAGAGGTTGCAGCTTAGAAAATTAGGGCGTCAAAGCAGCTAGCAACAGAAGATGAGAAACCATAGACTGTTTGGCAACTGTATATCTAAAGAACTAGAGATACCAAAAAACCCTACAAAGTAGGGACAACATGGAGGAATAAAAAGGAAAAGAGGGAAAGAGTGAATACAGTTGATTAAAGGAGAGAAAGAATCAGGCAAAAAAGATTGAGAAGAAGATATAAAAAAACCAGTGAATATAAGTGAAAGAATCTAGTATGAACGAAGAAATAGAAAGACAAGTATGAGGATAAATGTCTTCTCTTACACAGTATTCCTGGATAAATCTCTTCATATAATAAGAATTTTATAGCAAAAAACTTCTTTTGTTTGAAGCACATACAACACCACGACATGGCCTTGAACTTTTACTGATGCAATACTACTCAATAAAAAGAGTAAACAACTAAATAGTTGCAAAAATCTCTGCTGTCAGAACAGGTAACAAAAAATGGTATGAAGCAGTACCAGTGGTCCTGAAAGAACCATCTTGTTCTCAGATGATTAATCAAGAGTACTTTATCTCCTGTTTACCTGACCACAACAATCCAGTAATTAACAATTTACCTATGGCAGCACAAAACAAACAAACAAACAAAAAACACCACCACCACTTTCCCTCCACTCCCAGAGGAATTTTAGCTGACATTCTGTACTAACAAGAAGTTTAACAGCTGCTGACAGAACCAGGGATATTTGAGTCAAAATTATAACTGAGGTACTTAAAAATCAGCAAAGCAGCATATCCTTCAGAGAGTTATTTCTCTAGAGAAAATGCTTCGCCATTGAAATACTCTCCCCACTATCTCCAAAAGTAAGAGAAAGTGCAACTCATTTGGCATCAGAATAAATTCAAACTTAACTTCATGGATATCACTTGATACAGGTTTCTAAAAAAGATAGTGTCCACTCAACTCACGTCTGCACCTTGGGAGACCACCTGCAACTTAACATTATTTATTTTCTAACTTTGTTGTATGTAAATAAAGCCTCAATTCCATTCAATTTGAGGATGGCCCAAGATAACCTATATGAAGCGACTAATTTGCCATTGCAGGGCTTTTGGGGGCTTTCCTGAGGTTTGACAGTTTCTGCCACTGTATCACATTAAAAACTTGGTTGTTTGTTCTGCCATGGTGAAAGACAACTAAAAATAGAGATTTTCAAATTTAGATTCACTGAAATTCTAGGTAGAACGTACTTTGACCAGACAGCAGTTTCATTTTGGTACACATTTCAAAGCTATTCTAGAAAAAGATTACTCAGTAAGAAGCAATAACTTCAAGCAATTATTAGGGAAAACATACCAGATGAATAATTTGCTTTTGAATGTTCTGTCCATCAAATTAGAAAATAATTTTCCAATTCTCTCCGTGTATGCAACCAAATAATTTTGAATTTCAATATCAGGTATTTAGAAGAACTAAAGGCAAACAGGAAAAAGTACTGGGAGAAGTTCTTGACATAAAAATTTGGTTCTTGTATATTCCTTAAAACTGTATTTCAGAAAAGAATCTGATTAATGACTTGCAAGTATAGAAAGAGTCAGCTCTCCAACATTATTTCACCAGTACCAAAGCTTTTTTGGTCCAACACATTTCTAACAGCACAGCTGACTATTTGATTAGTGACATTTTATGAAAATAGCTTGGGTCCAAACAGCTTATATCCATCATCAAAATACTAGCTCTAATTTAAGAAAAGTAAGCAGAAGGCAAGTGTTTCTCACTGATTTGTGCAAATATATTGGAAATTATTAGAAGACAGCTTTATGATGGATAGATGGATATACCAGAAACAGTTCACTTCCCTCAATCCTTTCGCCTCATGAACTCCCTTCGCCAGAAAAGGACAAGAAAGAGAACACAGTTTACATCCCAGAATACTGATGATAATAAGTCTTTTTCTCCCCTTGTCTCTGCGGATCACAAACTGAACGTAATTTGATAAAAATGCGTACCTGAAATAAGAATTGCTTTGAATAATACGGCATTTTCTGAGGGGAAAAAAAAAAAAACACTGAAAAACTCTAAATTTAAATATGCTGCATTACTTGTAAATTAATACAAGAACAAAGCTATGAATCAAAGTATTCTTAATACACACATCTGCCAGACAGTGAATCCCTGTCCAATTGTCAAAGTATCTCCCCAGAGAACAGCTACTCAGAACTGGAAGAACCCTCACCTAGTGGATCTTCAATGACCCACTGAAGCATCAATTCATTTCTTACTTGCAATTGTTTAAAAATATAATATTCATGCTAGATTTTTCTGGATATATGTGTATTCTGCATTCACGTGTAAGTATAACTAGTGTTCAAGCATTTGATTTAAATATGACTACCTACTACATAATATCTCCTCAGTTAAGATTTGACCAAATATTTAAACAGCAACGATGTTTAATCTAAGACATTCATCCTCCACAGTAAGGACTATAAGAAAAGATCAGCAGTTCTTAAAAGGAAAAATGATGGTTTTTCTCAAAGGAAAAAAATGTCTGCTTTAAACCACAAATTAAGACTTCTTTTATTCCAACTTTTTTTTTTTTTTTTTTTTTAGTTTTTAAAACTTTCCGGGGTGTCTCCACTTATATGTACTTATTTTAATAGACAAGTCTGTAATTAACTGTTTTGTAAGAGTGGCAGTAGCCAAAACAGAATTGTTAGGACTTCCATGAGGCTGACTGGGCTGGATATCAAGGCCCTCAGAAGTCACAGGTACCTGAAACATTGACTTTATATCACAAACCAGGACCTGCATGTTTCCTGGAGAACCTGTGTTGAACATCACAGCTGCCATTGCTACAAGGACGCATTTATCCATGCAATCGTGTTGCCGCAACTTTACTGCGGCTTATGTTTAAGAAAGGATTTCAGGCTTGTAAAAGATCACACAGTGGGAATGATTCACCTGTTCATTAGCTGGAGACTGCATAATGTTTATTCTGTAAGAAAGTAGCTGTCTAGGAAAACTTCCTAAGAAGCATTTCCAGGAAGCTGACCTGCTCTATCTCATCAGTCTGAAACTTATAACAAAGAGAACCATCCAGTACAATAAAACATCTTAAAAATTCTTAATTCTTTGTAAATACCTTTATCTTAAGTTACAGACTGTTCTCAGTGTGACTTAAAAATACATGACTCAGATTCTGTCACTAGTTCATCAAGTGGTGTAAAAGGACCACCAACCAATGGGTATTTACATATGGTTGAACGAGTCAAAGAAAAATATTTATAATCAGTTCACAAACTGTAAACATCCCAAGAGTTTTGAGACACCCTGAACCTGATATTTCTAAGAAGCAGATTACAGACCTGGAAAAAAAAAAAATCATGCACTTCTTGCCATTAGTGTTAAAAATGTCCAGACTATTTAATCAGGATTAGATACTGAGTCAAAACTCACTGCAACCGACTGGAGTTTTTCTTGCTGTCTTCTGTACGTGCAAGATTAAGACTATGCCAAATGCTGATTTCTGGCATTTCAGCATGACAGCAACTTCCACTGAAGCCAAGATGATACGTACAGAAAGAACAAACTCTAAACACCTAAGCCCATCCAGGAAGTTATTTATGGGTAATTACCTCTACTTTTATACAGAAGGAATGTCAGCATCTGATCACTGTAGTCAATTCAAGCTCATTTACAGGTGCTAATCAGAGCATATTTAACTTCACATTTTTGCATTATATCTTTGAAGGCTTCTTTATAAAGTGCTTCACTGCAAAGGACTTAGTACATTCAATTCTAGTTTATTCAGTAGAAACTGAACAGGCTTAGCAACTTTCAGGAGTCAGAAATCTCTTAGATTTTAAGCCAGAATAGACCCTTGTGACCACTTAGGACTTCTGTACGCAATATTACTGAAGTCTTGAAAGAGATGCTTTGAATGCCAAGTAATTATTGGGAGAATGAGAAGCAGTTGTCTAAGGCAGGCAACTGGGTTTGGAAAATACATCTGTTAGAGCTTGTCGCCCCCCCCCCCCCCTCCCCCCCGAATTTGCTGCCTGGAAAAATATTTAAAGTAATCATATTGAGGGGTTTGGTTTAACACTAATTGCTCACAATAGAAGTACAAATAAAATGCGGTAACATTTAACTGACCTCCAATGATCATCAAGTCCAACTGCCTGAGCACTTCAGGACTAACCAAAAGTTAAAGCATATAGTTAAGGGCATTGTCCAAATGCCTCTTGAACACTGACAGGCTTAGGGCATCAACCACCTGGCTAGGAAGCCTGTTCCAGTGTTTGACTGCCCTGAAGGTAAAGAAATTTTTCCTAATGTCTAGTCTGAACCTCCCCTGGCGCAGCTTTGTGCCATTCCCTTGTGTTCCATCATCAGTTACCAGGAGAAGGGACCAGCACTTCCCTCTCTACTTCCCCTCCTCAGGAAGCTGTAGAGGTGGCCTCTCAGCCTCCTTTTCTCCA
The DNA here is from genome assembly GCA_013399475.1 of Chauna torquata. NCBI lineage: Eukaryota > Metazoa > Chordata > Aves > Anseriformes > Anhimidae > Chauna > Chauna torquata. Next base: position 8,052 of record VXAL01009671.1, on the reverse strand, counting down.
GTCTAGACAACCCGAGTATCTGTACAGAGACTGCTTAATGGAAGACTTTTGATGAAGATCTAGAATTTATATCACATTCCATGGGGGTTATCAATATTAACAAAACAAAGTTGGTTTTTGTTTGTTTGTCTTAAAGCTATGATGTGGGAAAAAAAAAAAAAAAGTAGTTACAGGGGAGCATGGCAGGGAAATAATATCAAAGCCAGTTTAAACTAACTGCAACTGTTGCTGGAATACTAAAATTTGCGAGTTCACTACTCAATGTTAACTACTTTGTCTCAAGGAAAAACTATTCCATTAAAAATCTACAAATCACTTTATTATTAAAGCAGTTTGATTTATCAGGAACATAAAATCAGTAATGTATGAATTATATGTTCAACATCAATGTCAGCAATCCAGCACCAACCATAGTGTTAGACTATTACAAAATATTAATGTAAATCTACAAATTTTCTGACACCCTTTGATAGCCAATCCCCAAAAGCTGCAATACTGACCCACCTTCACAGATGTTATACACAGTTATAGGCACTTCCCCACCTCTTTCAGGGGTGCAGGTTCCCCGTTTTACACACACCTCCTGTTGAAGCTGTGGTTGCTCCAGCTTCACAAGCACCCCGCTGCTCCCTGCTAATCCACATGCGGGTGAGAAAGCCGCCCCAATGACACAGGGTGTGGGTTCCTGCTGCTGCACCCTGCCCTGTCACTCCTCCAGCTGGATGCAGGCTGCTTGCCATGTCCAACAGAGAGGATGCCCTGCCTGGCCTAGGCAGAGGGCACGTGCTGGTGGGGCAACTTCTGCCAGTGCCAAATGAGGTTTAGACAGCTGCTATATCTTTTTCCTCCAAGATCCCTCAAGACTGTTGCATATTTTCATGTTTCTTTTATACTTTTAAAAGTTGACACCTTTGTTTCAAAAAAATCTTTTTAATTTTTAATTTTCAAAAAATCTTTTTAATTGCTTGTTTATTTTTTAGTTTAAATGATGGTTATCTTCTTTAGCAGGCTCACTGGGCAGATGCCCTCTTAGGCAGATGTGGCTGTTGCAGACAAGTTCTCACACTCCCTCACACCCCCACCTGGCCATTTGACCAAGAAGAAGGTCCATGCAGGCACCCCCACAAAAGCACTTCTGTACTTTTCCAAGGTAAAATAACAGGTTTTATCTTTGTTCAAATTAAATCATTTAAAAAATATCTAATGAGCTTTACAAGTTTTACCACACTATAGAATACACTTTCTAAAAAGGTTGTCATTTTCCCTCTGCTCCCTCAAGAATAACCTTTGAGCTGCAAATATGCGAGAGAAATGCCCCCAAACTGACATGAAAATACTATCAAATTGGATATCTCAAAAAGATCTGAAGCTAAAGGAAAAAAAAAAGGGCAAATACAAGACAATCAGCATGAGTTCTTTCCCTAGTGAATCTACACACACATCAATGGAAGCAATCACTCACTGATTTCGCATTCCAATGAATATATCAAGGTATGAAAGAGTCATATGCAATAGTCTAAGATTGTTATTATTATTACTGGATCATCGCTACAAGTATAAAATATTCAGGTAATATAATAAGACAATATTTCATTCACCAGTGGCATTTTCAAATTGAAATAGCTGTATTTGAAAACAGAAGAGTTGTAAGGTATCAGGTTAAACTAGATTCTGTGAATGCAGAGGAAGCATGAAAGAAAGCAAGCTATATATACCATGAGCTCTGCAGTTATTGAAATGGCAATGAATCAAACTAATCAAATTTTTCCAATGACCTTTCCAAATGAATCCGTAAAAATTCTGAGACAAAAATTGGTATGGTACATCAAATCATCTTAAAATATGATATATAGTAATACCATGACCTGGTAAGCACAAATAATAACTGAAATAAGTACTTGGCTCTTCTATCCTGCTCGTATTCTCAATGGAACAGCTGTTACCTGGTATGAACACACTCTGGTCAGTAACAGTACAAAGAACTATAATTTTTCTCAACATCTACAAATTCAGCAGAATACCTTTGACATCATCTTTCTAATCTATTGAAATACTCATGAAATAAAGTTAAATCTATGTAGTTTTTAAGGTAGTGGAGCATATTTTTAATGCTTAAACTTACCAAAGCTGTATAATTACCGACACCAGTGAATCATGATCTTTCAGCAAGACATTTTAATTCTTTGTCCAGAAGAAAATTTGCAAAGGCACCACAACTGAATTTTACGCAGTCCTTGACAATGAAATGTGCTTGTGTTATTGCTATATGAATAAACCATTTCCCAGAGAAAGTAATGTGTTTTCTAAAGCATATTGCACAACCTCACCAGCTAACACCCCAGAGGGAAACTATCATTAAAAAAGCAATTTGATGAGTCTGATTCCAAGAATTCTACCAGAGGTGCATCATCTAAATGGAATTACTAAAGTCAGTTCTATGATGCAAAGATTGAAATAAAAATAAAATAAAATCTGTACTAAAATCGACAACATAAGAAAAAAGAGATACTGAGATGGGAAATACAGTACCTACTAGGTATTACCACTAGCAGGTATATATTTTTCCTTACGAAACTGAAAAAGCAGTTAAGCATTTCAGCACCCTCATTGCCGTCAAATCAACCTGCAGAAGTAGAGAAAAGAAAATGTCACGTGGCATACCTCTTTGGTGTCAAATAGTAACAATGATCCCTGACAGTCTATCCATTTTTGGATCTTAGAAACTGTGCTTCTTTTCATGCATGGACAGTTACTGCCATTAAGTAGTTTCACTCCATTAGATAACTGGTTCAGACTATGGGAGCCCTAGGTTTCCCCACTCGGCTGGGTGGCTGGAAAGACCTTTCTTTGAAGTCACATACATGACTTCAAAGTCACAATAGTCTCATTTCAAGATCCATGGAATTTCTCAGATATTCTATAAAAGTTTAGCTCCTATTCAGATGAGACTAGCTTTCTTATGACAGAAGTACCTAACAGAGGACAAATCCTTCCCTCTTTCTAATCATGTGCATGTATAATCTTATTAATATAATTTAAAAGACGTTGGGCAAAGTAGAAAAAACATGAATTAAGGTCACAATTAGAGACAAGCATGTTCAACAATTAACTTCTTAAAAAGAGCATTAGAAATATAATCATCTAAGGTTTCAGGAGGAGCTCTGGCTTAGCTCTTAGGCTCTGGCTTAGCTGTTAGGAATTTTCGGTTCCACAATTTAACCACACAATTAAAATCCACTCTATTAGTTAAGAAAGTCTGATTTCAAGACTGTAGAAATATATGGAGGTGTTCTGAATGCCTTTAGGGAATTTTATGCCTAGAAGTCTCTAAGAAAAAAATCACAGTTTTAAAGAAAAAAATTCTTTCAGATAATTATGGCATCAAAGAGGAGAAAATCTGAGACAAACCAAATATTCATCCAGTCTAGTAACCTGTCTCCAGCAGTGGCCAAAAGTACAGTTTAAGTAGAAAACAAACCTCATGCACTATTCTATGCTCAGATTTTCTGCAAATACAAATACATGATACCTGAAATTCATGTTTTTAAACTAACTTATATACTTTTATACTAACTTTTATAAGATTAAAAACATGTTGCTAATTTAATGCTACTGTTTCTATTTCCACTTGACACGCAAGACCACAGACTGAACAGTGCAAAGCTGCAAGTATCTTTTCATATCTTCTCAGCTTCAAAATTATGCAACCAAGCATCTGAGTACCATGTCTGAAATCTTTATTCGCCAACAATATCTTAAAGGAAATTTTCTGATTAATTCTATAAATACCATCCTTTCATTTCCTTGATAAAATAACTTAAAAATTCTAGGATTAGAATTGGATTAGAAATGAAACCTGTACTGGATTTTACTTCTTTTCACTGGTATTTGCTCTCAACTTGATCTTATTTTTCTCCTGAACAGCCCATGCTGTGTACAAGGCACACAACAAGTCCTTTTACCCTTCCTTTTGATCAACTTTCCGTACTTTCAGTACCAAGGCATGAAACAAATACATAACATACATAGATAACTGATGGAGATTACAAGCATACTCAGAATGTGATGCACAGTTTTTTTTCCCCACAACACTTCAATAATTTTACAGGTTTCTCATGCAGGCAAAAAAAAAAAAAAAAAAGCCATCTTGAGAGCTAGAGAACTTTTTGATCATTTTATTTCTGCTGTACATGCCCATGCCTAGGAGGTCTTTTGTACTAATTTACACAGGAAATGAAAGGAACATCAAAAGCACAGATACCATCTCCTTTAACTGAGGATATTTTACTTGAATTTTGTGTTCCAAAGTCCAAGAAATATCAATAACTTTATATTTGTCTGTGGAACCTAATAGGTTCAGTTTTCAGAAGCATCCTATTCATTTATCTATTCTTAAAAGTATCCCTTTCTCATAGAAAGGCATTTGAAATAGATGAGAAAACTGTGCTGTGCCATTCAGTTTTCTGCCACAAAAAGGAAGTACACCAGAAAGAGTCCAAATCATCATGTTCAAATCCCCAATGAGAATTCAAGACAGTTTCAAACAAACAGAATTCAACATTTGAATTTGAAATCTACCACCAATGGCAATGGTGAACTCCACAGGGGAAATAAAATAAAATACCAACACAGATGTTATCGTTAAGTCTTATCCTAAGCCAAGGCTTTCATTTCAGCAACTGAAATGCAAGTTAATTCCCCCTCTCCTCTTCTTCTCCCTTCAAATAACAAGCAACCTGGACAGCTCCTCAGGAAAAAAAAATGTAGAATATCTTAACACTTCCATCAGGACTGGCAGCCGAACAAATACAAACGAATGAAAGGCTAATAGGGAATCAGGGACTTTAAGGAAATCTCACTTCAGCTTTATCTGTAACAGATCCAAATTCAAAGTCTTGAATGTCTACAGATCTGCCTTACAGCACCATCCCCTCTTGACTTGTCATCCAACTTGATGTCACCTAGAGAGCTCAGTTCAGCTACCACAGGGAAGCCATTCTAAAAACCAGTCATGACATCCGCTGTGGTGTATCTTTGCTTTGCGTAAAACTAAAGTCTTTCAGAAAATAAGAGTCTTCTTGCAGCTTTCTTTTATTTAAATGCTGAAGTCGTCCTGGATTTTCTAAATCTCTTCATTGGTGTTCAATCTCATACATTTACCTCATATAAACTAGAGCTTCCTAAATATAAGCTGTACAAATTTATGTTCAGATACCGCACTGAGCTCTATAGGAGGATACAGAATAATTAAACTACGCTTTAATTCACTTGGATTACCAGAATAAAACACAATCCTATGCTGGTCTCCAATTCTATCGCGAAGTGCAAAGCTTACAAATAAGAAGCCTCTGGGATATAAATTACTGTAGTTAGTCTTTCCAGGTTACTGGAAACTTTTTTTTTTTTTTTCCCCTCCTAGGAAACAAGCATCTTCCACCAGTGAACGGTGAAACAAAACCAACTATTTATCTCTGGTCTTCCACGTACTACAAGTAGTGTTACTGGAATTAGGTATGGTGGTGAATAATGACCATTTTTCCTTTCTACAACAGAAGAAAGAATCCTTGGCTTACTACTACAACAGACTCGCTTCTTACTTGCAATATTCAGGAAAGCCACACTGAAAGCCTCACTGATCTTCCCCAAGGTTTAGAAAAAAAAAGAAAAAAAGGAGGTAGGAGTCAAACATACAAAAATCTGTTCTCTGCTTCTTGTCTCTGCAGAAGAAACTCATGCTGATTTTAACAGGCTAGGAAGATCAGAGAGCTCTGGGTTGACATAGCAGCTGTGTCCTGTTTTCATACTGATGTGAAGCAATCACAGAAACTCAACAACACAAAAGAACAAAGTGAACCAGATGTGGTTCTAAGGAGTAAACAGCAGGGAACAAGTTCAAAACTTTGAATATGCTTGTTAGTCAAGGTTCATATCTTTGGTAAATAAGCTACACAACTCCAAATAACAATTCTCTTAGCATGTGGAAACGTATGTCCAGGCTCACAGGTTTCACTTATTCAGGTCTTATACCAGGTCTTATCTGGTCACTTAGATGAAGAATATAGATTTTTCTTTAAAATACACATTAATAGAATCTATGATTCTTCTTCACAGGCTAAACAAAAAGCTCTTTGTTAAAATATCACGGTTAAATTTACTCCACAAAGCCTAAATAAATTGCCCCTTTTGCAAAGAACACTTCTGCTATTCTGTTCTGATCTTTCAAAAATAACGTCAATGGATTTTTTACTTCGGCTACTAAGAGTAAACTGTTGATGGAGTTCTTTCCTTCCTTCAGTCTAACAGTCCTGAACAAGTACTTCAGCCAAGACAAGTCCTCATGTGGCCAAAAATACTAAGAATTCAATAGCATATAGGTTGACTCAACACTATTAGACTACTGTCTTCTAAACATCACCAATCTATAGCTGAGATGTTTAGCAGCTAGTAGTTTCCCAGACTTTTCCCACAATAACCAATCGGATCATGCAAGTGAATGAAAACTTAACCTAAATTCGCAAAAGATGTAATGACCTGACAGTCATTTTTCACCACAATGTAAAATAGATGCTTCAAGTGAATCTTATTGAAGTTCGCTCCAACCTTGGAGTCGCACTATAGTTTACAACTCAGTTATATTACAAATTCCTGGTGAAGTTTTGTGAAACTGCTGGGCTACAAAGTGATCCTACACCTTTTCTTAAGCTAGTTGCCATTTGTGACTAACCCTCTCAGTGGGGAAATTAAATATCAGCAAGTCTAATGAGCAGGAGAGCTGGTGCAGAGCAAGAGAGGCTGCACAAATGTCTTGTGAAACTTCATCCTTTATGAAGACATGCATTTATGTCTGAGTGAGGAATTGCTGGCATAAATCATACACTGTCAGTTCCTCAGTAACAAACTTGTTTATCTGAATAAATGCTATTAGTATTTATCTGAACTGAAAACTAACTTGTTAAGACATGAATAGCCATCATGATAGATTTTATTCACAGGTTTCAGTTCAGATTTTAGTGTAATGCACTGGTAGAAGTGCTCATTTTTAAGAAGACTTATTAATGAGTATTAAGAGAATTGTATTTGACATTGTTATCTTATCTGATAAACTCAAGGATTCAAACTAAATTACATGAATTGGCCTTTATAACAAACTCATTTCAGCATGGGGAAGTGCAAAGTAGTGTGTCTACAGAGGAAAAGACCATTAAACCAGCTATTGAGGTAGCAATCATCAGAAACAAACAAAAACAAACAAACAAACAAACCAGACACTTAATTGTTTAAAAAGCTTGAGAAACCTTGCTCCTTCTCTCTTCATTTTCTAAAATGAGGCTGCCTTTTTTTTTTTTTTTTTTTTCTCTTTTAAGTTATATTTTTATTTATAACCAAATCCTGTGANNNNATATTTTAACTTCAATCCAATCACTGTGATTACTGTGGTTGTTTCCAAATTAAATTTGCTTTGCAAGCCTAAACAAAAGGACATGCCTTTTGGAATCAAATCATGGTTTCTGTGAATTCTGTATTGAATGAATAACAAGATGTATAAAATGTAAATAGGTCACCTGTACCACATGACTTTGAATCCTGAACATTTGCACAATGGATGGTGTTCGCAAGTCTTTGTGCTTGTAATTAACTAGAGAAAATACTAAAAAAAAAAAGTTATTGCTTACTTTGATTAACCATATGTTATATATTGTAGCAAGAGAGACTCTGAAGGAACAATCGTGTATCAAAATGATATATTTTTAATTAGAAAAGCATAAGG
>VXAL01009670.1:0-29470 GCA_013399475.1 Chauna torquata | reverse complement strand
TAGGTTTTTTTTTTTTTTTTTTTTTTTTTTTTTTTTTTTGTTCCTTAACTTATGCTCAAATTTCAAACATGGGCATAAGGATTATATTTTTATTTTACTACATAAGGGGACTGAACAAGTCTTGATGCTGACAGAACACTTTATGTGATATTTAGCAACAAAGAGGGAAACTGTCAGCCCAGAATTCACAGGAGCAGGAGTTGGCTAAATTCATGGCATGGTGTGGGAAAATTACCTCAAAACTGTCTACTTTTGCTGGTTTTTCATTACACTGACACTTCTGATGCCCTGAAAGTTGCTGTGCTCACATCCTCTGCTGCTGGTGTCAAAGAACACTCTCAGTCTTCACATGCCAAGATGAGGAAAACCTATTGCAATGCCCAAAAGACTTAACTCCTGTCAAATATATTCATTTAACACAAGCACTCTGGTCTGTGGCTCTAAAGTCTTAGAGTGATGGTGTGAAGGAGGAAGGAAGAGAAAAACAGGCAGTAGATTTAAAACAAAATCTTCTATTAATAGTTAGAGCCACCCAGGTTCACTGTAGGAGAAAGAGACAAGAAGTGTTAGCCACAAAGGGAGAGTCAGATTTTCAAATTAGTATCATATACAAAGGATTATATGCGTTCATATAGAAAAAAATAACTCAGAAAATCCTCCCTCATGAAAAGATTTTGCTCAGCCATACATTTGATATAGTCCTTGTGTCCAGACTTCTCCCTGAAGACCACTGTCATCATTTGGGTCACTTTTAGACATTAGCGCAGATTTAGAATTGTAAAATTCTGTATGAAGAAAAAATAAACATGTACAGCTATTACGGCTGCAGGGTTCCCTTTATTTTTTTCTATTTTTGACAAGACTGTAGAAGCCCAATGCACTGTGAAATAACTTCACCCGGTGCTACCAATTCTTCTTGCTTTAGGTTAAGCAATAACCACAATCCACCCCTTTGTCCTCTGCATTTCATTAAGTTCACAGGTATGGGAACAAAACACTTGCAGAAAAGATCCATTAGCAAGCCAGTGATATTACAGGAATGTATTCCTATACATGTAAGAATCCCACTGATATTAGTATTCCCTCACGGATCTTTCCAGAATATCAGATGGGCCACCTGGCTTACCACAAACACAAAGTGGGTTGTATTTGGGTTTCATAGTTGTGAGGCCCTTGCGCCTTCATTTTCATCTTCACACTTCTAAGACTGCCACCCAAGTTTACTATTTCCTTTTCAGTTAACACAAGAAAATGAGTATAAAATTTAAGAATAGGCATAATCTTACACTATTAACAAATATCAAATATGATGTGGCTGCAAGAAAAAAAAAATAGCAACATTTGCAAAGCAGGTGAAATAATCTTTTTATCTAACCCACAAAGTGTCATCTGAAGCTTTGTATGTACGTCTTGAGCCCTCATTTTGGGGAGAAACAGATCAGGTGGAGCATGGTGTGAATCATCAGGATTGTGAGGAAAGCCTGAAAGAACTGGGGATGTTTAATCTTAAACTAAAGAAAGTGGAAGAAGGAACTGGATCACAGGCTGCAATGTAGAAGAGAATAATCTATTTGCCAAGTCCATTTTGGGTGAAATAAGGAGTAATAGACAGACTTATACAAGAAAAAGTAAACATAATGAAGCACTGGACTAGATTCCCTGGGCAATAAGGAAATTTCTCCAACTGAGGCTCTTTCAGAACAGGCAAGACAAACATGAATGACACAGGTATAAATTGATTCTGCACTGGGACCATAACATTTGGGAAAATATTTTAAAAAGCACTTTCACCCTTTTTGTTTTTCAGTCTTTTATTCTTGAGGAGAAACACAGAAAAGTTTTCAATGGTCAGGAAGGACTGAAGGAGATCTTTACCTTTCCCCTTCCTGTCCCCTTCCAGTTGGGTCTGAATGACGCTTACTTTCACAGGAGCAACACTTAACAGACAAGATTTTTGTAAAATGCATCCATTTCTAGATATCTGCAGATACAAGTGTGTACTCAAGCTTCTAATTTTTTTTCCCCAGTTCATTCTCAGAACAGCACAACAAAATAGCTGGTAGCAAAGGAAACTGTCTGGGGATTGCCATTCAAGTCAGGACAGACACACAATTCGGAGACTATTAATACTTCCCATAAAGCCATTGAAGTCATTTAATAAATAGTGAAGGTATTTCTACCAATAAAAGAATTTTCCAGAACATCACAAGCTTACTTACTAATCCTAAGATGCATGGTAGACTTGCAGGAACTTTTGAAACAGAGATCATGAGAAGATACAATGAAAAGTGTAAAAGAAAAAGAAAAGAAAACTTATAAAGAGAGCCTCAAAATACATGTTTTGAAATATGTAATTTTCTGAGATCTTCTCCAAAGCACAAGACTGGAGATTTTGAGTCAATTGCAAGGTAGAGCTGTAAAGGAGATGTAAAACCTCGTAGTTCTGCTCACAAGAAAAGCTAAGATACACGTGACACATTTCTCCCTGAAATGTGAACATCCCAAATTAGTCCACAATCACAAATAAATATATCAGTTGAAGAAGCATAGAGCAAACCCAATCCCTCCGAAGACTTGTGCTGTCAGCTTTAACCCCTCCAGAATTTCACCAGGGAGACCCTAACAAGTATAGTGTTTTTTTAATATCCAACCTCTGTACACAAAAGTTGCTCATTTAATATTAAATGTAAGATATGACCCTGGTCTTGTTTTAGCAAGTGAATGTTTGTCACTTTAAATCGTTCTTTCCTTTAAGTAATCACAGTATTGTGCTGCAGTATGTTTGGATTCCTTCAGATATTCTTTATAATCAATACACCAAAGGGAAGCAGGACAGCAAAGGGAATGCAACATTTCCTCACATCATGTATCTATCTAACGCAAAACAGGAAAGCTTTTGAAGGCAACAACAATAACTCAGAAAGAGCAGGCTCTGGCCGCCAGTTATGCATTGGCTATATTTGTTGATTCCTTAATTCATCAGAAATCTCAGTTTCTCTGCTTCTGTGCATAATGTTAGGTTTGAGCCTCTCATGTGCTAGTTTTTTTTCCCCTTCTTGTTGTATTTGTTCTGAATACTGAAGCATTTTTAAAAATACTAAAAAGAGCATACAAACATGCAACTAAACCCAAAAAAATCAAGCATGGCACAGTAGGAGAAGAAAGCTTCTGGGGAGAGAAAGCAAAGCTGTGTGACAGATGGAAAGGTCTCAATGGATGAATGGTACTACTACAAATAAGTAGCAGGCAGCCAGAGGGAATCAAATAATGATTATAGAAGAAAAATGAGGGTTAAAAAAAATGGGGTAAAAAAACCTTTGGCACCAGCAGAAAACTCTAGGTTAGCAATGTATACATATTTATTTATTTATTTATTTATTAGGGAGATTTAATTATATGCTCCCCACAAACAGGGAAATCAGTAATGACAAAGCTAGACAGCTGACAAGTGAGCCAGTGTGGACAATATAAAAAGCTCAACATGTCCTTGGAGAGGAAGGAATGTACTCCAGGATTCAGTCTGGCATGCCCCCAAACCTGAACAGATTACTTTCTCACGATCAATACCTGTAACCACCAGAGGCCTGTTGCAGAGTTTAAAAAAAAAAAAAGAAGAAAAGAAAAATTCAGCTTCAAAGAGACCTGGTCCCAAGCTCACATTTTGTTTTTGCCACTGGGTGCTGAGGTAAGAGCCTTGGACAAGGCTCATTTTTCATCTCTTTATAAGGCTGTGGATTGAATATGAAGTGCCAGGGCATGTTCTCAGGGCTTTGCTTGGTCAGTTTCCTGTCCCAGAAAGAAACGCTCTGAAGACAGCACTCTTTCTCTTTGACCAGAGCTGGTATCAGATCTTTCACAACAACCTGATTAATAACTCTCTTTTAATATCTGTGACTCTTTATCCACCTATAAAGGAAAAAATAAAGTTCTTATTATTTTCTTCATGTAAGTCCCTTTTCTTTTTTATTTATTTATTTTTTTTGAGAGAGAGAGAGAGAAGCCAAAAGGTTTCCTTGTTTTATTTGAAATATACCTGAACAGCAGTTGTATCCAAATGCAGCTTAGTTATTTTGCAGGAGAGCAATAGTCATATTTTCATTAATATAGTATGTCTCAATAGAAATTAAAGTAAGATTTTTCCCCGTAATATAATTTAATCACAAAAGATCTAAAAAAAATGCTTTTAGGTATTACTATGAGTATGAAGCAATAATTCATACATATCTCTGGAGTCACAGAGTTATGTACAATTTGATGTCTCCTATTACAGTTCCACCTTTCCCTCTCTCACATTATAGCTTAATTTTCCTTTGTCTTTTTCTCATTCATTTTTCAAATACTGAAAGCAGTGCACAGTTTCCAGGAAGCATTGATGCGATTTATTCATTTGCCCATCTAACTTAAGTTGCTGAAAATGACCTATCTGAATAAAAGAAAACAAGACAGAGAAGAACAGAAAATCTAAGCAGCTTTCTAAGAAAACAGCCATAAGTAAGTAAATAAATAAATAAATAAAAAGAGAGGGGTTGGGGGGAGAAAAAAAAAGAACTGTATTATTAATAGCAAACTCCAGGATAATGGATGAAAAGAACAACAATATCCTTTAATCATAAAGCACTAACATTCCAGCAGTGCTGGTAAGTGAGTGGAGCAGTGAAACCATTTGAGACTTAAACAGATGGATTAGGAAAGGTTCCACTGTGGGTTCCTGGACAGATTTCAAAACAGCAGCCTGATTAACTAATGCACAAAAAACAAGTGATTCTTCCAATCAATAAGCTTTTATGTAAGCATATTTGAGTTATAATATTTAAACACAGCAGACAAGTGGGAATCAGGAATTCCTCATGCTGGGCTAAAAAAGCAGTAAGTTTTACTTGAATCTGGAGATCTCTTTTTTCCAGCAACTCTCAAAGGGGTTTTATAGCTAATGTTATCACCATGTGTTCATCAATATATTAACAGCTCCTGACTGTTTTGAGAAAATGATGCTGAGTTCCAAGTCAAAGAGCTGCTATTTTTTTGCAAAAATATTTTAAACAGAGTTTCAGGGAGAAGTTAACTAAATTTTCACTGTACAATTGAAACCACATATAACTTAGTCACTGACTAAATTTCCTGGTGTGCACACTTTCCACAAATAATTAGAGAGGGAGTGTAAGCAGAACCCCAGGTCATAGGATTTCATGCCCTTAGGCATGAATAACATTTTTCCTGAGTAATACATAGAAATGGCAAGTTTTAATGGTTTTCTATGGATACTTCTAATATATTTTTTATTTTAAAATATCATTTAAAACCATTTTAACATGGTTATGATTTTTAAGAAATTATTGGCAAGGATTTATAGGTCTTTCTCTCTCTTAAGCGCCCCAGAGTCACAAATAGAACTATGACATTTTATAAAGGTTTCTAAAAGTGACATAAAATAGATTTTTATATAAGATACTATTATTATAATGTCTAATAACTTGTAATATTCCAAAGATAGAGAAAAAGTTCTACCAGGCACCAAAAGAAAAATTTCAGACTTATTTCTGAATGATACTTGGACATCTGGACCATGCTTTCTAGTACTCCATTTATATAAGACTCAAGAGAGACGCAGATTTATACTGATTAAATATCTAGGTTTCTATTTCCAGCATAGANTCATGTAATATTCTTTAGGAAACACTTCTATAATATTTTATTTTCACATTTCTCAGTAGTTAGTAGATTTTCAGTAGTCCATTTGAGATAGACAAGTAAGCAGAAGACAGCTAAGATAGTCAGAAGGCACATAAGAAAAGGAATTTATTACATGACTCTGCAACATCACAGGACTCTTCATGGCTGTCACCAGATTATATCCACATTCAGAAGAAGGGGGAAAAGGAAAAATGCATTTAAGTTATGCAAGCCAGAACCAAGAGAATATTGCAGAAGCATGCGCTGAATATGAATCTCTGCTTAGCTTAGCTAACCCATGAACCCAAATGGAGTTTCAAGAGACTAATAAGGAAAATGATTAGTTCAGGATCAACATGCACATTTGAAGAACACATCCTTAGAGCCTCATAACTCAGCCAGATCAAAAAGGCTTTTAACAGGACTAATGAAAGACACACCTGCATGTTAAGGACTATGTTGCTACCAAATTTGCACTGGTTCCCAACTCTGTAATGTTGCCCCAAGCTTAGAATAAATTTTGAAGAGAAAAAATCTCACTATCAACATTTTTTGAAAGTGACTAAGGAAATGAATCAGACTTGCTCCATGCCTGAAGTTCATGCCATTTTCAGCCAAAAAAAAGTAATATTTGACCAAGTAAAAAAGAACTGAGAAAGACACTTCAGAATCAAATGTCTCCTTCAGTTACAAACACATCCTGCATTTTGCCAGTATACAGCAGCCATTACATGTGTAGCATTTGTCACTAGTTTCTGACATGCCACAGGCTAGTTTGTAATTGCCTGTTGTGATGTCTCGAGGACTTCACTCTGGCCCGGTGTATTAGACTGCTGTAGTGCTGGGACTGTGTCTCCTTCCATGAAGGAGTTTGGACTCCAAGACATGCAGACCCTGGCTTTCCTGGCTCCCCTCGAAATTGCCCAGCCAGGTCTTCTGCTTAGGACATATGTAGGTCTGAATATATATCTATATATTTGCCTTGAGGTTTATAATGGAAATGTTCTTCATAAATTGAAAAAAGGATATCAGGGGAGAAAATGCCTACAGCCCTGGATCCAGTAATAAGTCTATTAGTTGAGACTATAAGAACAGTGTCTTTCAGTCCCCGGGGTATGACCCTCACGGGAAGAAATGTCATTGTCAGAGTGACTAAATGGTTGACGGAAGCATGTAGTAAATATGTAGAATTCAATAAAAACCTCTGACGGCAATACAGAGAGATGCTTCCAATGTTCTGAAAGGGTTCTTCATCTTTCTCAGACTAAAATCTTCTATTTCTTTATCAGTCTACTTACCTGTTGCAACCTCAAAGTCTTTTTTCTTTTTCTCTTCACTGTTCTGAACTTAGACTGGGGGAGAAGGAGGAGCACAGTGAAAAGAAGTCCCATTCATACCTTTCATCTGGGCCAGGCTGTCACTAAGTCAATCCCCACCAGCAGCATACACACTGTGTAACGTTTGGAGCAATGGCAACATAAATTCTCTCTGCTTTTTCTAGTTATTCAAATGATGTGACATTTTGTGATGAACCAAGGACATGTCTACAAGCAGATGAAATACAGTGATGTCATGAATAGACTGCAGCCCAGATTCTATGATTCAATTTCAGCTGCCAATTACTTTTATTTTGAATATATAAAAATCTGAAAATAAAACATTAAATTAAGGACATAAAATGCATTAGGCAGTATTTTGAAGTATTATCCTATTTCCATTTTAAGGGACACCACAGATTTCAACAAAGAATAAGAGTTCTTGCCCACAATTAAACAGTAAATAGCATTCTACTCTGTGCAGCTCCTAGGAGTTCAGTTCCCCACAGTTATCCTTGGGGTGCTTCACACTGCTGTGGTAGGGCAGTTCAACATTTCAATCTTTTACTGTAAAAATTAACCTCCTTTTTCTAATATATTGTGACCTCTATTCACAGAAGCCCACATTGCAAAAATTCACAGGTCCCCACAGAGATAAAATAATTCTCCCTTTCGGTGCACCACTGAAGAATGCTAAAAATAGTTGAACATACAAGGAAAAAAAAAATCTCCTTTGGGGACCACAGTGTCTTTTCCTCACTAGAAAGGAGAAAATAGATATGCATATATTTATGCAATTACATCAAATTTCTGTTTACTGTCCTAAGTAGCTAAATAGCCAACATTCAGAAGAATTCTGGATCTCAGACCTACCTAATTACTAAACTTCCTGTCTATTCCAAATGTAAAACATCACATTAATTTCAATTGCTGATTAACCAATAGCAGTTGTTACTTCCATTTATTGTGAAAACATATTAAATACCTAAGTGTATAAGAAGCATATAATTGTATGTGTTATATTCAGATATATGTGCACACTTCTAAATGCAAATGTGCATATATGCATATATGTGAATATAATTTTTTGCTGCTTAGAAAAGAATTTCCTCATTGGCATCTATATATTGTTATCTGACTTCAGCTAGTGCTTTAGCTGGGTGGAGTCCTGTATCAGTGGCATAATGCTTGCATCTAGAAGCTGTATTGATTAGAATCCAAGACAATTGCAGGACAAAGGTTTTCATGAAATCTTTGCTGATTAGCTCTAGAAATGACAGTGGTGACCTTGGAGACAGAACTATGAGTTTTCACCACTGGGAGCATTAAACATATGAAATTGTTTCAGTCCTGGTGTGTGTATATATGCAGATCTCAAACTTTGCTCTGCTCTGCTCTCTTCTGAGTTATTTTCAGGAATATTTTTAAGTAAGATAGGTTGCAAGAGTAAGATTTGATATTGTATATTTCATCTTAAACTATACCTGTATACTAGAATATACGGGAGAGACATTGAATGACACTTTTATAGACAGAAAAACAAATTTACTTGAAGTCAAATAAAGAAGCTGTATGTTCATTACTGACTGTGGTGAATTTCTTCTTGGATGTTGTGTGTTTTAACAGCAGCCTGTCCCTGCCTGTATGCCTCCCTGAGTGAAAACAGTTTTATTAGATGTTGTGGCAGCCTTCAGATCACATCCACATAAACAAACAATATATTAGTTGATGCCAAAACATTTGTATGTGTACTGAACAATCATCATTAAAACAGTCAACATTAAGCATTCAGAAGTGGTTAACACTCAGAAGCATTTAGGTAGCTACAGATTTCCCATTGTCTAAAACAGAAAAGAGTTTTAATAACTGTTTTTCATCTACCTATTTATTTATTTTCCTATTTAATGAAATCATGGTGCTTATACATAGAACATTATCAACTCACTTTTGAAAAAAGGATGTTTTGGAGTGGGAACGCTCAAGTGTCCTCACTTGAACCATTGATATTAAATATTACCCTGAATTAAGAATAAATGTGAATGACAACCCAAGTAAGATACTACATTTATAACACATATTTTAACATTAGTTATGTATGAGAGAAATTATATTTTTGTCCATCCAATGAACACTGCGCTGTAATAAGATATGTAGGTCATCTTATGGTGAAAGACTCTTTCAGGTTTAGCCACTTGATGCATTTGCAGGTGTGAAACATCTCAAAGGCTACATTCTGATTAGATGAATTTCAAATTCCGTGACAAGCATTAACATGCCCTTTGCAGGACTGGGTGTTGAACATGCTAAGATATTTATAAACTCCACTTCATGCTCTTAATATTAGAGTAATCAGTTTGCTCTTTCCATTTCATTTGTCATATTTATTTCATGTAGCACAAGAGATTGCCTTTTCAAAGCATCCGTGTTTCCTTGGCTTAAGGAAAAAAAAGAACTTATGTTTTCTACCCATAATACATCAGTCCCCTAGCCACTAAGTTCACTGTAATCTCTAAATCTTGAGGCCCAAGGCAACAGAAGGCCCAAGATAAACTTTTCTATGCTTTTTCTTTCTGTAACCGTCCGTCTATCATAATCTTCCTTTTTTAATTTTGGCACCAAAATCAACCCTAACGCAGGGGACACATTTTAATAACATGTTGAGGATTTTCCTGCTTCTGCAGCCAACAGGCCAATGCCCAGCTGAGAAATGTAGTAGGCAGGGCCTGTACATATGTTCCTCCAGGACTTCACCAGGCGTTCACCTTCTTTCAGATCTACCAGTTGGAGACTACCTATGGCATGAGGTAGTCTCATACACAAGCAAACAAGCCACAGAAAGTCTTCAGCCACTACATGTGCAGCAAGATGCCTTCACTCTGTCACAGTGTTCCACTTTTCTGCATATTAATCTGATCCTCCTCCTAAATAGAGTTTAGAGTTATGCAAGTCTGAATGACACTCCTAATCCATCAGTAGGTAGTGCTGAACCAGGACCCAAGGCTTCCCTTATCCCTTAGTCTAGAAATGAAGTTTGTTGCCACTCTCAAAAGAGCCTATGCTTTATCTAGGCCATCAAGTCAGCCACAAAACCATGCAAGTTAATTGGAAACATTAAACTGAGTAGGATTCTTAATCAAGCCATGACCGCTATTAGCAACTGACTACAGGGGGAAATGTGGGTATTTTTTTTACTGTACTTAATGATTGTCTTAAATTTGCACATTGGACAAATCCTCAAACAGTGCATGGAGTCACCAGCAATCCTGATCTAAGGTTCAGCAGTTGCACAAATACACACACAGCTTATGTGAACCAGGAAAATGAAACCTGTCCAAGATCCTAAAAGCTCCCAAACCAACATGAGGCTTTAATGTGAGCAACTGTAAGACGATTTATTTTTTCAGATCAAATACACAAAGTTCTGGATGTAATTCTGTTAAGCAGTTTTACATTTTGCCACTAGGACTTTTTTTTCCCTCTATGCTAAGCTTTAATATCCTTTCAAATGCATTAATGTGTCCCTGGAACAGATGCTTAGAGACTCCTGCATGCTTTGAATATTTCCACTTTAAAAACGGCTTTCAATACTTACTAAGACTTTATGTACCACCTCTCTGGCACCAGAGCTTGTAAAACACTAAGATAAATGGCTTCTTGCCCAAAAGAAATGCCCAAGGAGAAAAATTTTGCTTCAAGTCATCCCACAGCCAAAAAAAAAAGAAGAACAAGAAGAAGAAATGTGGGACCATATAAACCACCTCTCAGAGATTTAGGCAAATATTTGCTTCCTTTTCAGTTGGTTCAGAACTCAGGGGCTTGCATTTGAATTTCAGGTGTAAACAGTTTCTGTGTTCCAAAGAGACGCAAGGGCAAACACAGTAAGCTTCAACAGCTACTTTTGAAAAGCTTTGTGTCCACTGCACACTTCTTATTGTCTTTAAGTGCTATAGTACAGTTCAATATAATGGTGGGAGTTCATATATTACAAGGATAAATTTCAGGCAAACAAGCTAAGATTAGCAAATGTTTCAATATGCAATATCTGTATTCCAAGCCTGAGAATAAGCCTAATGTCTCATATACTTCCAGTTTTATGGCAAAGAATTTGCACATCTCTAATGAAATATCTAATTAAGACTGCCTGTTACCACCCTATAACCACTGAGAGTAGCCTAGCAGTGCTTCAGAAATTTTAACTCTAATTTTACTATTACAGAAAACAATTGCTTTTCAAATTTGATTCACTGGACGTCTCTCAGCCTAGTTGAGTAAATTTGGTTAGCTAACCAGGTGCTTTTCAGTCAAGTTTTAGCTCGAAAAGACATACTGGAAGACAGTCTGGAAAATTAATCCTGGATGCAATAGCAAATCTTCTGTAGTACTCTGATCATATTGCTGTACTAGCATTAAAGGAAGGAATTATCCCACTCCACACAGTTCTCAGGTGCACTTTCAAAATGAATTCTTTCTTTCCTACCAGCAGTGAAGCTGCTTGATAAATGCCTTTTACAGATCTATTGACATTCATGCTTTTAAAATAATAACTTTATGGACACTTCAGGTAATGAAATAGAGTTCATGGCAAAATGTAACTGACCATTAACTTACCTGTAGGTCTGAGACGGACTTTACAGCAGAAGCTAGCAAAATGGAAAGCCAATGTGCAGGGGTAATCTGGGGAGTGATTTATTATGCAAACCTGACAAAACTCAATGGGGAATTTTGTGGCTTGATGAAAACAAAGACTAAAGCTAGTAATAAAAAAAAAAAAATTATAGTAGCATAAACAAACCACTAAAAAACTACAGCATGCAGTTTAAAGTGTAATAAAGACATGTTATTCCTTTAAGTTGAATAAAGGGGGAAAAAAAAGTGTGCATGCACAGACTAGTCTTCTGAGTTAGGAAATCTGTTTCTGCTGAGGGCTAAGAAAACTTTCTAAAAAGTTTTGGCAGACCACACAATAATGTGCACCTTAACATGTGCTAGTGCACATAGCATAGGAAACGAAGAGGCGAAATTAGGAGTCTGTCTGCAGTTGCAGGGCTAGGTTCCTACAGGGATCACATGAATATTGTGGGATAGCTCACACAACGGCAGTGCCACAATGGGTGGATACAGGTTCTTCAGGAGGAGAAGACCAGGATGGCAAGGAGAGGGAGTTCCCCTGTATGCAAGAGCACAGCAGGAATGCATGGAGCTCTGCCTAGCCATGATGATAAACCAGCTTAGACCTTATGAGTCAAGATTAGCACGCAAATCAACATGGGCGATGTTATAGTGAGTGTCTGCTACAGACCACCTGATCAGTGAGACAACTGGAATGAGTAACTTGAAGGACAACATAGCATAGCACAAGCAATCCAGGAGGTTTCTAGAGGGTATTGATAATAACTTCCTGACAAGGATGGTCAAGGAACTGAAGAGGGGAGATGTTTTGCTGAATCCCATATTTACAAATGAGGAAGAACTGGTCAGGGATCCGGAGATGTGAAAGTCAGGGAAGCCTTGGCTGCAGCAACCATGAGATGGTGGAGTTCAAGATCCTGATGGGAGGAAACAGGGCAAAAAGAAAG
Organism: Chauna torquata; assembly: GCA_013399475.1. NCBI lineage: Eukaryota > Metazoa > Chordata > Aves > Anseriformes > Anhimidae > Chauna > Chauna torquata. Next base: position 16,908 of record VXAL01009670.1, on the reverse strand, counting down.
ATCACAACCCTGAACTTCTGGAGAAGAAACTTTGACATCTTCAGGGACCTGCTTGGAAGAATCCCATGGGATACAGCCCTGGGGAAAGGAGTGGTCCAAGAGCACTGGTTGATTTTCAAGGACCACCTCCTCCAAGCTCAGGAATGGTACATCCCAATGTGCAGCAGTCAGGCAACGATGGCAGGAGGCCTGCATGGTTGAACAAGGAGTTCCTGGCTAAAATCAAGCATAAGAAGGAAGCCTACAAAAGTGGAAAGAGGGACAGGTGAGTCAGGAGGAATGTAGAGATACCGTCCAAGCAATGCAGGCATGGGGTTAGGAAAACCAAAGCCCATCTGAAGTCAAATCTGGAGAGGGTCAAGAAGGGCAACAAGAAGCGCTTCTAACAAGTCTATCAGCAGCAAAGGGGAAAATTCAGGCCTACTGCTGGATGAAACTGTGAACCTGGTGACAAAGGACACAGAGAAGGCCAACATAATGGCTTCTTTGCCTCCAGTTTAACTTCTAAGATATATCCCCAGAAATGCCAGGTACCTGAGACTAGTGTGAGTCTGGAATAGGGAAGACTTACCTTCATTGGAGCAAGACCAGGCTAAGATAAAGAAGCTGGACATACACAAGTGCTGTAAGACCTAGGCAATGTCATTGTGAGGCCACACTTGACTATTTTTGAAAGATAATGGCAACTGGGGGAGGTTTCTGAGTACTAGAAGAAAATAATTTTCACTCCAATTTTCAAGAAGGGCAAGAAGGAGGAAATCAGCCTCATCTCAGTCCCTGGAAAGGTGACAGAGCAAATAATCATTGAAACCATTTCCAAACACATAAAGGAGAGGACAGTAACCAGGAGTAGTCAGCCTGGATTTACAGAGGGGAAATCTTGTCTAACCAACCCTATTGCTTTCTACAGTGAGATGACTGGTTTGGTATATGAGGGGAGAACAGTGAATGTTATTTATCTTGACTTTAGTAAAGCTTTTGACACTGTCTTCCATAACACAGCAAACTGACAAACTGATGAAGCATGGCCTAGATAAGGGGACTATGAGGTGGACTGAAAACAGACTGAACTGCTCATCTCAAAGCATCGTTATCAGCAACACAAAGTCCCGCTGGAGACAGTCACAGTAGACCCCAGGAGTCAATACTGGGGCCAATATTGTATCTCTTCCTTAATAATCTGTATGATGGGATAGAGTGCACCCTCAGCAGGTTATAGAAAACACAGAGGAGTGGCTAATAAACTGGATGGCTATGCTGCCATTCACAGGCAACTGGACAGGCTGGAGAAATGTGCCAACAAGAACTACATGAAATTCAGCAAAGTACAAAGTCCTGAACCTGGGGAGGAATAACCACATGCACCAGTACAGGACCTTTGCAGAAAAGAATCTGGGGGTCCTGCGGGTCCTGCGGGTCAAGCTGAACATGAGCCAGAAGTGCAATCTCGAGGCAAAGAAGGCCATCCTGGGCTGCATTAGGCAGATCATTACTAGCAGGTCAATGGAGGTGATCTTTCAGCTTTACTCACCCCTGGTGAGACACATCTGGAGCACTGCAGAACTGGGATTCTAGTTCTGGGCTCCCCATTACACACAGGATAGGGACGTACTACAGTGACTCCAGCAAAAGGCCACAACAATGGTTAAGGAATTGGGGCATATAGCATATGAGGAGGGACTGAGTGAGCTGGGAATGCATGCAGTCTGGTGAGCAGCAGTAGGTGTCTGTCACTAAAGAGAGATGCACAGGAATGAAGGACACAGTGTGTTCTATGCTGACCATGGAAAATGCCCAAAGCATTCTTTCAGTACTCTACAGTAAAGTGTTAAAAACAAACACTTCTACTTAATCATGTTTGCTGTGTAATAGGCAAGTAAAGGAAACTTATGTAGTAACTAAAAGACAAACTGACTATGACAATGAACAGCATAGCTCAAAGCTTTTGCATATAATATATATTGCCAATGTCAATACATTGAAGAAATGTAGCTATAAACTTCTTAAAGAGAAAAACACACTACTTTCTCTCAGCTACATTATACTTCACGTTTTCTTTTCTATTTTGAACTACAATGTATTCTTAAGAGATTTTAGAATGGTCTAAATTAGTCTATGGTGATTACCCCCATTGTGCAATTTACTACTATTTTATTAATGCAAGATTAAAGATAATACTTTATTGGAAGAGATAACAGCAGAATTAACCTCTATTTACCTTGACATAATAAAGATTTAATAAAACATGGGAAAATGTCAGTGAACAGCATAATTATTCTAACATGAAATTTAAATGTAACTTAATTCTCTATTCTGCATGTTTAATGCTTTAAGATTAGTCATCACTGTTCTTTTCTCCCCTCTTTCAGTGCATATTTTAAAATATTTCGAGCAACCTCAGACAACTTGCTTACTAACTGTATCCTAATTTATTTTCAAATTCAGAAACATTAAACCAAAAAAAAGCAACTGTTTTTTGAAAGAAATTCACCAGACCCCTGCAACTAATATGTAGATCCACATCTCGCCCTTGTGCAAATTTTTGACTATTGAATCAAAGAAGATTCTTGTTTGGTTTATATCCAGTGGTTTTATTACATCAGACAGGCATCAAAGGGGCAGAACTCATAGGATTGAAAAATAACACAACTGCACTTTGCAATGGAGTGTTCTGTATCTGCCCGTGTTTTGTTGTTCATGTAATACTTTTCAATAAACAAAGATGTCAATCAACTTTCTTTGCAGCACATCACATTTCAGATTTAAACCACTTCAGACATGGAGCTGCCCCAAGCTCACACATTTAACAGATAAAAATTCAGCTTTCTGTCAAAGCAGAATACAGTATTGATTGTAGACTGTATTTAGGCTGGTGTCTGCTGGAGCTATATTACCTTCAAACTCATACAAAGTCCACTATAGAGACATAAGGCAAAATGTGTTTCTTTCCTAGTGTATTTTTTTTAAAATGTTCTGCATTTATTAGCGGCAATTTCTAAATAAATGACAAAAAAAGCAGCCATGGCTAGAGTCTATCCAGAAATCAGTGATGGGGTAGGTTACAAATACATGATAGTAATCATGAAAACTTTGATCACTTGATTTAATTCTAGTGCTTTGTAAATTAGCATAATTATTCAAACATGCTTCATTAAAAATCACAACTGTACAAGTACTTCAATTTAATGATCCAAGAATGTACAGAATGAGCTAAGCTTTAAATAAATACAACAACTTCGTACTAGATGGCCATCTTGGAGGCTGGTGGGTTACTTGTTTTAAAAACAATACTGAACGCACTCTTGTTCCTCGTGCAGTGTAAGAGACTGATGACTTGCTAAAAGATACAGCATGTTACCTAGTATATTTTACTGTTTATCCCTACATCCACCTGAACTTCTCTTGGGATCCCAAAAGGTTAGATACTATGTCACTCCTGAGCTACTCGGAGATTGGCATAAAATCCCAGTAAATCTCCAACTAATTACATTTGAACTGTAGGTGTCACAGCTGGTTTTGACCTTTCAAGGTTGGTAGAAGTTTGACAGTCCTTAAAGTGGCCCCACACTCTAGAACACTTGTTCTATCAAAAATAAATGCAATGAATAGGCTGCAGAAATTAAATGTGTATAACAAAGTAAGTAAAGTACCCTGATTATTAATACACAATGTTCCAGGAAAAAAAAAAAAAAATCAAAGAATTATACTTATCCATGGCAACCAAAATCATCAAGAATGTGCTGATATTCTCCTAAAACTGTAGCTGACAAAACACCAGTTGGCAGCATTGAAGGGTTAAGAGAAACTTAACAAATTTGACAGAGGAAAAGGAAAACAAATTCCAAGTTAAGTTGTCACTCCCTGCTTAATTCTCAATATATATTTCAAGACATGGCAGGGCAGCTTATGTGTTCTTGTGAGTCAGGTTCCTGATAGATTGTTAGTCTTAATCGGGCTGTTTAGTTTGGGACTTTGCTTTTCTATCATATTGGGTAATAGAGAACCAACATTTTACTCACCCACAACAATTATCTCTGCTGTGAAGTATCATTTTACAGCCCACCACTTCTGCAAAAATTTCTGTTGCCCAGAAAAAAGGTACGTGAAATCTCACTACTGGCTTTCCAGCCATGATGTAAAATGCCTTACTGTCCAGGCTGTGAACACCCCAGCTGAAGCACTAAAAGATAATGAAACAAAGCTATATGTCAGCAATACCATTAGCTGACAGAGAAATCTTTTTGTTTTAAAAATCCTAACAGAAATTTGCAACTAAGAAAATGAAGAACATCAACTCTTTTACATAAAAAGTGGGCCATATTGATCCATAAACATTGATTTAGATGAAACTGCTAAAATATTTTCACAGAGAATGGGATGGTTTTTTAGAAGGCTGATTCTTTCTTATAAATGCCTGCAATTCAGAAATCACCCTTTATTATGTTTACTGAAATTTTTGATGCAATTTTACAACTGTAGTGGAGTTAACATTTTTTATCTCAAATTTGAATCTCAGTGACAGTTTATGAACCTTATGTGCTTCATAGCCTCTACATGTTGCCTGCTATTATTTGCAGAGAGACAGTTGTCTGGAAAACTCTAGCACTAAATGTTTCCATTCAACAGACAGGATTTTATAGTGTAGTTGAGAAGGACACACTAGATTATTAGGAATTCAAAAACTTGTGTGGAAGACAGGATTCTACAAATGATCATGCACACTCTGGTATTGTTTGCTGCTGTTTAGGGAAGAAAAAGCTTCACGTTTATCAGATCATTAAGAAATAAAAGTAGAGGATAAAAGAATGAGCTTACTTTGTTTTATCAAAGGCAGGGTCCAAACACTTAGAGTTACAAATATGGGAAATTAATTTCAAAAGAAAGGCCAAAAATGAGAAGGAACCTCTATAAACATACTTTGTAGTTGAGGTCTGTGTTAGTGATTTCACCATCCCAGCTATCTTGTGGGGCTCACCACAGGGATTTACTGTGCAAGACAGAACTGGCACACTCTGGAGAGATCCTGGTGCTACATACACTCTCCGCCTCTTTTTAAAGCAAGCTGCCCAAGCACACTTCCTCGCTTTGGAAATTTGGAAAATACTAAGAAGTGAAAGTGCTGCTTACATCATCATTCCTCCTCCACACTGTAATTTCCAACCCCTTCTTTTCCTGGCCCTTAAAAAGATCAAGGACTATTGCATCACATGGCAATGCAGAGGATTAGAGCATTTCCCGCAACCCTGCCCCAACCCAATTAACCTCTTTTAATTAACATTTCTACTGTGATGCTTAATTTGCACTTCCTATGCTGACTTCTTATGGCTTCTCTTTTTCATCCTTTTGAAGACACACAGGTAAAAATTGTCAGTAGCAACCTTTGGAAAACAATACTTTTTTAATCATCATTTTTTGATTATAATGCTTACTCTGCCGTGAATTTAGTGTAAAGACACCCATGACATAATCAGTGGAGAAATTTGCAATGACAAGCTTAAACTTGGTAACATGCGTCCATATACCCAGTATATTTTGGGACATCCCATTGGGAACTCAATCACAGAGACATAAAAGACAAAAAAGAAATGACCCTATGAAATGAAAAAGTTCCTCCTTATTAGCATACCAATGTGAGAGGTTTTTCAGTTTTAGTCTTTGGGCAAGCATTTCTGACTGTAACAGTTTTTTATCACTGAGCACAGAGACTACATTCTCGTTGATGCAGGGACCCTAGATCAAACGATATCTGTGACACTATTTTAAATTTATGTAGCCTGGATTTTCAGCCTACAGGTCATTCAAGCACTACATTTCATTAATGAAACACTGTCAATATTTTCCTGATATTGCCACAGGTTGACATATGGCATTATTCCAGTGTAAGATTTTCACACATTAGCGACTGGGCAATCAAGTATATTCCCCAAGATGCCTGAGGTATGATTAATTTTCTAATAGTCTTTCCATATCAGTTTGAGAAGAAGGAAGATCTTGTACCAGGGAGAAAAGAAAGTGACAACACTAGAAAGAAGACAGCTTTGGCCTCTTGCCTGGAGCCCTGACTTGGCCAGCTGCCCCACATGGAAACCTTTACCATCCCACAGCCCAGATAACGGGCCTAAGCTCATAATGTATCTTCAGCAGAAATAATGGTAACATTGAAAAATTTCCATGAAACCCTCTGTGAGAAATAGGATGTAATGCTGAGGGTTAAATGAAGGTGAAGTTGTTCTGTCTAATGTGTTGGGGATGGGGGCCTTCCAATGTTTTTGAAGGTTAAGACAAAGTTGGGAAAAAACAGTGCTGAAGACTGATAGAGATAGCAGATGCGTGGGGATGTCCAGTTTTGCATAGCCCTTTGCTAAGTTGCTTATTGAAGAAAACTTTCATGCATATGAAATGCAGAAAGCTGGGCAGATTTGGCACCCCAACAGGCCAATGTTTGCTTATCATCAGGAGAGCACAGAAGTTTCAGTAATAAGGAAATGGTTGTAAGTGAGCTTGTCATTACTGAGCCACCCAAATCCCACTCAAGGGTAGCTACTGTAGTCAAGAATAAATGCCTGTATCAATAGAGTAAAACACACCAACCACACACAAACTGGCAAACTAAAAAAAGCCTTATAAAAGAATCAAATTGCTAAACCAATTTAAATGTAAAATTTGTAAAATTATTTTCTTGTTGACTAAGCATGTGTCGAGCAGCACCTCTACTCAAATGCAACAGTTCAGTTTTAAACCCTAAAATACTGAGATTCATAACAGAAATGCTGACAAGATCACTAACCATTGCAGATCTGGCAGTGTTGGTACAATAAACATAAGGTAAGCAGTACTAGTCCTGCACACAAATTAGACTGTCTAATGTATAAAAGTCCACTATGTCTTTCTAGCATGAACTTCATTATCCGAAAGTTGGTTCAGAGTACTAAACATTGGAATGATGAAAATGAATGTCAAAGACAGCCCATCCAACACATTAATTTCCAGTTTCAGGGAGACAGGCTGCGCACAGAGGGAGACACAGAGACACAGAGAAACAAGCCCTAGTACTATAAATCTACAGCACATATTTAACTCATCACATCTCTTACACTAATTCTTAGTTGTTTTCAGTATTGTGTAGGCAATGTTTTTTTATCCTTCTGCGTCTGAATTTCTCTCCGTGCAAATTAGCCTTGCTTCAGAACAAACCTTTGCTGATGATGGGAAGGACACTGCTGTCCCCTTCTGTAATGTTTTTCCCATTCACCATGGGATCAAGACTGCTGAGCCACCAGCAAAACGGAAACCAATGACTTTAAATACAGAATATTGACGAAGAAGCAGAATGGAAACCCAGCTCTGTGTAAGTGGAAATGCACATTCAAGAAAGGAAGGTGTCTGCAAGATCAGCCATTACAGACCCTAAGATTACTCTGGCGAAAATAACAGAAAAGTACTTCAGAGTGCTCTTTGCCAGCAGTGAAGCAAAGAGAGAAGAGGCACACTTTAGTGGAAATAGGCCCCCATCATGGCATATAATGCCAATACCAAACTCCAGAACAATCTTTTAAATGAGAAGAGTTGGAGAAGTTATCTCAGTGGCCCAGCTGCACACCAAGCATGAGACCATCCTCTGCCCTCACCAACCTGCCGACACTTGCAGAGAAGATTGCAAGATGTTTCTGCCAGTGCTGGTCACAAGGTGATAGGAAACCATAAGAGTATGTGAAGAAGCTGGCAAAAGGGCCAAGAAGCATTTAGTCATGCATTTGGTATACATCAAAAACAGAAACATGTTCTGTAGTGTTCAGGAAAAAATTATACTTAGGCTTTAAAAGCCGGTGCAGCTTTGCTTCTTTATTTAGTGATGGCATTCTGGATGCATGTAAGGCATTTAAGACTAGTACAACCAGTATTCAATTAAAATAAAATCTTGTAGTTCTTACACAAACATGTTTAATACCTCCACACATTATTCCATAGAAGTTATATGAATTTTATGTACGTACTTCTCACGAACTATTTTTTTCATGCAGTCAGTGGGTGCATGTGAAATATTTTGTTCTTTCCAAATGAGCATCCACTCTATATTCTATCTGAGGTTAGAGGCCTAGCTGTCTCATCAAAACTGCATTTTTCATGGTATCTGCTTGTACTTTCTGCAATGTTCTCATATAATAAAAGTATAGCTTTTGCCATAGCACTTATTCATCTAGTTCCAATTCAGAACATATACACTGCTGACGATAACAGAGACTGGAGAAAAAAATCGCCCAAACATATTTCTATTTGTCAAAGGAGCTGGTCTTTCTTTTTTTAAAGAAAACTTTGAGACAGATCATTTCTCACTTCTCATTTAGATCACCATCAGAAATGATGGCTAAGAGAGAAACCAAAGCCTCAAAATTCAGATTTTGTCTGAGCCCAGATTTAAAGCTCTGAGATATTTCAGAATGCTTTATTTCAGGATTTTGGTTTCTATCTTTATAGAGAAAGATTCTCACTACATAATGTACATGAAAGCATAAGGCCAAACTACAGAACCTGTAGGTCCTTTATATTCATGGTAATTAGTTAGGCAGAACTATAGTTATAAATCTCTGTAAAATTATGTATATTACCATGGCTAGTGTAATAGTGTAGCTGAACAGTGTAGCTCATGTTTGATGCTGCTTAGTAACCTAACTGCAACTTGCTTATCAGATCAACAGAAAAGTTTCAGGATCTGAGCTAGACTGAAAAGAAGAGCAACCAACCAATCTATAAAGTTCCTATTGGTCTTTAAAGCAGAAAACATCAGGAGTGGGTTGATAGGTGAATTTAGCAGCAGGGAAGCCTGCAGCTCATCAGCTTTCTCTTCCTCAAAAGTAGGTACTTATTGCAGTCAAGAGGAATTATTGCTGGAGATCTCTGGGCATGGCGATGTTTTCGTTATAATAAAAAAGTCTGAACAATGCAACTGCACTCCCACAATCATCGCTCTTGTTTCTCCACTACAATACACTTCTTTATGATGTGCAAGGTGTATACTTTGATTACCAAACTGGTTTGCCTGGAACAAGAGAAACAAAACAATCACTAGTGTTGCTTGTGCTGTGGACAAAGCAAACCTGAGCTAGGCACAGAGTAGCTTAGTTTCTTCCTGTACTTGCATCATCTCAGTTGCTTCATGGAAAGAGTTTTCCTTGTAGGAAGTTGTTCATCTACATTTGATGAGCACAAAACTCTTCATCACAAATTCATATTCTGCTTCAAAAAGAGACCTTTGTTGAAATCCTGGTCAAGCTGGTATCAATAGGCCTCTTCTCTTTAGCTCAGTTGTGTCTCAGCAGTTTCAATATTTTCACAAGCAATTTCTCAATAAGGTCTAAATAAAGAAAAATACCTTACCCTGAATGCAAAGAACCTGAAGACAAAGTTGTCAGAAACACTATACAGAATGTGAGCACACTCATGTCACTGACTTGAGAAGGTGTGAGAAAATCCTAGTGATTCCTCACAGCCGTTGTTGATCTTGGATCAAACTTGGGAGCAGTAGCTCCTAAAATCTGCTGGACTTCTCTCATTCCTAGTGAATAAGTGCAATAGAAGGTGAGATTTCCATCAGTATTCACACATCAACAGCGTTATTGTATACAGACAACTTTCACCTTGTTAGTAACTATCACAGCTATCACACAATCAAGCATGAAATATCCTGCCATCGGCACTGCTAAGCAGCACTGTAAAGAAACAAATCAACATAAAGATCAGCAATGGAAGGAAACAGGATGTATCTGGGAAGGCCTATGAGGAAAAAAGAAAAAAATTTAACACTTCAAAATGGAAACTTCCCTTCATTTTTTTATTATTAGGTATCTGAGAAAGTTGGAGAAGAAAAGTAACTCAAGTCAAATTCCAAAATGGTCCTTCCAGGAGAAACAATTGGCAGTACAAGAAATAATCTTGAATATTCTTAAATATCCTTGAATGTCCTTAGTTTGTAAAATATTGCAAGAGTTCAACAGTAGAAGACGGTTAATAAGGACGTGAGTTCCATTTTCTCTTCTGCTACACCCTTGTTGGAAGACCAAGAAAATGTTTCCAACCCCTCAATGTTTTTAATTTACAACCTGCAAAATAGATACAGTAGAACAGAATCGAACTGTGACATTCAATTGCTATATACAAAACAATCGGAGATTAGTATACAATAACAATTATATATTTTCAGAGTATACATTTCCCCCACCAAAAAATACATATGTCAATATTTGAAGGAAATTCAAGATGCCTTTTCTTCTTCTTTTGGAAGGAACATATTCCACTTCTTAAAATGTATTCCATTTTATAGCAATCTTCAGAGACTGGTTCACCATATCTTCGTGCTGATTAACGCCTGAAAAGTACTGCTGTGTTTAAAAAGTGGGACAAATAGGGTGAGGAGCGCCCTGAAAGTAATCATTTAAAAGGCATGTTATTCACATGATACTGATAAATCCCAGCTTTGTTTTCCTTGGGATAAAAGGGGACTCTTCTCTTACCATACAAATGGCAAATGAATAGCAAATATGTAAACGAATCTTGCATTCAACAAGTCAAATATTTTGTATGTTTAATTTACAAGTTAACAAATTTCAAACCATTTTAAAGGCTACAGCCGTGCCATAAAATAAAAGACATTGCACATCACAGAAGCTGTACTGTTGTTCATTGATAAATTATTTTCTGCAATTCACATTAACAACCACATTACTGAAGTGCTCTCTAGCCCTCCAGTGTTACATTTCAAGGTAATATGTGACAGATTTGAACATTCTTAAGGCAGAAAATCTCCAGAGTGTGTAGATTGCAGCTTTGCTCACTGGGANTTTTTTTTTTTGGCTTTTTTTTTTTTTCTATTTAGCTATTGCTGGTTTGCCAAAGATCTTGAACTTGAGAAAGGTTAGACATCACAATGCTGGAGCAGTTTGTGAGCATCAGCAGATTTAGCTTGTAATTTCATTGATCTATGTGGGCTTGCTGTTTGCAAACCAGCTGCTGCACTGTTTCCCCACAGCTACTGATCTGAGTAGCATTGATTTTTTCCCTTACATTAACATAGCATTACTTCTTTAATGGGCAATAAATGACTGGATGTAAATACAAACAGGGCTGCAACAACAAAAGAGAAAAAAAAAACACATTAGTTCTTTTTTATTTAAAGAACTCTATTAATATTTTCCACAAAAATTAAAAGCGTGAGTTATTGATCAAGATAAATGTTATTTTTCGTGGTTTTATTTGCACACATTTCTTTTGCCAAGAAATCATCTTTTTTCCTACTGTGTTTACTCATAGTCCAAAATGTTGCATCTTATAGAGATTGCATTTTTGCCTCAGTATAAATGGTAAAATACATTCTTTTTCAAAGAATTATAGAAAGCAACACAAAAGATTCTCTTCACTGTGCTTACACTAAAGCTAGATAGACTCATACGAGTTGTGAAGGAGACATCATCTGTTAGCTATCACTTTTTTACCATTAAAAAATCTGAATGGACTTCAGTTTCAACAGAGTGTGTGACACTTGCAAAATAGCATGAACTGAGTATCTTACGTATAATACATGTAATATGCTTAATATAAGGTCATGGTCTCACCACATGCTACTTTAGTCCTTCAGTAGAAAATGTTTTAAATATTCGTACAGAGTTAAAATTCAATACAATGCAAAAGGACAGTGAAGGAAAAAAAGAAAAAAACAGAACCTAATATCTTAGTAATTTCTGAATGACACTGATCAGGCAGAGGTTCCTGATCCTCTTTAACACTAGGCTCCAGTCAGCAGGCATGTCCATACCTTAAAGAGATGCAAAAGTGAATGTAGTTCCTACAGACATTTCATGAAGAGGAGATGGGATTGAGAGTTCTGGGAATTAGCAGGTAAGAGCTTCCAAAGAAGAAAAACAGCAGTGGATTACAACCTTCTGGGCTGCAGATGATGGTAGACTGTGGTGCCAGTGATTTCCTAAATGCCATAATTAAGTTAACAGCACCTCAGAAAACACAGATGCTCCATCAAGACCCAACAGGAATAGGAGTTCCCTGTAACTATTTATGAGTGAGGATTTCTTGTGATAAACAGCTCCTTTTCTAGCCATGTATCCTGGTTAGCCTGCGGAAAAGGTGCAGTGACATGGCAGATGGGAATTACTCATTCCCATGTAACCCTGTCTACTCCTACACCTAGAGGGGGGAAATCATTTCACACAGGTGCTGCAGAAGTCTCCAGTAGGAGACTTGTTCAGACAGCAGGAAAATTATTCTCCCTAAAAGATCCTAGCATGTAGTATGGTGCTGAAGCCAAAAATAACCCACAAAATTAGTACCAGAATTTACACTGATCCAAGATAAAATGTATGTGTTGTCAGTCTAACCAATCACCCCTAGTTTCACTGTCTTCTCATTTTGGCTAGCCAATATTTAATGTCCATTTTAGCAGATACAATGTCCAAATCATTGAAAATAATATTAAGTAACACGAGCTCCCATCTGAACCTTTAGACCATCCTACTATTAAACTCTTTACACTCCTAGGTGAAGACTTTCAGTGCAAGTTTTTCACCATTATTTATTCAATTTTTAATCTACTGTGAGATTTTGCCCCTTAACTCATAGTTGTATTTTTCCCTTAATAATCTTTTATGAAGGACCTTATTGGGAGTTTTTTGAAAATCCAAATAAATTATGTTCACCACGTCACCTTTATCTACTATTTTATTAACTTTTTCAAAGCACTTCAGCAGGTTAGATGAGAATGATTTCCCTTTACTGATGTTGTGCAGCTTTGACCCTTTTAGGTTATACTTATCTATTCGCTGAACTATTCCATCCTTAATTACACTCTTAATCTATTTCCCCAGAAGCAAGGTGAGGTTCACTGGTCTTAATTCCCAGGACTCTTTTTGGTTCTATCTTAAAAACAGACACCACATTAGAAATTTTCAAACCACCACTGGTCTATATCACCTCTTGCAGGTGCCTCCTCTGTTTCATACTTCATTCTGGTGAATGATACCTACTTTTAATGATTTTCCATTTTGAAGTGAGTTTATCAAATCACTCAGTACTTCCCAAGTACAAGACGACAATTTTTGCTAGTGCTGCTCTTCCATTTATGTTTTGAGCATGGTAAATACTTCAGCTGCCATCTGTAAGAAGGAACAAGGTGAAAGTCTATTCAGCTCTATTGAATTCTTCTCCTGTGGTGAATAGTTAACCATGATTTTTATTTGATATTTTTTTCTTTTTAAATGTTTTGCCCTACAAGTCCTCAGCTGAACAACTGTTCACTTATTCCTTCAAAGTTATAAAATCTATTCTGCAGCTTTTGGGGCTTTTGGTTTTCATTTTAGAGGATAAGCATGACCCATCAACCTCAATGGGTTATTTGCTAGCACTTTAAGCACTGTTCTTGGAGAAAAAGTAGAAAGGGAGGACCAAATCCTACCACCATACATTAATAACCAGTCATACTCACCAGCAACATCTAACACCAGGAGTTATTAAAACTGGCTTTCACATGAATCTGGTAAACAACAGATATAAAGAAAGTGTGCTTATGTGAAAAGGTATAGCTTTTGTATTCTGGGCTTGTAGAAGATGTTCTTCATCTATGCTTTAGGTACACAGATCTTAATGATCAGGAAATATTGTCGAACACGATTTTTAGTGAAAAAGCGTTGAAAATTCCCAGTGAAATGTGTACATGGCTAAGCAAAGGTCAGCAAGCTATTGAGTAAACCTGAAGTGTTCACAACAGAGGATTAGAAACTCAGAATTTTCAGCATTCAGGGAAGTCGGTGGACTTTCCTCTGGAATTTGTGTCTTTAATACTTGGGTCTGAATTTGAATGGATAAGAAAATTGAAAAGGAACTTCAGCTGAAAATTCTGATTTTGACTGTGAGCCATATAAAGCCACCAAGTATGAAAGTGTAGGTTTCAAACTATGCCATGCTTCCACAACAAAAATCCACATTACTTTAGCTTCACCTGGGTTTGAATTTCATTACAAAAATATCACATAGCTCTAACTGTAAGTACTAAGGTAGATTACTGCTGGCTTTGTTTTCCCTTCAAATAGAAGTTCCAGTTTCATCTGTGTTTGGAGGCTCTATGTGCTGCACTGTTAAACACAGATTTCTGCTTAAATTATATTTCTGTTGGCTTTAACATATTAAAATAGAGCACATTTTAATGTGTGTGTTGAACACTAAATCATTTTTGCTTCAGGGTAACTCTGGTAAACAGTAACTGTCAAAAATTATAATGAAACAAAATTAAAATAATAGAAAATAGTCTGTAACAACAGCTTTTCTAATCAAGTTAACAGAAGTTCAGCTCTGCATCTTCTAACTATTCCTTTAATAAGAGCAGAAATGTTGAAAAAGGAAAACTCAAGTACACCAATACATACTGCTGAAGAAGATATGGAAATTATCATTATTATCATTCTTCACTTGCTTAGTGTAAAGTGCACTTCAATCAATGTAAGAAAAATACAAACAAATTCATATACAAATATTTTTATTGTTACGGCAATTACCTTTTCATTCTGTGTTTTTATTATATAAACATTTTCTTCACAAAATCTAGGAAAATATAAGAGTATTATTTAAGCATTCTGAATTGGAGTAACTTCTAGAAGCATGCATTATGTCAGAAAGAAACCGATCTGAAGAAATTAAACTGCATCAGAAATATTGACAGGCATATAGATTGAATTACATGAACATGAGATACATACAGACTTGGAGATCTGCTTAGTGATCAATGTCAAATTAATTTAAAAAATATTTTTCTTCCTTCTTGTGTCTTTTTTTATTTTAGATTTTAATTTGAATTAGTGGTGTAAAATAAAATCACTATTTATTACTTTCATTTACAAACAAAAAATCTAACTAGTAAAAGCTGATTTGAAAGTAAAAATTCCCTTATACAGAGCCCAAGTAACAATATATTTTATCTTTATCAGGATATAAGTTATTCAAAAGCAAAATATTAAATTCAAGACTTGAAAGTTTCCGCCTATTAATGTGGTAAGTAGTCGATGTACACAGGCTGTACGATGATGTTGTATTGCCCCCTATAGTCACTGTGTGTCAGCTGGGAGGGGAGGGGGAACAGAAAAGGAAGAGTGGCAGAAATTATTTGCCAAAAATGCTGCACATTTTGTTTTGATTCATACTTTGGAAAAGGACTAATGGAGAACAACGGACCAATCTATCCCGGCCATACTGTTCAAGAATTTGTTTGCATTATTCTACAAGCATGCATGGATGAAATAAAATGTACTTTCACATGCAGATCAGAAGACTTCTGCAGCCCCTGTGGTATGTCTGTGTTTAGGGTGTATTTGTCAAGCTCTGGTACCTGTACTCTGACAGTGCTCCAGGGACGATGGTGTACTAGCCCTACAGACTCGGTTGCAAGAGATGGTTGACCTTGATTCACCAGCAAAAGGCAGGAGCGCCCATGGGTGACCTCCCTTTTTCTCTCAATGGGCGTACCTTTGGGGGCTGAGCATAACAGGGACATTTAACTCTAAGACACACAGGACTAAAAGAAATGTTTGAACTGCGGAGTGCATACACCAACTGTTTGTTGAAGCAGCTTCAGCACAGGGACTAGAAAGAGAGAAAGATACAGGTTCTTCTTCAGCAGTAGGAACAAAAGTTCATGCTGCCCATGGTCAGTGGCGATGATGCTCTTTAGCAGCCCCTGGGCCTAGGGGACACCGAATATTTTCCAAGTCCCCTCAGAATAACACACCACTTTTAACCACCAGCATAAGGATGCAGCTACATGCCAGGACTCAGATTTTTTCCAGTTAAGCCCACTTTTCTCAACTTTGCTATCAAATAAAAAAAATGTTAGCTGCTCCTAAAAGTAATTGAATGTCAGCAGCTGTCCTAATACTCTTCTCTTATGAATGTAATTATGCACAGCATTCAGTATATCATTTAATAGGTGCAAACACAATATAACAAAAAGCATTAAATTCTTGAGGTTCTCTTTAAAATATCTAATCGACTACTGGCACCAATGTGCCAAAAAACTTCATGGAAATGACAAATATTCGATAAGCTTAAGACACCAGACTTGGTAGGGTTTAATACACTCTTATATCTGATTGTCTTGTTTCTGGGGACAGCTTTTCTACTTTTGCAGTCACAGGGACACCTTCAGTTGGCAAAAGTTAGTGCTGCTCCTAAGAGGTGATAGTTCTCACTTTTGAGTCACCTACCTCTTTTACTTTGGTGGCACAGACACGTTTGTAGTTACATGATTAATTGCTAGGAGAACTTAAGGAGCCACACTCCTTTTCTTTTTTCTTATCATATTATTTTTAATTTGGATCAGTTGTTGAGGTTCACCATGTAGCAGCATCCATGTTTGTACTCACATAGCGGATAGGAGAGAAAGAAACAATAGCAGTAGGTTATGAAAACTGCCTAATTCTATAGCAGTGATGTTTTGTGCCAGTTAAAATCTTTGTGTAGCTATGGTTTCAGGAATATGAATTGTCCTTAAAATGCCTTTATATTTCATTTGGTCTGAGAAGAACTATAATAAGTGTTCCTACCTTCATACCTTCACAAATTTTCTCTGTCCAGACAGAAAAGAGAGTCTTGCAAAGTGGAGCTGAAGAACTTGTTTAGTTTTTGTGAGTATATGCCCAGATACAGTCACATATCAAATATTTATTTTACTATGATGACTAGAGACTCAATAATGACTAAGCTACTGATGAAATGTGATTGCTGCTTACCCAGCATATCAATACTCTCTCACTGCCTCCTGATGTGGAGGGGCTGTATCCTGATAGCATTTAACTGTTTATCTTACTCTTTACTGCAAGCTCTTAGAAGCAGGTAAGATGTGGGGAGAAACATAGTGAC
>VXAL01009669.1:47547-60950 GCA_013399475.1 Chauna torquata | reverse complement strand
TCTTTTAGTATGTCCCAAGGAGACACAAATCAAGAACATTTATAAGTGATAGAACTTAAGCCAGAGAGAAGCATGTGAAGGTTAGAGTTAGTTTCATTTTGTCATCACTTAGTTGCTGGTCTCAGTGCTTTCTGGGGCAGGATTTGATTCTTTTGATCTGGGAATTTTTCTTGGTCCCAGGAGAGTACTAGAAACCACTTGTGGTAGCAGATGCTCTGCAGCTTTCAGGATCTTAGAGTAGGCTTCTTGATGGTAATAATCTGAGATGAGGATCCATATGTCTGTATACATAATCCGTATATGTAAATATTTTGCCTTCTTTTCTTATGTCTGAGGCTCAACAGTAAGATATAAAGTTGAAAAAAAAAAAAAAAGTAACATTAGGGACCAAAAATGGAAATTGCATTTGGTTGTGCATTTTGCAAAACCAAAAATGTTGTGGTTGGTATGGAGGCCCTACTCTAGGAGGACTGTGAAGATTTCTGGGCTTGATTTTTAAAGGCCTAATGTAGAGGAAAACTTGCAGACACAAGAGTTCACTTCTGAGAGGATGTGGCAGCCTACTGTAGTGCACTTTGAATTACATGATTGAGAACAAGCATCTGGGTAAAATCTGGTTGTTCATCTACCCCAGCAGTTCTGAACACAAAATTTGTTAAGAAAAGGCAAAGCAAAATGTATAAATTAGGGCCTTGAGAGACAGTGTGAGTAGAGAAACAAAGAGACTTTTTAACACTGAAATTCCTGGCATGACTGATGAGAGGAAAACCATTAGGGACCAGAATTGTAATCGAATTAGTTTTTGTAGCATGGCCAAAGAAAACACTGTATAATGACCCTTAAAGATTCCTAAACAAACCTTGGTTCAATGAGTTTATAATTTTCTAATACCTAGAAGAAACTATATTAATTAATGTATTTTGACGATCTTATACAAACAGATTCAGAGCAACAAACAATCAGTTGATTTCTGATTTTGAATGGCTGAGGAGAAACTGATTGTTAAATGGGACAAGCTGCAGGGGACAGGGTGTGTTGTCACTGTTCCAGCCAGCATGCTTTGGGGAGTTACAGATCAAATACCCTGCTCTTGTCCATCCCAGTATGCAACATCTCTGTCCGTCTGTCTGAGTACCTAGCTAGCAAATTGCCAGGAGATGGCGATCAATATTGTGGTATGATGTCTGGGGAATACAAGTCTAACAAAGCTTGTGGTCAGCAAATGGCTTCCTCAGTACATCAGAGAAAGAGAAAAAGGTAGAAGGAGCTTAGCAGATCATCCAGTCCATCCGTGCTGCAGGGTAAATGATATTTATAGGGTTTTGGCTTTTTCAGTGGAAGCTTTTGTAATTTTAGCTATTCATCTTAACTTAAACTTTCATATTTTTTCCAAAAATATCTTTTTTTTTTTTTTTATTCCATTCTTTTAGAGTAGAGCAAGATACATAGGAAGAGGAATTAAAATTTAATATACAGTTCTTTGTTAGAGAGGCTTTGCTAGAGAAAGCACTTCTCTTTGGGTAAAGGTAAGCATTTGGGTAACGACAGGTAAAGATAGGTGTTTAATTTTGCTATTTTTGCATAATAATAAAATAAAAAAAAAAAACAGGAGACAGAAGTCTCTGCTTCAGCAAGAAGAGGAGAAAACAGAGAGTCAGAGCTTTCTATGACCTGAAGCCTTGGCTCTGCTCAACTGCAGTGCATTTATCTCACAATACTGTGGAGATCACATTCAGTTGTAACTATTATAGCTGATGAATACATAATTCGATTTAACTTTCCAGTTGCTTCTTTTGAACTTGACTGTCTATGTCAGTACGTTATTAGCAAACACTATTTCTTGTGCCCCATATACTTGTGTCTAGGAATGTTTTTAAGACAGATTTGATCTCAATATGCAAATGTAACAATTAAGCCTGTTGTAAGTGTAACTGGCCTCCATTTAGTCAAAAGTTCATTACCAGACCTCTGATAAATAAAACTGAGGCCACTGTCACTAGTTAGTCATGCTGTCAGAAAAAAACCCACCCCTGTCAGAGCAATGCTCTACACTCTATTTGGTCTCTGGCAAACATATTTTTATGAACCTAATCACATCCACAAGTAAAAGAATTGATTCACAGGTTAAAATCTCCCTATTTGCCTTTGTACATTCAGGTTTTCAGTGTTTTTGCTAGTAGATATGGGAACTGATTTCTCAAGCAGCTTTTTGTGATTATCATAATGCTTCACCTAAGAATGCTAAAAAGAACTAATGTCAGCAAGTCCATAAACAGAAAATGTTTTCATTTTATGATCATTTTCTTAGTTTATATGAATCTAAAATGAAAAGAAAAAGTAACTTCTCACTGAGAAGTTTTCTTCAAAGTTGCCAGTATACCACTTCATGTAATACTATCAGATCAAATAAATGCTTTAAAGTAAATTAATTTCATGCCTTTTGTGAAAACAGAAAAGAGTAAAATAAGGGTGGAAAAAAAGACAATAGAGCTGCTAAGCCATATCTCTTCTCCTAGACTTCCACAGCACTATGGGTTTCATAGGCAGAGAAAGTTATTCATAAAATTCTGTTTTCCTGGTATAATTATGCTGAATAATTATTTTTCCCTGCAGTCCTGCAATCATTTGTGCAATGAGTGAATTTTCCTGCCATTTTCTGCATATTCTTGAAACTCTTGATGTTGCTTTTTCCTTTCTACCATCAACATTTGATTTTTATTCTGAAATGGTGGTATAGAAACAAAAAATTCCAACTTCCTGTCCAGAGAGAAGTGACTTTCTGGGAACTAGAGATAAATTTACAGGATCATGTTATGCTTTACTGACCCTTCTCCCAAAAAGAACTGAGTCTCCTGCCCTGTTTGGTCCCAAAGTTGAGTGTTCTTACAACAGACAAATTTCACAAGGCTTTATAAAAACCAGATGTTTTAGAGGTGTAGTTTAAATGAGAAACTAATTAAAAAGCCTTTTCTTCCACTGATAAAAGAGGATGGAAGGATTATCTCTTGGTTTGGTTATTCTCATCACTTCTACTTAAAGAAAGATTCATGAATTGAAAAGTTCTAGGTTTTTTTCATTTTTTTGTTGTTGTTTGTATTAGAAAATTGAAGTTTCATAAAATTCTTGTCTATAAAATAGTTCTAAGCTTTTGGTTGGGACAAACAGAATAGGGAAGAGGAGAAGTACATCTCCATTGCATGCACAGGAAGGAAACATTGACCACCAAAGCTGATATCTGCCTAATAGTCCTGGTAGCAATATTAATAAATAAATCAGCTTTTATGACAATAGTAACTTGCCAATGAACGGCAAAACCTTTCATATTAATGTATGGCATTATGTAAATCAGCTTCCTCTTCTTTGAGCGACTAATGTAGTCTGCTCTGCTGGGAAAGACTGAAAAGACTCCCAGGGCAATGGTAAACATTACTGGAATTATGTTATGAATGATCTAGGGCTTAAAATTGTGTCTTCTGTTCTTCTGTGAAGTGTTATCTGTGACTATGCTTCAAGCCAGAGTTGCATTAAAGATGCAACAGGGAGATGCAGCAGACTTCAATTAATTCTGTAGGGAAAGTGAATAGGGAGCGGAGTTGTCACATACAGTAATTTAGTTGGATGCCTCCAAAATTATCAGGCAGGAGATACTTCTTCACATGACACTTACTTGCATGTGGAAAGCATTGCCATGGGAAGTTTTGGAAGCCAAAAATATAAACAAATTCAAAGCAAGAGATTAGACAGATTAGTGGAAGATAGATCATTCAGAAACTACAATATAAGGTAGTCCAGATATGATCCACAGTTGCAGATGTCCCCAAAGTTTTAATTTCCATCTGAAGGAAAGAATCACTTTGTTCATGCCTCTTTTGAATTTTCCCTAACAGCCACTGGGTGTGCATGTTAGACACAAAAATGAACTAAATCTTCTCTTATAGCATAATTCTTGTGCTGTTAAATGAATGTAATTCCATGCTGTTCTGTCATGGTTTTGGCTGGGATAGAGTTAGTTTTCTTCATAGAGGCTCACACAGTCCTGTGTTTTGGATTTTTGATGAAAATAGTGGCGATGTTTTTGGTTGTTGCAGAGCAATATTTACATAGAGCCAAGGACATTTTTTTTTTGCTTCTTGTGCTGCCCTGTCAGCGAGGAGGCTGGGGGTGCACAGGGAGCTGGGAGGAGATATAGCCAGGGCAGGTGACCCAGACTGACCAAAGAGATATTCCACACCATATGACGTCATGCTCAGCTATAAAAGCTGGGGGAAAGAAGGAGGAAGGGGGGGCGTGGAGAGTGATGGCGTTTGTCTTCCCAAGAAACCATTACACATGATGAGCCCTGCTTTCCTGGCAGTGGCTGAACACCTGCCTGCCCATGGGAAGTAACGAAAGAATTCCTTGTTTTGCTTTGCTTGCGCACGCTGCTTTTGCTTTACCTAGTAAACTGTTTTTAT
Organism: Chauna torquata; assembly: GCA_013399475.1. Lineage (NCBI taxonomy): Eukaryota > Metazoa > Chordata > Aves > Anseriformes > Anhimidae > Chauna > Chauna torquata. The sequence goes on along the minus strand of VXAL01009669.1, from coordinate 56,496 downwards.
CTCAACCCATGAGTTCTCGCACTTTTATCTTTCTGATTCTCTCCCCATCCCACCTGGGGAGGGTGAGCGAGCGGCTGTGTGGCACTTAGCTGCCTACCGGGGCTAAACCACAACATATTCCTATACTATATATGTGTTTGTGACATTGAGAAAGCAAAAACATATTGTATTGCTGGTATAAAAGGTATTCCAAAAGGTAATGCATCATTCTAAGGCAAGTAATTGAACATTTGTGTCAGATACCAATGTGAAGCAGTACATTAGAAGCTTGAATACACAAGAAATCAAAATATACATCAATTGATTTTAGTGTTATTCCAATACTTCTGACTTTCTCCAAATGTTGATATTATGTATTTTAAGATATATTATTATTTATAAAACAAACAAAAACCACAATCTAAATAGCTTAGAAGACTGAAACTACCTGTTATGCTCAACTAGTATGTTAGCTGTGTAACAGAGTTGTTCACTCTAGCATATTTTAAGGCTATGTATATCTGAAGTCTGTATGGTTATAGTTTCTTTTAAGAATTTAATCTCCTTTTTCTGTCATTTTACTACTTTGACTCAGATCCATAGAGATACAGTAGTTTCCTGTCTCCCCAGCAGTTGTGGAGACTAGTTAATGTTTGCAAAGCTTTTTGAAGGCAAGAAGTGCTGTTTCTATGGCTGTAAATATGGTCAATTAATGTTTGTGTTGCATTTATTTCGCTACAAGGTAATCTATTTGAATTAGAGCTAGGGCAACAAGAAATGTTCTTGATCAGTAATCCGGTGAGGTGTGGCTTTCAGTTTTGAGAACCTGACCTGGCCTTCTGAATTATACCATTTCAGCATAAAAGCTTCATAATATCTTTATGATTTTAGTTTGTAAGAGTTTTTTATATAAAGTTTAATTCTAAACAACAAGAAAATTGCAATTAACTTGAAAAGGAAGCATTACCTGAGGCAAAGCTGAGGTCAATATTCCTCTTTAGGGTCATTAACCCTCTAAACCTTTGTTTAGTGGCACAAAAGTCAGTGAATATACCAACTACAATCATACATTCTAATCACCATAGGAGAAGCTAAATGAGAATCTACCTGCTTGTATTAATGAAGCTTGTGATTATCGTGATTTTCTTTTACAAAGTACACATCTAGAATTTGAAACTGTGGGGCTGGAAAGGTGCAGGAGGAGGAGAAAGAAAAGCAGAGACTTTCCTTTATTATATACATGTCCAAACAGTGAAAGCATGGTCTGTTTGGAATAAAGGGAAACAGGCATGTCTTAATTTTAACACTTAGCTACAATGCTGCAACTATAAAAACATCAGTAATATGAAAAGCACATAAATTGTCATGAACACTTGAAAAAAATTTAAGCTACAAAGAATCTAGTCTGTCACCTGCCAGTCACAGTGTGAATCTAGCTCATAATGATAGACCGTATTCATCCACACTCACTGTCATTTTTTTTTTTTTTAAATCTGTGTCTTTGTTCTGTGTCAGCATTTGGCTGTCACATCTTTAAGAAAAATAGTCCAACTGTTTTGCCACTTGCTCTAAGAAATAAGTTGCTCCTAGCATATGGAGGTTTTCACAAACAATATGTTTTCAGTTTCCTGTGCTTTGGATTTCTCCATAGAGGATTGATAAAGCTGGTGTCAGATTAACTAAAAATCCTGCTGTCCACACAAACAGAGCCTGCAAAGACTCCTGTTGTACAGGAGCTTGTTAAGGAGGTGGATTTATTGCACATCCTGCTTTAACTGAACTTTCTACAGTTAGGCAGCAAAGAAATAAGAAATGTACATGAAGAAAACACCTGATAATTAAGAGATGTCATCAGCAGAGCTGCATTTGGTATTTGTGCCACAAAACATTGTTTAATTATCTGTTCATCATTTCTTGGTCAGTGCATGGACTAACCACTAAATGGGGAGAAAATCTGTAGATTGCCAAAGGGTTTTCAATAGTAAAAAGACTCAGGCCCTTGGTCAGAATATTTCTTTGTTGTCCTGGCCATCTTTCACATAACTTTTTTGTCTCTTCCTTCACTTTCTCTCATTCTTGCTACCCATAGACCAGGAAGGCAACATTTTCATATTTCTGGAAAGGTCTTCTGGTGGATGGATTCTCCATTTCTTGAGTTTTCTGGCTGGAAGCTCTCTGGTGTGCAAGGTGGAAAACAGGGAATTCAGATTGCCTGCCACAGCCATGCAACAGTCCATGGCCAGTGGAGGGGATTTATTGGATAATCTTTGAGATATTAATTTAGTGAAAGAACCAAAGAAAAACATCCTGAGACAAAAATTTAGTCTTAGAATTTTCTGCCCCTAAATTAGTTTTTTTTTGATGGTGTTGTCCACAATGAAAATGCAGTATTATAACAGAAAGTAATGAGTTGATATTGGTGGTAGGCATTGCCCCTAGAAGTTCAGGAGTGCAATGCATTGTCTTTCCCACATAAAAGCATAACACTAACAGCTACCAGAGGTCTGGCTATTCCAGCGTCTTATCTCCAATAGTCACCAAAAGCAAATGCCAAAGGAAGAGTGTAAGCACAGGACAGACAAATATCACTTCCTACATACTCCACAGAGTATCTCCAGTGATTTGCAGCTTAGAGACTTCTTGAGTCAGAGGTAATGGTTTTGTACTAGTAACCGTGGACAGATATTTCTATGAACAGATTCAACTGCTTCTTGAACCCACAAAAATATTTTGCATGCAAAACATCATGAAAAATTTCACAGCGTAACATTCTGTAAATAAATGCCTCCTGCTTACTAAGAACCTGCTGCACAATGGCTTCATTCAGTACACTTTAGTATTTGTGATAAAAATGACAGTAAATTTTTTGCATTCTTTTGCTCTATAGGTGAAGTGTAGATTTTCTGTTACTCTGCAGATATATAGTTTTCATTTCTGTTCCTGCTTATGTGAAAAAAAGATTAGAAAGGGGAAAACAGGAATAGTTCCTATTTTAAGCTGTTTCCCTTTATAGGTTCATTTCATGGTCTAGTCGCTAATCTATTTCCATCAAAGTCATTAAAAACATTATCTAGTATGAATTGCTTTGTTTTTTAACTGCTGTTGATATTTTTTGAGACAATGACATGCTGCTTTGCTTGCAAAACTTCAGTGACAGTATCAGTTCTCTCTCTCCAAGCTGGTATATTTTCCTCATAAATGTCAAATCTGCTGTTTTCATCTCACTTAGTATATCTGATTTTAATTTGCTTTGGTTTGACAGAAAATTTTGGAACATTATTTTGTTTTTTATTTATACTCATTGTTTTATTTATTTTCAAGTATTGTCATCTGTCGATAATGCTTATAGAGCATAAGTCTGTGTAAACTTCATACAGTCCAATTTTCTAATAACTTCAACTTTCCATTGCTGTAATTCTAAACTAACATGAACTTTTTATACGCGGGTTTTAGATGTTTATTTTAAGTAGTCACGTGAAAATTAATCTTCATTTTTAACAAGCCAGAAAAAGAATAGCTTGGAAAACAGATGCAGTGCTTAAAACTCTGTGAGAAATCTTCTGTCTTGAAGAAAAAGACTGACATTTCAAGGTATAATGTGAATTTTTTTATATGGGTATATGAGTAAAGGGTCATGATTTGCTACCCTTCTGTTGCTTTTTCATTCGGTCTCATTAAACTCAGAGGGGGTATTTCTTGACTAAATTGCAACCAAAAAATGGCTAATGAGAAAGGCTCAAAATGATGATAAAAAGGAGATACAGGCAGATGTATTATTCGAAGAAAGTATGTTCCTTGTCAGCTCAGTGTTCATTGAATATCTTCACCTTCCTCTATAAATTCCCAAATGAGTACCTGACATGAACTTAACTTGGTTACTGAATAGGAGATGAGCTGGATTTTCCTGAGTGTCATCTGAGAGGAATTCCCCGATGTTTAACGTTAACTAAATAAAAAGAATATCCAGAGTTAACATCAAAACCTCATACTTCTGTGTTTATATCAGTCCATCAGGCAGGGGACAATCACCAATCCAATCAGCAGGGGACAGAAAGCTTTCTAAGAGTGGACTGTTTTTGCATGTTTTCCTGTCCTGTCATTATAATACCTTTTTCTGAAGTTTTTGGTTCCAATCCATGTCAAAGATATCTGACTAAAGATATTATGTGAAGGTGAAATTACGGTCCAATACGAAAGAGAAAGTTCTTGAAGTGGAAACCAGTTATGGCAGAGGTGAAAGGAGGCTATCTAATAACAGGATATGAGAGGATGACTGATGATCTTATGAAGTGTCTTGCAACTTTCAGGTTATCACTAGGTGGACAGTCTTTTCCATCAACAGCTGTAAAGCACATAATCAATTGGTACAAGGGGATGTATTTTTGAGTTGGAACTGAATCACTACGTAAAATGGCTGCAGGAAACAAAGACTGTAATGGCATGTCTGTGTTATAGAAGAGCATCTAGTAAAGCAAGAATGTAACGACCCTCACCCAAAAGCTTTTAGAGCACAAAAACAATGAAGTTAAAAGAATAATATTTCAGCTTTAGTGCCCTGGATCTGCTCTTATTTTTGTTCCAGACAAGATTTACGATTGATTTCAGCCTCCTCACTCTAGTCATTCTCATGAAATATATTGCAAGCCTCACCTTCCCCAGTATAAGTCAGAAGAAACTTTTAGTCAGCAAGGCTGCTCAAATGGTAAGCTTAGTTGAGAGAACGGTTAAGTATATCTGAATTTACTAATTGAAACTTTGTTGCTCTTCTTCCTCCATCTTCAACTGAATGATACTATCTGCTAGCTGTGTCTGAAGCAAGTTCAGAAGGAGAGCACTGAAACCACTGTGCTCACTCTACCTTCAGGCTTGTGACACTGAGAGTAGAAGTGGGCAGGCATCAACCAGATTTAGGGAGGAAGAACTCTGCAAAGTCACATGCCTTTGTTTTGCTCTCAGAAGCACTGTATTTTTTATTTCTTTGAATTTTCTTGTAGAATTGTGTCAGATGGAAAAGAAATATGATGTGAAGAACACAGATGTTGAGCTTTGGTTCAGCCTGTACCTTGAGTTTTTCAAGCATAGATAGTGCATGGGGATGGTGTGTGTGTGGTTGTTTTTTTGGTTTTCTTGTTTGTAATTTTGAAGGGAACTCTTGGCAGCCAGAGAAGACTTCTACAATAAAGATCTGCCCTTCAGCGTTAAGTTCTCTTTCAGTCATGCCAGCTCTAGCATACACATTATTTGAGTTCCTGTAATGCCACATATGTATTTTTATATTAAAAAAAAGGTGTATTTTGAACACCTGTTTCAGTTCCTGCCAGTAACTCAGGATGATCTGATTGGACTTAACCTCACAGATAGTTCAATTTAAATTTGCCTGAACACAGCTTTGATCTCATGCTTCGTTGCTTTACCTTTTCTAGTCAAAGCAGTATGCTTGGTCAGTGAGTTTAATGTTGTAGATTGCAGTGTTATAAAGTGTTTTTTATGTTTGTGCTTTTGAAGGAGAATGCCTTTGTTATTGAAGCTGTTACAAAAAAAAGTACAGTAAAACTATAAGCGGTCTCATTATAAATAAGTAGGAGATTATATTTTCCTTTTTAAAGAGAATTTTGAAATTATTGGCAAAAGACGCTGTTACCTTACCAGTGGTATTTACAGTTAAACAGAAAATATCCATTTATTTGAATTTGGAGATTACTAAAATGACAGTGAATTACAGTCATACTACCAGAGCTGCTCAGTAACTCTGTGGTATGTTAAATGGCAGGATTTCAAAGGTGTGTGTCATCTTCCATGAATCTCAGCACTAATAGTGATGTGTGTTTATTTTTCCAAATATGTACATATATGTTATAACCCACAACAGCATGTAATCAAACTGGATAATTTTATACTCTCATCTGATCATAAAATCTATGAGTAGCTTACTACCCAAATCTGGTACGTCATCCAGCTCTGAAGTAGCTTTTAAGTGGGAAAAGTTTTAAAGAACTTTGCCAAATGCCATATTTTAGATAGACTGGACTGTAGTATCTCTTACAAAAAAATAATGCTATTATATACCATTTATATGTTTATGTAACACCACTTACTAGTGTTCCTCCTGGACTCATGAAATTATCTCTGACTTCTAGATCTGTCAATAACAGAACTGTAAATGGTAAATCTTATTTGGAAATGTAATTAGTAAGTTTTTAAGGGCATTTTTTAATGATATTTTCCATCTTCTGCTATTTAAATTGATTTTTATATAAAGCAATTAAGGACATCCTTTTTCCATTAAGAAAATTATATTTAACTTCTGTTGTGATAATGTATGTCATATATGGAAGAGAGAAGGTACTTGAGCTTCAGGTTTTTTTTTTTTCCCCAAGGTCATTGTCATTGCAGGGTAATTTTCCAGAACAAATATATTAATTGGTGGTCCTCTTAGAAAGTAATCAATCAAGACTTTAGATATAAATATTTCTTTCAACATAATTATTATCGTGACTGAGAAATTATCTTACTTTATTAAACAACATTATGCTTTTGACAGGTTAATATTCAGTATGGAAGATGTCACTTGAAAACAGTAACATGAACACTTTGCTTTCTTGGCTAAGATTATGATTTGTTGCTGGTGTTCTCCATGACACTTCATTAGGACAGTAGCAGACATGATCCATAAATAAATATATACTTATATGATGAAGAGCTTTTGAAAGTGCCTGTGTTATCCCTTTCATAGACATCCAGCTATTTGGCTAATGCTAACAAATGTACTCAAAATTTATATATGGCTTNTTTATATATGGCTTTTTAAGTTCAGAAGATTTTCGAAGTACTAAATGATGCTTGTTAGTTAACTGTAACGATATTAAAAAAAAAAAAAAAGATGTAAAATATAAATATAGAGGGCACATGACTGCTTTCCACAAATACCTCAGGGATAAATAGCAGATAAAGCCACGTAAACTGAAGAACAAAGTTATCACAAGAACAAATAGGCATTAATTGGCCATGGATAAATTGAGACTGCAAATTAGAGGTTTTCTAATTGTCAGAGGAACAAAATAGGCTTTGATAGTTTACTATTTTAATCGTAGCTGATATCAAATATGTTATGATCTGAAAGATTTCAGCATTGAAACCAGCCTGATCCTGTAGCCTGAACAGCGATTAGTGATAAACGCATTACTTAGGCTTCTGGTATATATCTTTTAATTCACCTTCATCCTTGGGCTCAAAGATTTCTTTGCAATGTGAATCAAAACATAGTAAATTTGGTAGATTTAATCTCATAGTTCACTCAAGCTAAAACACTACAATAGATGGTTAGGTAGTCCATTGTTGGCTAAGGAATGGATTTTTATTGATCAAAGATTTTTCCATAGTTTTTGTATGCATCCTCTTATCACACTTCTCTATTGTCCTATCATATGATAAATTAGTATGTTTTCTTTCTCTTTTACTAAAGGAAAAGAGTTGTTATTATGAGGATGCTCTTCTATATCTCTCATATACCCACAATGCTATTTGTGTAACTAAAGAACAGACTTTAAGTCATGGTTGTGTTTAAAAAAAACTTTTGTTTTTAACTAATTTTTTTGTTTCTTGTTTACTAAATTTTAAATAACTCCATAGACACACTAGCAGGGTCCATAGCTGACGTTGTCTGACACATACACAGGAATATTTTACCCTGTCTCAGTCAGGATTAAAATATTCCGAAGCATTCCTTAAGACACAACTGGACAAAGACCTAAGCTACATCATCTGAATTAGCCATTAAGCAGGAGGGGTTGGCTAGAGGTTTTTCTGAGCTACCTTCTAACCTGAATTATTCTATGATTCTGTGATGATGTGTGATTATTTTTATGAGAAAAATGTATATATTCCTAATTACCCAGTTGTTTTCTCAACATGTTCTTTTGGAGTAGTACATGAAGGTGTATATTTTTGAGTAGCTTTTGAACACTATGACATTTTGTCTTGGCTGTAAAGTTTGACTGAGCAGCAGTAAGATCAACTTTTGAAGAGCTGAGGTCAGCATGAACATCTTATCCTTTCACTTGACCTGAAGTAGATTTCTGAACATTACACTGTTTAAGAATACTAATTAGTTAGTGAGCACCCAAGAGCATCAGAAACTATGTTAAGACCTTTTTTTTCCTTCCTGTCTCAGAGGTTTTTTTCCTGTCTGTTCTTGTTATCTCAGAATTCACAGGATAACAGTTTCTATTACACTGGGGTCATTTTAGAGATGTACTCTCAATGGAATTGTGTCTTATTTACAGTAATAATAATTTGCAAGGAGTATTGTCAGAGATTTTTTCTTGATGTTACAATACTATAATACATTCTGATAACTGGGGGAAGTTTCATATCCTTGGAAGTAACCTAAAAAACTCCTGGCACTTCATGCCCTTCCACACCAACTGCTTATATGTATTCAAGAAAAACTTCCATGAGAATCCATGTTCATCAGTAGATGAACCTTCATGTAGTATGTAGTAGCTCTTTCTAAAGATAAGTTTATCATTAGTAGGAAAAATATTTGAGTACTGTTCAGTTAGACTTCTATACTAGGTATGCAAATTTCCACTCCATTAGAGTACATTGCACAACCTTTCTGAGGAAAAAATTATTGTGAGCAAAATTTAGAATGCTCTGTGACTGCCACAGAATTCTAGAGTAGCTCGTTCTAATCCGAAACGGCTTATTCAGCATCCTCCTTTAAAAGACTTTGTGGCTTGATAGTGCACTTAGTTATTTTAAAATATCTGCAGACAAAAGCATCTTCTTTGAAGACAGTCAGAAGATAATATTGGATTATCTTCTTGATAATAGTGCCAGTGCCTAAATTATGTTGGTAGATGTTTTTCTTTGCTCTTCTTAATTGATCCAATTCTTTTGGCCTCCTACTCAGCCACAGAGACAGATGGAAGGTTTTTTCTTTTTTATGTGATTATACTCCCCACTCCT
>VXAL01009669.1:35783-47484 GCA_013399475.1 Chauna torquata | reverse complement strand
TGAAATACCATTAACAAACTTTAATTTTAGAAATGTTAGGAAGAATGTGTCCACCTCCAAGCTACTGGGATTTTATCTGGAGAAAAAGGAATATTTTTAATGCGGTCCCAGACCTCACCTCTTATAGTAGTAGGACAGTAACATCAACTATTTCTAGAAGGAAGGTATGAACTTGTTACCATTGATACTGTATTTAATAACAGTAATCATATTAATTTATGAAATTCTTTTTTCTTTAAAAAAAGTTTTAGTTGTTGCTGGTTAATATTAAATTTTTATCATACTAGACTTTAATCTTCAAAGCCTTTCATAAAAGCATGTATTTAAGTTCAGTGATTTGAGTAAAGTGGGATTGGGCTTTTAATCATTTCATCTCATGTCTGTGAATATATATACTGATAATTAGTCTTATTCACAGGGGTATTTTGATAACAAGTCATGCTTATTCAGTGTTATAAATGCCATTTATTAAATGTCTATGCTACTGTTTTCAAACTTGTTGGGCTTGGGTGGTCAAGATGACAAGAAATGGGATAGTTCACATGGGGAAAAAAGGAGTTCAGCTTCAAACTAGAAAAAAAATACCTTTTTTTTTTTTAACCATGCAACATGTAATTAACATAGAACTCTATGGAAATGGAAATTGTTGAGGGGGAAAAAAAATAGCAAGATGCAAAAAGCAGTCCAAAATGTAGACGAATAATTGGAGTACTCAGAGAAAAGTTAATGATTTTTTAAAAAAAAAAGAAAGATTGAAAAACAAACAAAAAAATTTAAACCTTCATCTTCAACCTGTAGAGGTTTTAGTAGCTGGAGAAATGGAGGGAGATAATGCTTTCATATCTATCTGCTTCCCTTTTGTTCACTACAGTTGGGTGCTGGTGGAGATGATGAAGTAGGCAGGCCTGCCTTCCATCTAGTATGACAATATTTCTGTTCCTAACCAAAATCTTTTCTTAGGCAAAGAAATAGGTGGCCTAGTTTAAAAGGAAGGAAATAGCTACAGTAAAGAATGAGGATTAAGCATAGACAGGGATGTCATGATCTTACTCAGCACAGAACTTCAGCTTGCATCTGCCCTGAAACATCTAAATAGGCCATTTGGCTTTTTACATTTTTATAAGCTGGCAAATGTTCAAGTACTTTGTAGAACTGGTCTCCAAATACCTCAGCAGAATTGTGGTTATCCAACTTTGGGCATGTAAAATTAGGTAGATAATTTAACCAGTTGGTTTTCCTACTGTTACAGTTATAGCAGAGATATAACCTGTCTTTCTTCCATTATACATACTACAGTACTAGAGTACATCTTTGTCTTATGCAAAGCCCTCATGCTCTCCCTGTGCGTCATTTGATAAGTGTGCATTAGTGGAAGAACATACTGTAGCAGCAAAATGTACTGGTAAAAAATGAAAACGAGAATTTGCATCTTGAAAAAAATGCAAAATACTTTTTCAGCTTAGTGTCTCATCATTCTTTGTGGAGTTTGTTCTCTGTTTTGAATTAACAACACTCCTGACTAGGTAGACAAAGAATGAGAGTGATAGGTGGGTTTAATTTAACCACAGAGGTGCTGACTTTCTGCAGTTTATTAGCTTACGGAAAACAGGGGAAAACATGTTTGTTAATTCATTTCAACAGGGGAAAACTTGAAAAATGTCATGTAGTTTGGATTATTCTTGATACTGCTGTCATTTGTCCCAAGAAGCTACCACATGTTTCTACATGTAAAAATACTGAAAAAAGGAATTGCCCTTCAATCCAATGGAATTTCAAAATATGTAACTCAGAAACCTACACTTCAACAGCTGTATCATTTAGCATTAATATTTGCAGAATTATAATATTTCTCCAGAAAGTACTGGTTTTTTCCTCATTCTTGAGAGAGAGAGGCTGCTGTTAATTAAAATAAACTTCATTATTAGTTGCTGTCTCTAAAATAACTGGATGAAGTCTCATTTCCTTGGATTATTTTGTAGGTGTAGATGTATGATGTTGTTTTTCCTTTTATTTTCCTTTAAAAAGGTTAATAATTCATTGATCTTTTATATAAATTTTGTTCAATGCCAAAAGCGTCCATTATAATAAGGTAATATAACCAATTTGTGACTACTGAACTACCCAAACAAACATTTTAAAAGCCTGTGCAAGATATAAAATAAAGATTTTCACCCTACTGCAAAAGCAAAGCACTAGTCAGGATTGCCTAACTGGAAGAGGGTTTTTGTTTATTTGTTTTGGTTTGGTTTTTTAGCAGTTTAAAGTTACATTGATTTCTATTAATCTTAGTTCAGTGTCATGAAAATATGAAATCCAGTTAACCCAGGATTCTGTTAATTGAACAAGGTAGATGAAGGAATGTAGCCACTATATAGTGATTAGGAAGAGAATGGAGATGGAAGAGTAGCCACTATATAGTGATTAGGAAGAGAATGGAGATGGAAGAGAACAAAACAGGAGATAAGGAAATATTTCACTGTTTCTTTATCCTTTAATTTACAAATCTCCTGTTCTCAGTGGGACTGAACTTCCATATTTCTTGTCAATGAACATGAAGATCCTGAAGTTTTCTCTGTAAAGAACAAAAAAAGGTCCAAAATCCCAAGGTCAGGTTTAACCTTTCATTATAGAGGCTAGAGATAAGTATAAGGCCTTTGTTTCCCGAGTTCTTATTTTAAATACGATATAAATCAACTATTTGGTGTCTCAGCTGGCCTGCAGCTAATCACTGTTGCCATTAGTGCAGATTAGAAAATTATCAGGTTGATTAGTCTTACTGGTGTTAACTGCAATGAGGAGAGATTTATTTATTTATTTATTTATTACTATTTTTAAATTGAAGGATGAAATTAACTTTTCTGAAGTCTGTACAGCCTGCAGTATCTGTGGTATGGGAAAGTACTGAACTGAAAATGAACGGGTTATGTTTTGTTTTTGTTGTTGTTGTTTTTAAATAAGATTTAGCTGTATTGAACCAATTAAACCAATGTTTCTCATCACTTCTATTTATGACAAACACTTTTACTCTGTAGAAATGATCCCAGTTAAGACATGAATCCTCCTGTCTACATTTTTAAAACACTACATCAATTATTAGACATTCTCTTCCATCACTCCCCTGTTACAGATTCAAAAGAAATTATTTAGTAGAGACTAAGTGGATAGCCTAATATGCCACTGATAAGAGAAGAAAGGAGATAATAATTTGCAAGATGTATTATCAGAAATTCAGGTAGCTATTAAATATATTGAGCAAAGATAAGCAGATAAATAATTTGTGGCAAGTTCTCAGAGTGACAGAATAAGCTTCAAATATTATTGATTTTGATGAAAGTTTCATCTATCCCTGCAAAATGGAAAATGGATCTTAAATAGTCTCCACTCTTAAGTACAGGAAATAAAATCTTGGCTTTGTTACAATCAATACCATGTCTCCTGTTGACATCTCTGGGCCAGAATGTCATCCCAAATTTTCATGAAATATATAGCCCTAGTAGCAGAAAAATCCAAGCTTACAGGAGAGGTTGATAGCAAACAAAGTTTTTGACACTAGCATGCATTGCTACTTTATTAATTAAACTATGAAGTATCTCATACTATACTAAATAATATCAGACTAAGTAAGAGAAGTGAATGTTTGTTAACCAGCACATACTGTTACTTAATGTAACAATGCTCTCTTTAAAGTTTTCATAAATAACTTGGATGAAGGACTTAAAGGTACACTAAGTTTGCAGATGACACTAAATTGGGAGGAGCAGTTGACTCCCTTGGTTGAGAGGCTTTGCAGAGAGATCTTGACAAATTAGAGGGCTGGGCAATCACCAACAGCATGAAGTTCAACAAAAGCAATTGCCAGATTCTGCATCTGAGACAGTGCAACCCTGGATATATGTACAGACTGGGGGATGAGAGGCGTGGAGAGCAGCCCTGCAGAAAGGCGTCTAGGGGTTTTGCTTGATGGCCAGTTGAATATGAGTCAACAGTGTGCCCTGGCAGCCAAAAGGGCCAACCATATCCTGGGGTGCATCAAGCACAGCTTTGCTAGCCAGTCAAGGGAAGTGATTGTCCTGCTCTGCTCTGCACTGGTGCAGCATCACCTTGAGTGCTATGTACAGTTTTGGGCACCACAATATAAGAAAGACATAAAACTATTACAGAGCATCCAAGGGAGGGCTACAAAGATGGTGAAGGGTCTAGAGGGCAAGATGTAAGAGGAGCTGCTGATGTCATTTGGTTTGTTCAGCCTAGAGAAGAGGAGAGTGAGGGGAGACCTCATTGCAGCATACAACTTCCTCACAAGTGGAGCGGAGGGGCAGACGCTGATCTCTTCTCTCTGGTGACCAGTGACAGGACCGAAGGGAATGGCATGAAGCTGCAACAGGGGAGGTTTGGGTTGTGTATTAGGAAAAGGTTCTGCACCGAGAGGGTGGTTGGGCATTGGAACAGGCTCCCCAGGAAAGTTCAAGAGGCGTTTGGACAACACTTTGATATATGGTTTGATTTTTGGGTGGTCTTGTGTGGAGCCAGGAGTTGGACATGATGATCTTTGTGGGTCCCTTCCAACTCAATCCTGATTAAGCTCATGATTAAGCTTTGTTATATATTGCTGGATAATATATCTGATGCCATGATTTAATATTTCTCCCAGCAGGGAAAACACTGCAGTAATTAATACCTTGCCTCATTTGTCAAGATCTAACACACTTGTGTAAAATATCTTTGATCTAAAATGTGAAATTTAAATATTCTTCCCCTTTTTGAAAGGATAAAGGTGTGGAGCATAATGAGACGTTCTGCTAATACTCTGCATGTTAAAGATGATTTATTTTATGGGAATGATTGTTGCAGATTTTATTATTAAATAGAGGGTAAAAATAACCACTAATTTTTCCTCACCATTAACGAGTAGTTTATACACGTTACTCTTCATCAGCATCTTGTGCATGAGCATGCTTGTGTGTTTGATCCTGATGGACAAGGTTTATGAATTTACAGTCAAAGACATTATTAATTGCCAGTGGCAAGATTGATTTGCATGCTTTTTCTAGATACATTCCTGATAAAGGATATGAGAGCATGTAAGAGAAAACTAATTCACTTTTAAAAGTTCTTCTGAGTCCCAATGACAGACTTACAAAGTTTCAAATGACTTCAGACTGAGTCTGATTGTCATTGTAATTGCTATTGCTATTGAATGTGTGTTTAATTAAACATTCTTTGGAACACAGGTGAGAATGGAAGATGAAGAATGGAAAACTGAGTTTATAGACTAGTAGTTATGGCACTCAGCTGGGACATGGGAGAGAGAAGTCCAAGAAATTATTTATTTGCAGCATTGTAATAACTTAAACAGGAGTCAGCAGTAGAATCCAGTCCAAACTACGTCATAGTTTCATGGTTAGGCCATAACCACGGTTTGTATCAAACCTAGTTATAAGTCACTGCTTCCAGCCAGATGGGATATTAATTTAGAAGCGTACCTTCACCATCAAAGCAAACAGGGTACAGATGTACTATTCCTTTTCCTTGTCCTGATTGTCTGGGATGAGACCATATCCAATAGATATAATACCCATGAGACCACATGATTTAGGAAGGAGATGCTGGCAGGAGATAGATAAATGCAAGCAAAAGTACTAAATCACTGAATATCAACAACTAAAATTGTATAACGTGTTTGTTAGAAACCTATAACCCTTCTTTAGCTTGGAGCTCACTAATGGTGGGCTGACAGTGGTAAGTGGAGCTCCTTTAGACAGTAGATACTCCGTAGAGTGAGAATAAACATCCATAAAAATAGGTGGGTCAATCTTGTAGTAAAAAAGTCGAAAGGAAGATCTTTAGTTCACCATTGAAAAGTCATGTTTTGCAAAACTTTTAGGGCACGATCCTTATATAAGAGCAACAGTTCTGTTTCTTATTTAAAATGTATAATTAATATTTAAATTCTGTCCCTAGTTATACCAACTTATTCCCAATTGTTTTCTGTGTAAAAGCAGCAGAATTATATAGCAACAGATCACCCCAAATTAATTTGAGAATTTACTTATGTATTTCTGTAGACATATACATGCATGAAGCTTCTACTCTTTTGCTTCATCAAGACAATAAAATTTTAATTTATTTAGCTTTGTGTTTTTATTTTATATTTGTGAATAATAAGGTGCAGTTCTAGATTTTCTCTTTTTTATTGTTGAAGTATTTCCCTAATATCTTTTTTTTCCACACTTCCTGAAGAACAATAACAGACAGTAATGAATTAGGTTACTCACAGTTGTCTTTCTTGTGTTCATAGATTATTAATTTGCCTCTCATATCAGAATATAGAGAAATCTGGCTGTCAGCCCTAGTAGGGAAAGAGCATAATAAAGCTTTGGAAAGCTCCCTAGTCCCGTAGTCAAGCTAACATTTGAGATTAGGGTGCAAGTTGCAGGCTAAAATCTGTATCTTTAAAGGATTCTTTAGAGATACTGATATCAAAGATAGAAATATGTTAGAAAAGTCAACTTTGATCATGAAGTTTTAAGTTTCTGACAGCGCCTTCAGAACAAAATTTCTCTTGCGCATTTATTCACAAAAACTACACATTTTCAATTTGCAAATTACAAAATTACATAATTTATGATGTAATTGATTTTTATTTTCTTTTAGAAATGATCAAGATGTTTTTGTAAGCCAGTTATCTTTTTCCCAAAGAGATTCTCCTATTGCATATTTGAATTATGCATTGTTACGTAGATGCTTAGTCACATGTATCACCGACTCTGTTGCAGTAAAAAGTATGCAGAGCATTTCATAGGACTAAGTAAACCCTCATTCTCTAAACACTTGCTCATGAAAGTAGTCTCAAGGAATTCAGATATGAGCATTTTTGCAAGCTTGGAGCCATGAATTGGAAGAGAACCTTTTGTATCAGCAAACTTTCAATAGATATAAGTAGTTAACCACTATATCCAAAGGCAGTATGTTTCCATAAATCTTTATAAAAAGGCACCTGAGTGGTGATATGTATAGCATGTTACATATTTCCAATTTATTAAAGATAAAATTTACAAATCTGGAGGCTCAAAACAGTTCAAGTAACAGTGAGTGCATGTGGTATCCACCTTCTTGGCAGTCATGCTTAGAACTAAAATGGGAACCAGCATATCTAGCAATATGACTTTTTACTGTGGAGTGTCCCAAAAATGTCTGCTGGAAACCTTGCCTCTGGGATTTCAAACCCCGTTTCAGGAGTCAAGAGCCAGGTGTAGGGTCTTGTTTGCCAGCCTGACTTTCATGGCTGAATTTCTAACTGATTAGTGATCTGTTTCATAGTGCTGCAGCCTCTTGCATGGAACAGGTGGTCTTTGGTTTGATATAATGCAAAGTAACTTGTAAGTTAGGATTACAACAGAGCCACGGTTTCCTTGAATTATGCAGACAAGGGGACATGCCATCCTTGTGGAAAAAAAAAAAAAAAAGGTAGTGCTAGTGTATGAGACTCAGCCTCATCAGATTGTAAATCTCCACCAAGTGCACCCTAGGCAAAGTAGGTAACAACTCCCTCTGAAGAAATTAGTTCGAAAAGTGAATTCCATGGATCACATCTGTTAAACTGTAGCTACTTTCTTGATATCAATGTTTCTCTCACTCCTTCTGACTGTGTGTGTGCGCGTGCGCGCGCATTTGTAGAAAGGCTTGGGGTGGGAGCCAGGACTATAATTACCATTCTGTTCAGTGTTGTACTGCTTGTTTTCTCTATGTACAACAGCGGATGTGGGCCTGCTGATGTAATAAATGAGTACAAAAGGTTAAATCCTGTTCAGCATATGGGAAGAAATTTTAGATAGGAGGAGGGTGCAGCCCCTTTGCCAAAAATCTAATTCATGCAAGAAAAGGGGGGAGAAGGGATAGAGGAGAGAAAGGCTACTGTTATTCTTTAACAAAAGACACAAGAAGCACAATCAGTAGATTCTGTCTTGACTGGAATTACATTGTTTTGAGCACATAATTGTCGGAAAAAAATTGTCTGGAAGCAGCTAATGCTTGCTTTCCCAGAGCATCTGTGGTTAGTTGCATTTCATGCTAGCAATCTTAACCTTTTAAAAACCTGACAAATTCACTTCATGGTTTTAAAAGGAAGCACTTAAACAAGATAGGCTGACAATATGGGAATTTGCCTTTTTCTTGCAATTAGCTTCTGGTGTAATTTTTTTGGTCAGTTGTTAAGTGACTGACATTTTGACAGGTTGGATTATGAAGCTCCTCTTAGGGTTTTAGTGAGTTCAGTGATATCTGAGTTTAGCTCCTCCCTAAATCCCAAAATTCTTTATAGTTTTGACTGACTGATTTAGTTCCTCCTGTGCAGGGGATGGAAAGGCATGAGATCTCTAATGTTTAGCATCTCAAGCATATCATCAAATTTAGAGTGAAAGACACAGGATAAGACAAGTGCCAGAAAAATTTCCTTTATAGCACTGAAGTAGTGTCTTTGTCTTACTGCACTCTTCTTTTCACGTGAAAATATGATATTTTTCACATAAAATCAATATATTAACCCCTGATTACACCAACATGAATTAGAATGCTAGCCTAGAAAGGAGAGTCAAGCTGTTCTCCTAGCAAAGAAGAAAAAGCAGTGCTGAACTGAGAGGCAGAAAAGAAAGCTGCTGTTATGCAGTGTGGCTCAGCAAAGATCATCTTATAGAAAAGAAACTGAGGACTGAAATTCAACAATAAAACTAAATCTAGAAAACAGCAAAAAGGACAGGGATAAAAATAGGGGAGTAGGGGAGAAACAACAGCAAACCTTAGCAGAAGTGCAGCTGCAACTTGAAGTGACTAAGGAACATAAAAGAAGAGGTGGGGTAGATGGATCCCTCAGTGGTAGATGACTTAGCAATTGCATGAGTGGATACAGCCAGCTCTGTAGGACATAGCATTTGGTTGTCATTCAAGAGAAACTGCCATTTAACGCAAAGTCAGAAGAACAACAGAAAGAGTTCAGGGAAGTTACTCTAGATAGAGTAAACTGGAAATTTCAATCCAAGTGACTGTGATGCTAGCTATGTTAGCTACCTAACACAGTACTTTTCATTTTTGTCTGTTATTTTAGGTTTGATGGGAAGACAATGATTTTATCAAAAGGTATAAAGTGCAATATTTTCGAAAGTTCCTATTTCAAAAGATGCTTAGACTTAAATCAGGTAGCTGAAAATCAGGTATCTAGTAGAGTGGTCCAGAGGAACATTCCATCATGGGAAAAGAGAGTGAGAAGGGATCACCCAGAAGGATGAGCCTCCCACTGCCTTTTTTCATGAACCACAGAGGGAATCTAGACAGTTCCCATAGACTAGATACTTTCATGCTGGTAAATTCAGGTAAAATCAAATGCTGTGACTGAGCATTTTGGATTCTAAATTTTGTTGCCATACATTAATGTAATGTTGGCTGTCAGGTATTTTTGATAGTTCTACCTAAGATCAGTAAGGAGCAGTACCAGAAGCTATCAGACTTGGTATAATTCATACTGTCTGTTCTGCAGACAGTATTAACGTTTCAGCAACTGTTAGCCTAAAAGAATGGAAGGAAAAGACTAATTTCTAAAAGAGAAGAAAATGCAGGAAAAAAAATTTCATTTGGAAATCCTGAAGTATGTATTTTCTATATGAAGTTAAATGTTCTGTTATTCATAAAATCTAAATGATTAGTATAATAGTAGTTGTAGGACTAGTTCTGTGCACCTTTATCATAATACAATTATTATTTGATGAGAATGTAGATCTAGTTAATGTTTGCCCTGCTGATCTAATAGGATCCAATTTCTTTTAATGCATCTGTGACACATGGTTCCATGAAACATAGCAGAACTTGGCCATAATGAAAATGGCACAGTACTTCATGGAAAAAACATCTTTTAATCACTCTGACAAGCTAAAAGAGGGAGGCAGAATTACAGTACGCATTAGGAGATACATCATAACAAAATGGTGTTTGATACTTGGTTAATCTGAGTGAAGTGAGATATTTTGAGGCAGTTAGGTTGTCAGAATATCCCAGTCAATTAGACTTCCAATAAAATATTACGTTTTTATTCATCTCCAGTGGACTATCAACATCTTTTGGGAGAATTTTTGTTCCTTCAAAATTGAATTTTATGTCAGAAGATCATTATAATAGAAGATTCCCAAATGATTTTACTTAAATGCTGATATGATCTGCCAACCGTTTCTAGAACTACTTCATAACTGTCTTAAAATTTATGACTTCTGTTCTTCCTTCAGAAATAGAATATATTGAATGCTTCTCTTAGCCTGGTGAGAACAGCATGGCAAACAAATAAATGTATTATCCATTCTCTTGCCAGTCAAAATTTAATTAACCTCATGTTTATTTTCACCTTTTGGTCATCTGTCAGTTGTTCTGTGATAACAATTCATTTTGGTTGGCTTAACAAAAGTTAAATTTGCGCAAAGTAAATTTGGCTGAATCTCAGCTGTATATGCCAGATGATATTTTAATGTATCTGTCTTTACTGTGGAGTGAATTCTGTGGAATCTGTCTGTTGTACATTCAGGCATCCTTAATGTTAACCACCTGGAGTACTGTGTTCAGCTCTGGGAACTCCAGCATAAGAAAGACATGGACCTGTTAGAGGGGGTCCAGAGGAGGGCCACAAAGATGATCAGAGCTGCATCACCTCTCCAACAAAGACTGACTGAGAGATGAGGGGTTGTTTAGCCTAGAGAAGGGAAGACTCCAGGAAGACCTTATAGCAGCCTTCCAGTACTTAAAGGGGACCTACAGGAAAGATGGGGAGGGACTCTTTTATCAGGGAGTGTAGTGATAGAGCGAGGGGTAATGGCTTTAAACTAAAAGAGGGTAGATTAGATTAAAAGATCTAGATTAGATATAAGGAGGAAATTCTTCGCTTAGAGGGTGGTGAGACACTGGAAGAGATTGCCCAGAGAAGGTGTGGATGCCCCATCCCTGGTTAAGGCCAGGCTGGATGTGGCTTTGAGCAACTTGATCTAGTGGAAGGTGTCCCTGCCCATGGCATGGGGGTTGGAACTAGATGGTCTTTAAGGTCCCTTCCAACCCAAACCATTCTTGGATTCTATGACAGCATTGACTAGACTGGTGGGTGTTATAGAAAACAGACCATCAGTGAATTTATGGATCAGAAACTGAAGACAGATATGGTGAACACCTCAGAAGAACGTTAGAAAAATTTGTTTAAAAGAGTAATAACATGAATCCAAAAGGAAGTGGTAGTTGTTTTTTTGTTTATTTGATCTTAGGAAGCTATTAATTGTTGTCATAACTTACCTTTTTTTTTCTTTTTTTTTTTCTTTTTTTTTTTTTTTTTGACATTAATTGCTGTCCAAATAGCCTAGTTGTGTGAGTCAGTTGTCATGTGGTGTAACTATTACATTTGGTATACAAGCCAGGTAGTGACAAGAAGGAATTACCTCGTAAAGCTGTGAACCATTAAGCTGTGGCTGTTTGAAGAGTGATGATTTGTTTTTCCTGCCATTTCTTATTTTGGTGCATATATGGTGTGAGTTTGGGATGAGACAGGGCAGTTAAAATTACATGTGGTTATACATATGATCTGAAAAGTACTTTGGAGGATTAGAATTTGAGAACTTCCTAGAAAATGTCAGTTATTTTCTTCTGTAGTGTCTGATACTAAGAGTTGACCTCTGTGACAGCA
>VXAL01009669.1:6150-35436 GCA_013399475.1 Chauna torquata | reverse complement strand
GTTGACCTCTGTGACAGCAGTCAGAAGCTGTGCACCCAGGATTGTTGTGCTTTTGGAAGCTATTGTTCTGCTGAAGATCTCCACCCACAGAAGAGAATAGGATGTAAAGAGCAAATTACAGCTTCTGAGAGGAATTAGAAGTCCTTTTCATTTTCCCCTCATGTGGTAAACTTTCTTATTTTGGGCCTATACATTTCTCCAAAAGTAGTATATTGGGATTTTTTTTCAGAAAATATATTTTATTTTAAAAACCATTTAGTCCAGAAAAAAAAGTTTTTTGTTCTATCCTCAAAAACTCTTCAGTGTGAAATTTTAAGCTTTATGTAATTTTGTTTCTTGAAGCATGTTGTGTTTCATATACACTTAGTTTTCCCTTTTTCTTTCAGAACTGAAAATTATACATGCAATTTCTTTTCTGTATACCAAAGCATTACTGTACCACACGTTACTGAGGTTATGAAGATGCATTTAATTTTTATTTCTTAATATCTCACTAAGTACCATAAAAAAATCAACCAAAAGTTGTTCTCTTTGTTCTGAGTTTATTCTAAAAAATTTAGAAATAGTTTTCAGTGCTGCTTTGCCTCCTTAAGTGCCACCTAGATTTTCAAGTATAAGAACCTAGAAACAAGTCTTTTCACAACAATCTTTTTGGTGTTCAGTAAATCTATCTTCCCTTTCTTCTCCTTACTAGCCCAGCCAATCTTTGTATTAGCTGAGATGTATTTGTTTTGTAATTGAATTTCAATTTAATGCATTACTAAAAATTACTTTCAAAAAGTGGTAAGGGGAGAGGCCTCAGTACCACTTTCCCAACCTGAAAAATAATTTCCCCTGCATATACGCCATCCAGATTTATTAGCTCTGTCTTTCTAACACAGAACATAAGTTGCTGGAAAATATATATATAAATATAAAGCCAATAGTTAACCCCTTAGGCTAGAGAAAAGATTCAACTTTCACTCTCTTTTGTTTTCTTTTCTGCTTGTTGCAAAACACTTGAAAATGAGAAAACTTAAGGAATGTGCTTTCTCTAAGTATAAGTACACAACAGTTGATGCTAGCAGGGCATTTGACAGTAATAAATGATATCTGGAACATAACTGTTCAGTTGTCCCTGTTCCTTCTACTCTGAGTACAGGTGGATGTATAGTCTTATTGTTTCTAAATGCCATCACTTTCTAGCTGGCTATGAAATATAGACTTATTTTCATCCTGAGGCATTGTAATGCCATTTGTGGAACAGTATTTAAAATCTGCAAGTGTAATATTGATAGCAATGCCAGTTAGGCACTGTCTTGTTTTTGCTTCTCATTTTATGACACATCTATCCACTTAATATTTACATGTTAGTCTGAAAAGCTTTTTGTATGTAGGGAAATTTGCTCTTTTTTTTTTTATTGGAGCAAGTCATATTCCTCTGTTATCTGTTTTCATGCCAAGTTATTTCTATTGAGGGAAAAAAAGCAATAATCCCCAGGCAACTCTATTACTCTTGTTCATAATTAAACCATCCCATCTGAAACATACAGCAGGCTGTTTGTGAAATTTCTGGAGAATTGGGAAAAAAACACATTAATATCTCTGTGCTGTGATCCAGCATACAGAAATGTCTAAGCTACAAAGTCAGCAAATAGTGCATAGGAAGGAGAAATGCATTTCCTGATTAAGATATATCTGAACATGCAGGTTAGGGGAAAAGTGAGTAGTAGGACAAAAAGTTGCCTTCTCGCCTGTATGAAATAAGTCTCTGGTTTGGATGTGAGCTCTATTTTGTGAAATATACGGATTTTATTTATTTATTTTTAATGCAGCTTCTTTATGATTCATTACTGTATTGCATTTGAGTACAGCTGGAGGGGAGCCATTGCAGTTTTCATATTCTGATTGTTTACATTAGGGACAATTCTCTTGAGACATGTAATACAACCGGGGGCACAGAAGAATAAATTCCAAACTGTGGCTCTTGAGACAAGAGCGTCTTATTTTATTTTGGCTCAAATATGAGAATGAGATTTTGCTTACGGAGAATGAATTCACTTTACAGAGTTTTCAGTTGGATATCTGTTAAAGTGAACCATGAATCTTTGCAAATTTTGAAATTAGTTTAGGTACAACTATAGTAAACTTTGCAACATCTAAACAGGAACCCAAGACACCCAATAATGTATCTCAAGAGATGAAGCAGAACAAGAGAAATTTGGAGGTAGTAGTTCATTAACTACTTAATAATAAATATATTTCCTTTTTCATGCAGCTTAAGGCAAAAAGGTGGGAAAAGGTCTTATCGTGCTGACAGCTGAAAGTAACCTTGTCTGTTCACACAATGAATAAAGACCAAGCTGCTGCAAAGAAGAGAGGAAAAAGCAATATATCTTGCTAGTAGAGGTTTATACGCATCATTGTAAAAGAGCTCCTGACAGGCTATTTTACTGTCCCTGGACTTCCTTAAGCTCTGTGAATGCATCACTGTTAGTGTAACCTTGTGGACTGTATTCCATGAAGGAAAACTTCATGGTAATATAGCTAAGCACTGGACTAAATGATCTAGAGTAGTTGAGACATCTTCAAAATAGTTTAAAGAGCAAGTTAAACAAGCATTTGGAAAGAATGGATGTATATATATGTAGTAAATACTGGGAACAATGTGCTGAAGCAGATGCAGCTTGAGTTCTGTCTAGTACTACTGAGCTAAGCAGGATGAAGAAACATCCTTCCTGGGTGCTGGAGCTCATTCTCCTGAGCTGCTAACCTGTTCAAATGGTCCCAGGAAGGCTTTTGATCCTTTCCAAATAACACATTCCAAATGACTCCAGCGTGTGACAGACATGGATGCTAGCCTAGCTTTCCAGGGATCACTTCTATAATTTCTGTTATTCATGACCTCAGGTGAATAGACCTTTCCTTACAATTCATGGGGTTTGGAAAAGGCACAACACTGCTGGCAAGATTTACTATCCCTGAGGGAAAAAAAAAGTAGTCAATGCAATTGTTACATTAAAAAGTAGTGTCTTCAAGGCACTACAGTTAAGTCCTTGTTTTCCCAAAAAGGTGACATCACAGGAAAACATTCCTCTCCATATTTTTCCTGGAAAACCAGTAATAATCGTGTCAAATTCCTGAAAATTCAATGGAATTGGTTTTTGGTACTTCCTAAGACTTACAACCTGTTTGTATAGCTCCAGTGTTATGTTACCTGTAATTCTTGTATAAATTTGTCTTGTTGCACAAGATAAGTCACCAGTTATTTTTGCCCCACCTTTTTAACAAGAACAGAAGTTGTGTTTATTCACTCAGATCCTCCTTTGAATGATAAATTCCAGTTGGGCTTTAATTTGGATAGGTAAATGGATAAAACAGTGTCTTGGGAGTTGTTTGTTTATGGGTATTTATGACTAACTGAAAGCAAAATGCACCAGAAGAAAAACACCTACTGATGTTAAATAAAATTTAGTGTGATGGTTAAATATTAGGTAGAAAAAAGTGGATCTTTTTGATTTGTGATCTGTTGCAAAGTATGTTGTTCCTTAGGGTAGAATCCTTACAGGCACTACAGGGTGGAAATTATCTGTTCTTGTGCATGTGAAACATATTAATTGTTATGTATATCAAAGTAATAGACACTCGGGAGACATTTGTTGGAGGCAAGTTATTCTTCCATCTCTTCAACCCTGAACACCAAAAAACAGAATGTTGTCTTTTCAAGTGCTTTGTCAGACAGGATGACCTTTATTGCTCTTCAAATCTTGAATTTACTAAGTTTAATTTTTTTTTTAAATGAAGAATCAGTAATCAGAACTTGTTTTCTTCCTGTATAGGCTGATATTGAAGATATAAGGGAATGTTAATGGGAAATTTTGTCCTTTCTCCAGCTGTCACTGATAGCCTTTTAAAGGCGGTATATAGAATGGTTGTGACAGAGGAAACAAGTAAAAGCATTTTGTTTAACCACAAATGAGGGAAATTGATTTTTTTTTTTTTTTTTTTCCCCAAGAGTAAAAAGTGCTGTAGTGGTGAATGAATGTAAACTCTCAAATGGCTTCCTTCTGATTAACTGATTAACGTCATGAATTCTAGTTCCATTCAACTATTTCGAAGCCTATCATGATATATGGATGCTATGTACAAAGTTGAATTACAGTGCAAAGAAACCTGCTTTGATATAAAGTAGCTGTTGTGTACTGTGCTGGGTGTAAGGAACACAGAGATATTTGCATCATCTAATCTGCATTCTGGTATATTGTGAATTATTTAAATTAATCCTGTTAAATCAATAATTAATACCTGAGTGATGATTTCAGATTCAAGCAAGTCACAAGAATCCACTGCTTCCTTTATCCCTCATTGTTCCAAACCAAACCAGCTTTGTGCTTGAATTCAAACTGAAATTTGTCTGGCTTCAACTTTTAGTCATTGGTTCTAATTATGTTTTTCCTTGAGATTAAGGTGCTTATAAAGCCAGTGTTTACTCCCAATCTAATCAAGGCACAGCACTTATGACAAAATAAATAGGTTGGGCGATTTGCTGTATGAGATGTTTCTCCACTCATTAAAGAATGTTGTCAGATTTTCCTGCATTTTTTCTTTTTTCTTTTTCTTTTTTTTTTTTTTTTTCTCTAATGCAGTTGAGAAGATTTAGACAGACATTTGTTAATTACTTTGCTTAGGGAGCCTGATGTTTGATGATTGATTTAGAAGATGTTCAGAGTTTCTTCAAGCTTTCATGGAGAGAACACCAATGCATAAGCAGCATATTGTAAAGATTACAACTATATGGAAACTGGATTTCCAGTGAAAATTTGGCAGTTCTTATTTTTTTTACTTGGAAGATCTTAATCAGAATGAGAGGCCTCTTTCATTTCCTTGGGTGTAGAATCTATTATCTGCTCTAGAGACAGTTATTCAGCATGTATGTCAGTGGATGGAAGTCAGATGATCTGAAATGTATTTCCCATTCAGCTAATCAGCTACTGTATGTCCTGCAAAAGTTGCTTCTACTTTCTCTTTAACAGTTTTGTAATCAGTAGATGAAAGCAGGAACACACAGGATGTGATGAATAGTTCCCAAGGTTGAGCTCAACTCCATTCACTACTAAAAGAACTAAAAGATGGATAAAATTGTCTGCTGACCATAGATCCTGCTTCTCTAATAATGGGTTAAAATAAATAAATAAAAGAAAAAGAAAAAAGAAATGGAGAATAAAACAGAATATAGATTTCTATCAGCAAGCTGCGAAAAGAGTGATGAAGTGATGATGAATAATATTCATATATTCAGAACAGCACAGTTAATCATATATAATAAGCTAATAAAATTTGACCTGATTCTCCTTCTGCCTGCTAAACTGATTATGGAGTCAGAAACTGTGTGAGTACTATTTAAATATATACCATATTGACAACTCTACTTATACTGTCCTTACTGAAATCACTGTCTTGCAGGTATCTTTAAAACACCATGAATCTTATATTCTGTATTCTTGCAGCACTTCTAGACTCATTAAGTTGGTGGCAAATCTCCTAATAATATCAGTGAGGCCAACATTTTATTATTTAGGTATTCTAGATTAGAGTACTAATCAAAGATACTACTCACACACAAGTGCAGTGCTATGTAAAGGAACTCAAGTATGTATTGCATTTTATGCTTTCAGCATTATTAATATAGAATGGAAACAGTAATTGGCTCAGAAAATTTAAAGCAAGTCTAAGTTGACAGCCCAAGGCCAACTTGAGCTCTGGTCAGTTAAGAAGGGTAAAAGTAATTTCAAATGCTATGTCTACTTTTGATTCTCCTGCCACTTTGTAGCTTTAAAAATCTTTTTCTCCAAAAAGTTGTTTTACTTCTCGAGCTGTTGCAGACAGCTGCGGATGTTGGGAGGGCTGATGAACTGCCCTTGGGAACCATTGTGACTAACTGAACAGTAGTAGACAGGAAGAGAAAAGATTGAAGTGTGATTTTTTTTCTTATATTATTTCTTCAAATAATATCTGTTTCCGAGTATGACATCTCACTGGAGAAGACTAAGATTAAAACTCTTCTCTCCTTCCATGTGTTGCTAAGAACCTAGAGGTTTTATAGTTACCTAATACCTTAAAAATCGATGGGTCAGTGGATTTAACTGGCCTCTGCTGTATGGGAAATACATGTGATTTCCTCAGTACCACTGTACTTTTTGGAAAGAAAGGAACAAGTTAATAAAACAAAATGTATTTTCTTATAACAAGTTTAGAAAGAGGAAGTCTGTCTTTTTGGAATAGCCAAGTAATAAAAAACAAGAAACTGGAGAGGTGAGGTAAGAAAAAAACCATCCTACTGGCGCTGGAAGCTGAGGAGAACATTTGAAAGCTATTTTTAGTTGTTTTATGAAAGTGCCCACTGGAATATTTTTATTCCTTCCATCTCTGTCTTCAGAGGAATGTTTTATGATAGTAAAGGCATCCTCCTCCTACCAACAAATATGTCTATTAGAGCATCTGCATCTATGTTTTTCTTCATTTTTCTGATGTTTTATATCATCAATGACACTTCTAGTATTTCCCCTCACTCATTTCTTAAACTATAATTACAAAAAGATGGAAATTTTTGTGTGACCCTGACTTATTACTATTCAAATGGTTATAATTGTAGCCTGAAGTAATTGGCTTTTGCAGGAAAACACTGTTAACCTGTCATAAGAGTTTCTCTAATGGCCCATGCTTACAGTCTCTCTAGGTAACAGAAAATTCTGACCTTTGTTACATGTATCCTAGCACAGTAGTGTTAAGGCAATTATCCAACTCCTCAAAACACATTTCACTTAAAATTAAGAAACAGACTAAAAGTAGCCATGTTATATGTTTATACAACCATGGTTTTTTGCACGATGGATCTGAGCAAATATATGTGCTTTAAGACACGTGCAGCATGGATAAAACTCGGATAAAAACCATTCTTAAAGTGGAGTTTTCAGTGCATGGATTGTCACACACAAATCTATGTGGCTGTGCATGGTTCTAATACAATGTCAGTGCAAAAACAACTTATATCTGTACAGCAAAACAAGTATCAGTACTACTAGAAATGAAGCAAGAGTTTTGGAGATTACAAAATTGGTCCTTACATTGGGATACCTACCACAGATTTTGAATTTATTGCCTGGATTCTTTCTATCTGAGTGTGGTTTCCAACTGAAGCACCTGAAGTGCTCCCCTTAGGCTGTGTGTGCAGGTCAGATGCATCTGTGGAGAGTCATTCGTGCCAAGCAGGACCTGGAATGCAACGTGGAGCACTGCTCCCTCCCTAAAGGCTATATGTAGATGGAAATGAGGGTGATGAGTCCTCTGTTTTAGGCAAGTCAGCTAAATGCCCAAAGTCGGAGGAAGTGTAATTAGACTGAAGTGCCATATTGGATTTTAGCATTAATAACCTTTGTCAGAACAATTCAGAGAACTGCTTGATCTCTTCTTTATTGTTCTTTATGATTAATGATACCTTCCCCAGTCCACTGCCATGCAAATGGATGTTTGTTACTGTCTGCAGAACATGGTTGTGTGCAGGATTTAAATTGCCACAACAACTGTGACTAGGCAAACACTACTGTCCCATTTTATACATGGGGAAACTGCAGTACAGGGGGAAAAAAAAAAAAAAAAAAAAAAAAAAAAGTTACTTGCCTAAAAGGTACCCTATGGCTCAACAGATTAAGCAGTAATATGAGATTTCATTGAGTATAATTCTGCTCCAGGATTTCTGTCAGTTTGTTTGCTTTGTTTGGCAAAATCTGAAGTTTTGATGCTCTTTTCCTCAGTTACACTAAAAGCAGTTTTTGTGTTACCTCTGATTTGGAATGCTTGAGGGTAGCTTTAAAATTCTGGTTCAGTCTCAGCAGGAAAATCTTTTGTATATTGGATCAGGTTGTTTCAAAGCCAGAAAAGCTGATTTAGTCAGTGAAAAAGTGCTCTTCCATCATCTCCTCCAGCCTGCCTGATATAATACATTCAGTGTCCTGAAGTTATTGGGATAGCCTGGAAAAGTATTTCACTTGACGTGAAATTTCACTACCCCATTGTCTCTGACTTGCTGGCCACAAGCTTTGAGATATCTTATTATCCTCAATCTAAACTTTAATTAAACCATCAAAACTTACTGGGACATTTAACACACTTTTTCATTAAATTATTTAATAATACCTACATTATGGCAAGATAAATTGAATTATTATTTTTGCCAGTTTCTGAACTTCCTACATTTTTGTGTCACCATTTTAATTGGCACAGTATGATTGATCCACTGCCTTCCTGATCTGAAATTATGTTCATAATAACACTTTCTAGGTAAGTTTATAACAGAAATTCTTCAGTTTGAGCATTTATTCAATCATGCATGCAAGCATACTCTTATTTTGGATACACTTGCCTGAGTAGTTGTGTATTGTTCTCATTAATTTGCTTCTTAATTTCTGTGGAATGGAGATTGGGCTACTGTTTTTGAGGGTTTGAAATTCTTTAATATTCTGTAACTTTGTAAAGTTGTAATCATTTTTTCCCTTTTTCATTTGACTTGCATAATTTATTCTGAATTGAGTCAGAGCATAACATCAAATTGCACTAGTTCTGTCCAGTAATGAATAGCTCTTGAGACAGAGATGAGGATTTTCTGAATCAGTCATTATTGACTTACCCCTGCTTCCATCAAAGTCAATGGTGATTTTACAGGTATTTAAAGAAAATAAACCCCAGTCAAAGGTTCACAGTATTCAAATCAGCAATGAACATACTGAAATAATGAAAAATAACTGAAATAACTACACCAATTTTGATAGAAACATAGGCAGGGAACCTCAATGTATTTACCTTTTCTAATTTATACTACTACAGAAAAACAGGCTATTCTTTACCTGCCCTGCAGGAAAAATAACATTGAACTAGACAAGGTATTCTCTCCACCTCTTTCCCCAATTTCTTTAATTAGAGAGATTAAAAAAAAAAGGAAGAAAAAAATCTGTTTTAACAGAGAAACAGAATATGTTACATCTGTGTAAGTGAATAGGTACAAAGAAAAATATCCTAAGGAGATTGCAGCTGTTTACAGGGACAAAGAATATATAGCTTGTTCTCTCAGAATTGTATTATTTTGTTTAGCATTGTCTATTGACTTGTAATTTTCCTTTTTTTCTTTTGTCTGTTTTCATAAGAGTCTACTTGACTGGGGACTTGCTCTTTACCTTATGGAGAAAAAAACAAACAAAACTTAGCAATGAATGATATGCTTAGAGCAGACAAATTAAAATTGAACAATTAGAGAAGTACACATACAAAAAAAACAATAGAAATGCTCCCAGAGAACATACTAAACAGAATTTCTGAAAGCATTTATCTGTTGATTTGTCCTTATAGGTCAAGCCATGGTCCTTTAACAGGATGTTTTCAGTTCATTGGCATAAAACAGGACTAAGACGCATGGCAGTAATGATAGAGGAGGAAAATGGACAAGTGGTACTTATCTAGTAAAAGTTTACAATGTTCACCTTTTTTTAACTTCATTTTATTTGCATTTTCATGCCCAGCAGCTAATAGATCTGGAAACTGCAATACTACTTAGAAAAAGAAAGACTTTTCTGAAAGGAAATTACAGTTTTGTAGATACCACTGTAAAATTTGGAGAAGACAATTGAGCTCTGTTTTTCTGGTTTTAGGCACATAAGGATGCCATTAGATATCTAATGGTTCTAAAAAGCACTTTCAGCTGTGTGCATATCTTCCTGCTGTCTATTGCATGCCTAAATTTGTTTCACATTTGGAAACCCAGAGAAGGTACTTCCTATTAAAATATATGTGTGTGTGTGTGTGTGTGTGTGTATAAAAAAAAATACTTGACAAAAGGGAAGACTTGAGAGGAAAAAAAAAAAAAAAACTCACATGAAACACCAAGGCATGAGAATGTATTATGCGATATATTCAGAGTTTTAATGACTGATGTTAAAGAATAAGCAGTAGGTTGTATGACAGAAAAGTGCTAATTGAGAAAGGAGTGGTGAAAGACCAGTAATTTTTCAGTTTGTCTTAGAATTATGGAAACAAATGAAAGCAAACTGCCATTCCTGTATTTTAGCCAAGGCAAAATTATGCCCTAAAGTATATTTAATATTAGTTTGCCCATCTAGTTATAAAAAGTCACCTCATAATGCTGCTTTCATAGGCACACTTTTCCTTGTTTAACAAAAGACACAATTAGAAAATATTTCCTGAGGTTTCAGAGATAATTTTCCTTTTCATAACTTTAATTCAGTAAGAATACCTTTTGGACTTCCAGGTAGCCCATAAATTTATTTGACTTTTTTTGTCTGCTTAGATCAAGAAATCTTGCCCAAAGTCAGAGAGACTCAGGCACTGACTGATTTGTGGGAGCTGTGAATTCCCAGCTTTTCTTCACGTGAGGACGGATCCAAATATTGTCACTGAAGTTTTCACTTGCTATAATTTCATATGTGCCTTGAATATGGTGTCTATTTCAATGTTATCTCTAAGGAAGTAAGTAGAATAACAAGGTAGAAAATGCCAACTGAAGGCTGAGAGCTGACTGGTCTACCTCTGCCTTGGAATGCCATCTGAAGGTGTATCTGAGGAAGCATGGAGACCTCCTTTTTCTTAGCTGTAATAAAAGGTTAAATTTTTGAAAGGATTTTATTTTCTTTTGTAACTGCAGGAAAACTTGATTCTAAAAATACGTCTGCTTAGTGTTAGAATATTTTTGTCCAATGGCTAGTGTTTGTATTCATAATCTATTTCAGTTGTACTTTAAGACAAATTTTGTTCTTCAGTGATATACTATGTTTAGATAGTTTCGTGGACTTTTTTTCCCCAATATATTTAGTTCACAGGGAGGAGCAACTCAAACTTTGCTGACATACAGAAGGTACCAATAACTGTACTAAACTCTCATGATCTTGTGTTGTGGTTTAACCCAGCAGGCAGCTAAGTATCACACAGCCACTCACTCACTCTCCCCAGTTGGGATGGGGGAGAGAATCAGAAAGGTAAAAGTGCAAGAACTCATGGGTTGAGATAAAGACAGTTTACTAGGTAAAGCAAAAGCTGTGCGCACAAGCAAAGCAAAACAGGGAATTCATTCGCTACTTCCCATGGGCAGGCAGGTGTTCAGCCACTTCCAGGAAAGCAGGACTCACATGTTAATGGTTTCTTGGGAAGACAAATACCATCACTGAACATTTCCTCTTCTCCTGCTTTCCCCCAGCTTTTATTACTGAGCATGACACCATGTGGTATGGAACATCCCTTTGGCCAGTCTGAGTCAGCTGTCCTGGCTGTGTCCCCTCCCAGCTTCTGGTGCACCCCCAGCCTCCTCACTGGTGGGGCAGCATGAGAAGTAGAAAAAGTCTTTGACTTTGTGAAAGCACTGCTCAAAAACAACTAAAAATATCAGTGTGTTATCCCCATTATTTTCATCAAAAATCCAAAACACTGCAACATACAAGCCTCTACAAAGAAAATTAGCTCTAACCCAGCCAAAACCATGACATCTTGTTAGATTGAAAGAGTAAGTGTCCAAGGAACAACAGTCCAAGTTTCAAGTTGCTGATGAGTCCGTTGCCCATTTATGTAATGCACAGTTCTCTTAAAAATGTGGTTTTGTCTGTATTGTACTAATGCTCTTCAAATCCAACCTCTTTGAAGTCTGTATGCATTAAAGGAATGTTCTGTGATCACTTAAGGAGAAAGGAATTAGTTATTCATCTTTTATTACTCACCTACTTCAGGAAAGTGCCAGGTTTCATGATGTGAACAGTTTCAAGAAGCATAGAAATGCTTACAGAAAGAAGGGATTTTTTTTCATTCTTTAAGATTTCATACTTACTGTTGTAAAAATAACATTGCTTTATTTATTTTCCCAGAGGGAATATTTATATATCATTAGGAATTCACACTAGTTCTTTCCTCTGGTAAAACTGTTTGTCTAATTTCCAAAACAAGCAGAGTAATGTTTTTTTTGTTTTTAGCTGTCACTCTAAATATGGGTTGGAATTTCCATGAAAAAGATCTCTTGATCTTTTACAACTCACAAAAGTTGTCAAATGTTCCATTTTTTTACTTTGATCCATCTACTCAGAGAGCAACTTCTATACCATGGATGCAGCAGAGGATGATGCCCTCATGGTAATATCTTCAAAGGATGGTGACTACTGAGCTGACTGAGCTCTCACAGTGGATGAGTGCTGCTTGCTAAGGAAGGGTGCTAGGTAGTGGTGACTGTTCAGAGTGCGCAGGGACAGAGCAGGGAATCCAGCAGTGAGTTCAACCGGGCACACTGGCCCAAGGTAAGGTGAAAGGCAGATGTGATGAGCTGAACCAGAGTTAAACACAGTGAGGGGGAAGAGCAGGAAGGAAATACAGTGTGGAGGTGGAGAAGAAAGGAACGGTAGGAGTCTTGGAATACATATCTTTTGGCTAGAGACAAAAGTGAAGGTCTGTTTTTGCCTACCACTACATCTAAGAAAAATTAAACACTGGTTAACATTTCTGCTCCTCTCAGAAATAGGGGCATGAAACTAAGGAAGAGAATGAGATGGGTGGATCAGAATGGGAAGGAAAGAGCAGCAGCAAGTCCCCCAGGGCTGGAGAGCCCAGGAGGTAGCCCAGAAGGGCTGGAGGAGGTGGCAAAGAGAGCAGAAGAAGGATGCCAGGGAAGAAGCCCAGGCAACGTAAATTTTGGGAAACGTTAACCCTGATTATGATAGGTATGAATGATATAGATACACCCTAAAAGGGTGGATTGTTCAAAGTCTAAAGAAAAAGAAAACTTTATTTAATTTTTGAAAACTGAAATGTGAAAATCAGAGTTTACTTCAAATGCTTTAATTTCTATTGCTCTGTTTGAAAAACCTGGCAAAATGATTTCCTCATCTGTTTCTCTGACTTAATACTATTTTGAGGTGAACGAATATTTTAATGAACTCATTTCATTTTAAATCATTAAATATATTTGTGCTTCATAATATGCACCAGTTCTTTCGGGGGGGGGAGGGGGGGATTATTATTAGGAATAGTGTAGTGCATTAGAATTGCATTAAAATGTAGATTTAGGCCATATTTAATTTCCTCCTGAGCTCCGTGTTGCACTAGTGTATAAAACAGGTGTCGTCAAAGGTAAAAATTGACAGAATCAGCTTGTGCCTGCAGGGGTCAGCAAAGAATTTGTTCAAGTTCTGCCCCTCTCAATCTTCTCCGATTTCATTTGCACTGCAGAGCACAGTATGCTCTGATAGAACCAGTGCACACATTTTGAATTAATCAGTCATCTCAGCATTAATAATGCAGTGCAAATTATAATAAGCTGATCTGCAAATGTACCTTTGAAAGTCAGTGATAGAGCTGTCCTTTGCAGTCAAGCTGCAAAATCTGAATCTTACTGGAAGGGGATTGGAAGTCCCCGAAAACTTTGTTCTTATATTTAGTCAAACTTATAATGTGACCTTTTCTGTTTTAATGAGTCAGCAGGGCGATGAAGGCAGGATACAGAATAGGATCTTTTTCCCAAAAAGGTTCTCTAGCAATGCTGGGTTATCTGAGCTTCATGTGGGATAATCTGCATGCATGAGAATTTAAAGATAGACCTCTAGCTCTGGAAGATAAGTAACATTAGTCATGATGTAAGATTTTTTTCCTTGAAGAGAAAAATCCAAGGATCTGTGTTTTCGTTTCATATGCTTTCTCACTACTAAATGGGTTTTCCTCTAACTCCAGAGTTTCTGCAAAAGAAAAATCTATGTCAGGAAAATTCACTGTCAGGAAATAATTTATTTCTGATTGACCTTAGCTTTTGTCTGTTTGAGCCAACAATAAGTAATGGGAACTGAAATCTGGCCAAAGAGGGACATGGTTTTGTGGTTCCCACTGGACAGCAAAGTGACTCAGATACGCCAGCTCAGCTAATGTCTGGCTGAAATTAAAAATTTCCTTTCGGGTCAGCAATTGGAATGAAGTATTTCACTATTTTCACATGCATTTTTAATGTTATTTTATGCACAGAACAGATACAACAATAACAGTTATTTCATGTTTAATTAAAAACATAATAAATACAGGATGATGTGACAGAAGATTCCTTTTTGCTCACTTCTGTATTAAATAAGAAACAATTCAGAAGGTGGATTGTTTCTAATATTCAGGAATATAGTTAGCAATGGCATTTTGTAGAAAAATATAAACATTCTGAACATCTTTGAAATAAAGAGATTATCCATACTTAGGAATAAGACAATTACACTGGGCACCATTATCCTTATCTTTCCTGAAGCTCTCAAAATGAACAACAGCTGATAACAGTGGTCCCAGCCTGTGAAGTGGGAGGATTCTGTCCCATATCAAATAGACAACATGCCCACTTAGGTATCCCCTCCTAACCTTTTCCTTTTTTCAGTAGCTTGGAATTATTGTTTGTTTTTTTTTTTACATTAGGAACATTACAGCTTCTAGATTTCTTTCAGCATTACTGTTGTCTAGTGAATTACTTCTTACCCAGTATGTTCATAGTTTAGTTTTCCTGCTCAAGTGTCGAACTTTACATCTGTCTTTATTGAATGGCACCTTACTTTTTTCCTAAAGTATTTTCTCAATGTGTCAAAAACCTTTTGAACTGTAAAGCTGTCCTCCAATGTGCTTGTAGCCCTTCCCTGCTTAGTGTCACTTGTGATTTTAGTAAGCATACTTTCTATGCCATCTTGCAGTTTGGTAATAGTTTTTATAATCAAGGTACATGTCCAAATAGTTTACTGTAGTTTGTTATTAAAAAAAATCTGCTGGGGTATTGTTATTAATTTGGCAATAACTCATTCAGATGGTTAAACTGAAAAATAATTTCTCATTCAGGACCCTCAAATCCCATTAAGACTTTCAGTTGTTAAGTAGGTTAGAGCAATGGAGAATAGAGAACTCCCAGGTTATCTTGCTGCATTGATCAGCATTTGCCACATTGACAAAGGCCCAGTCTTGGTTGTCCCACTGCAATATTTGGTAAAGAACCAAATTTGTGACATTATTAGCAACTAAACTTACTAAAAGAAAATGAAATTTGCTTGGCTTCCATTCCAGAAATAGAGATAGTTGTATATCTGAGTCACACCAGAGATTATTTATCTAATAAATAAAAGCCTTTGAGTCCAGACTCCAATGTCCTAAATTTTACTAAAGGCTATGTACCTACTGTGAATTACATTCAGAATGCTTAGCCAGAGGGAATTAGAAGGGCTTAATGGATCCAAAAACAATACACAACCCATGCCAGAGAGCACTTCTTCCTCTCCTGGGAGAGACTTGTTGACTAAAGAGGGAGCCAGGATAACCGGTGTAGAAAAAATTGGTGGTCACAGCTAGATGAAATAAATCCGACCACACCATGTCTCTTTGTGTATTTTCCTGTGATGATGTATTCTTAAACCCATTGGTACCTAGATCTACCACTAGATAGCAAACAGCAATGATTTTCAAGCCTCAGTTCTTTTGGTACTAATGGGGAAGTGGATTGAGAGTATAGCAAATAAATTAAATTAATTATGTAGGAGGCAGTGAAATATGACTAAATGCATTGACATCTTGTTGTTCCTGACGATGCACGTGAATCATTCACATCTTATGAGCTGTTCTGTTTTCTGGTGGATGCAATCCTATGAGAGAGTTCAGTTCAAAACTACATACAAAGTATATGCCTGCGTGAATCTAATAGAGAAAACATCAGCAATTATCATGAAGACTCGGTTTAGATCGTTGTTATCATTTACTCAATTTATAACGCCTTTGGACAGGAACAGTCTTTTATTTTATTATTGGAATTCTGTGACTATAAAAATTGTAATCAGAGTTGATAGCCTTTGTTTTCACAATACAGGTAGACAATAGCTATGAAAGAACAATAAACAGCAAAATAGTAAAAGGAAGTTTCACATACTTAAAGCAAGTCTCTAAACAAAGCAAAAAGCACAGGAGAAAAAGATGAATGAATTTTAAGAATTTTAAATCAAATATCATGCATTAGAATTTAAATCTCTCACAAAGGTAAAAGTAGCTGCCAGTGATGATCTCAGACAAAAAGTCTACGTAATAGTTGCACTTCATCTCATCACTTTCTGTGAGACCTGAAGGGTTTGCCACACTGTATTTGGCTTGTGGGAGTAGTAATGTCTCAAAATTAGTAGGTGATTTTTCTCCCACATGCATGTTTCCATGTTTCTTTCTACAACACCTGTGTTTTCAGAGCTGTCTAAAGCCAGGTGATGACCTGATGTAAATCTTACTTCAAAGAACTTCCACTAGTTAATGCCAGAAACACTTTACCTTAATGCTATCATTCTTGGACTTGACTTGTTTGGTTGCAATATCACAGATAGTGACACAACTATCGAATGTAAGCTGAGCACTTAGTAATATGCTGTATTTAGAATGTAGCCCACTAGACCTCTTTGATTCTGGATTTTTCCCTGTGTGAAATGCTTCCATCTCTCATGACTCCTCCTGCACACTTCTGGCATAGACTTCCAACCCAATGCGGACTCCTTGGATGATTTTTTAGTCCCATAGTCTGCCTACTTCCTTGGGTGCTTACAATTTGTCTCTTAAAGACCAGCCAAACATTCTTTACATTAATAAGTTCAAGAGAAATAGAAGGATGGATGAAACGCTATAAACAGAATTGCATGTAATTTTCTGAGCCAGTTTTCTCATCATTCAGACATTCTTTGGACAGAATGTTCCAGTCCTGGATGTGACTGTTCTTCTGGATTAAGGACTTCCATCCATGCCCCTAGCTGTGGTTCCTTTCTTTGGGAGCCATTTTCATCTGGGGTCTTTTAACTGACATTGAATCAGTCTTTTTCCCTACTTCTGCTTTAGGAAAAAAAAAAAAAACTGGTTTCTATAGCTTCTTTTAATTTTTATTTTGTGTTTGTGTGTGATTTCAGACAATCTGACATCCTTAAATTTCATTCATCTTGTCATCCTAATGTGTTTTCGATCAGATGGGCACTTAAGCGATCTTTATCCTCTGTGGATATCCTCACCGGGAAAAGGCCAACGTGGCCCTGTTGGCAGTGTTTTTGCGCGTGAACACTGGTATATTCAAAACACAGATAATAATTCTTAAATTTTACACAGAATTATTTCTCAAACAGTCACTTTCTGCAAAGATCCAAGAAGTAGGTGAAGCCACTGTGAAGTCTGAAATACTGGTAAAGAAGTAATTTAATAATTTGCTTCTGCAGAAATACTTTCAGGTAGGTTTTCCTGAAAGCATTTTCTGGGCTGATTAAGGTTACCTCTTGGTTGCTAATGCATTGCGGTAAGGTTCAGGTAGCATAAAGCCTCTAAACATTTCTCTGGTTTCTAAAAGTCATCCTTATTATTTATAATGTGCCAAATTATTATATTGTTTAATATTTAAATAGAATGCTATCTTAAGCAGTAACTCAACAACAAAGTAATTTAAATTGTTATGAGATACTATTTCTCACCCATCTGCGTGCATCATGCTTGCTCTAAATCAGAAGCAATTAATAGATCTGTAATCATTTTTCTGTAGTGCTTTCAATTCATTGTTCAATTTTTGAATCTGTAACACATTTTCTGCTAGCTACACAGATTCACAGTTCTTTCTTTGTTTATATTCCTCTAACTCTGAAGTGCAATTATATTGTATTTCCTTGTTGTTTGCAAATGTAGAAAGTCTTTATTGACCTTAGTGTGATAGAAACCTATCTTTGGTATAGTAACCAATAAATCTTGGAGTTGAAATATGTCTGCTTTAATCTTCACTGTAATCAATTAAGCTTTGAGGTTAGAACTGCTAAGATTTAACTCAGCTGGGTGTTTGCAGCAGTCTCTGAACTGCCTTTTCTTAGGAATTGATTGTAATATTAGGATGCATTAGTAGAAGAGCAAATCTATACATGAGGTCTAAATTTGGGCACAGCTATAAAATAATGGTTGAAGTATACTACTGGGTAATGTATTACGTCTACTTTTTGGTCAGAGGTCAATAATTTATAAGGTTTAAGGATATAAATGATTTCTATTTTGTAAAGAAAAAATTGTAGACGTATCACTAAATTCCACACAACATATTTTTTCTTCATGCAATTGTTTTCATATGAATAATGACTCATGCATTAGTTAGATTGTTGATATGAAGGGTCATTTCCAAGTGCTATGTAGTAACAAACCCTGCTACTACGTCCGTTTGTGTTATTCTTTTTTTTCCTGTCTACTCCTCCAAAATTCGGCTGTATGATCCCTCACTATCTGGCACTCCTTCAGAAATAACAGTCAGACTGCAGATATAGTTTAGCTATCAATATACTTAATCTGAGAGCCCCAGGGAAACATGAAACACTTCCTCAGAATGGCAAATATGATGTTATCCTTGATTTGACCATTCAGGAAAAGCACCCACGAGCTAGACTGCACTTATCAAACACTGCTGGAGGAGGCATTAGCCAAAATGTTTATCAGCCATCATGGCAAATTTCAAAAGTGGCAAGACTCAAATCCTCCAAGGACCTAATGCAGTACTGTCAGTCCTCCCCTTGCAAGCTCACTGCCTATACCTATATCCCTACTAGGGATATATGGAAAGGCTGTGATAGGACCTCTGTTACCAGCCTTGAGTGTCACCCACCTTCTTTCTCTTCATACATTGCAGTTCCTCTTCAACCCCTTCGTCCATTTTCCCTGGCCGTTCTGAGGCTGTGTTATTTTCCATCGTACAGGCTATGTGTACTCACCGAGCTGACCTATGTGCAGCAGTATGGGTAGAAACCTTTTGTCTTGATAAGCCAGTCAGTCCCTCACAAGTTTCCTATCTGTGTTTCAAAACCAGAATAACAAGAGTTCTTTTCCTGTCTGTCCTCTCAATTTGCCTTTCTTTTTTTCCCCTTGGTTCTGCCAAAATAGAACAGAGGATGCTGCTGGTGTGGGGAATAAACTCCTTTTTCCTTGTGAAATATGAAAACACTTCAGTTGTTCACTTTTTCCACCTTCCATACAAGCCAGGTTTTGTCAAGCCTGAACAATAAACAGCATCTCATGTTTTTCAGAACAGGGTGGTATTTCTTTTTTTTCCTGACCGAGTGGCTTTTCATCAGAAAGCAAAAATTCGTTTAAACTGAAAAGCTTTCATGGTAATGTATGAGTTACATCAAAAGTTCCCTAGTGGAGAACAATGAAAAAACAGCAAGGCCCATTCCTTACCCCAGGCAGCTGGGAGAACAGTGTTTAGGGCACTTACCTGGCTTGCAGAAACCGCAGGTCTAGCTTTCTGCTTTGCCTAATTTAGAAGAGAGACTAAAACAAAAGTCTTCTAGCATGCTGGGTGCATAACCTTAGAGTCAGACTGCTTAGAAGATTTTTCAGTGCCCTGCAGGATTTTTCTCAGACCTTTACAAGGTCCTAGTTTTAGCTTGAACATTTTTTGCGAGATACATAAATCTTTATTTTGCTGCATGTTCTAACATCATCTCATCACGAATAGGTTCAAAAGAATGAAAAGCTCTAGGAACAGTGAGTTGCTGTGAAATACAAACTCACAGGTTGATTATTTTCTTACACATTTTCTTAATTGTCATTTCTACAGACAGAAACACTGGAAGAGGCACCTATTAGATCATGAAGTAAAAAGAAAAGTAAAATGTAGAAGAAACAGTATGAGAAAAGAAACAGCACTGCAATCTTCCAATCTGCTGAAACAGTGATGTGGCACCACTTATTTCCCACTCCAGCCTAATCCCTTACCTCTACTGGCGGAAGCAGGCACCTTTCTCAATGTAACCTTTGATCATTTTTTTGCTTAGTTGGTTGGTTTTTTGTTTGTTTGTTTTTCTGGGTCACTTTTCAGCTGGACCTCAGCCTGGTTTGTCATTTAGCTGCATGCATGCTTGAACCAGTTCTCTAAGGGCAGAAATGTACAGATAACATAGGAGGAATTGCAAGACCTCCCTTTCATCAGTTATTGTGCATTTTAGCTTAAACTGAGCACAAAACAACAGCAGAAATCTCTAGAGATCTGTTACTGTTAAAATCATTTGTCTACCAAGTACAGAGTTTTACAGTGACTTGTGGTGGTTGGTTGAAGTCCTAGCTCTAGTAAGGAGATCAGTGGACTCCTAATATGAATTTCATCAGAGCCAAGGATTCAAAGTCATTAATTTGAAGAGGCTGAAAAAACATTCTGTCTGCATAGAGCTGTTCCTGTGAGTGGTGTCAGAGACATACCAGGCAATAAGCCTATACCAACATATAAGCAGAAATCAACAAAGATAGAATTTAGAAGCAATAAACATCACAGAAGAACTAGAAACTAGAGTAGTATGAGCAGGTACTGCTAAGGTTGCATTGCTGCTTCCTACTGATTTTCAACTGTGTGCCTGTTTGGTTCAATTTATAGAACATGCCATAGGGTCATCTTGCTGACTTTTGCCCTGCATAAGCATTCTTTGTGTACTGCAAACAGAGCTCTGCATTGAACAGGAGTGTAGCTTATATAAAAGACATAGAAAAGCAAAAGGATATGTCCTAGCAGGGCAACACAATAGGAGAATCTGCACTTTCAAAAACTATTGAGACAGAAAGAAGAAGAAAAAAATTTCTTTTCTGTTCAGATCCCACTATTGATAAAGTTTCTATGGTTGCATGATTAATAAATTACTTTTTTTGTGACAGGTATGAATACGTGCATTAACTAGGAAAAGAAAGGGATAAATTGTTATTCTTACAGTATATTTCATGTTTGAATTAAAAAGCATTAATAATGATGTTAAATGCTTGTTTATTCTTATAAGCAAAATTAAAAAGAGCTGATATCTAAAGCACTTATCTGTACGTGAAACTTTTCTTGTGGGTACCTCCACGTTCAGTGAACTCACTGTGCATGTTCTATTACTCAGGCTAAAGTGACTGAGGTGTCTCAGGTCGCAATTAGAAAGCAGGTGACCCACATAGCACAGACTTGCTCCTATCTGTGTTGAGTGAAACAGCTGGACACAGAACTGTACTTCATTTTGACAGACGCCTTCAGTTAGTCTTAAGATTACATACCTAAATAAGCTAAAAATAATACATAGGTGGAGAAGATGTAATTTTCAAGTCTATTTTGTTTCTGAAATACTGAAAATATCACATTTGAGGGCAAAATCTAAAAGCATACTAAACAGTATTTTTAAAGGGTGCGTTCTAGTTGAGCTTTTGAGAAATTTTCTGCGGCATATTTTTCTACTGGGAAATACTGATTTGGAAATTCTACACAACTTTTTTTTAGGAGAAAAATAAACACCCTGTTTCATTATGAAATCACTTTTTAAAGTTATAACATTTAAGATGCTTAAAAGCCTCAAAAAAAAAAAGAGAATTGCAGTATTTTGGGATGAAGGTATAGGAACATTGACTTCTTTTCTTAGGAAATCTCTAAAATTGTTGCTAACTTTTCTTAGTGTGAAGGAAGAACTACTTTAAATCACAAAGAAACCTTCAGTGTGTTCAAGCCTGTTTGTACACAGCTGTATACACGAGGTGAGTTCTATAAGACAACAATTCAAAGTCAACCCAACCTTGTAATTTGACTGGCTTATCACAGTAATACTCCAATACCCACTTTTTCCGTTTTATTTTTACTTTTTTTTTTTTTCTCTAAAACATTGCAGAATAACCAATCTGAACATTTTTAAGTCTGGCTTATTCCACTGATTTTAACAGGGTTTGAATCCAACCACTAATTAACATTGCATATTGGCCATCATTTCTGATATTCAAGGGTGTGTGTGTATATATCCCGTTTTCCAACAACTACTGGTGGCTGAATCATCTCCTTTCAGTGCATGATTATAAAAACACAAAAATAGCACATTTCTTAGCTGGATAGACATATTGCTATTTATGGGGTTTTAGTCATGCGTATTTATCAGCTTCTAAAATTGTATATCCAATTTCAGAATTTCTTTAGTGTCCAAATCTCACGAATTATAACCTAAATGTTTTAATATGCATGATTATTAACATACATAAGAAAAACTACAAGTAATATTATGCCTAATTTCCTATGGGGACTGATAAATTGCCTGTGTATCTATTTCTTGTTGGAAACTCTGACTTCATAATTTGATATGATTCCCATGTAGAATATCTGTGTCTTTGACAAATAAGACAAAACATATTTGACATCCATTTACTTGCCATTTAGAGATCTTGGTGTACATTAACAGAAAAATACAAACTTTTTTTCCTTGGTGCTATTTCCACACCTTGTTTTCATTTATGGACTGATCAGTATGCCTCACTTTCTTGAGCCTGTACCCAGACTCAACTTTAGCTCAAGCCTGCAGCGGTGTCATTTAATTAGAAGAAACAGATGAACACTTTTCAGCAACCCCTTGTTCTTGCTGTTGAAATTTTCTGCATGTTGAAATTTTCATGCACTTTTAAAAAATATTGGCAATATATAAGCATTTTAAATGTTGTGTATGAATTAAGAGATTTATGTATGTGCTGGCTTCTGTTTTGTTATTCCTAAAAGAGTAAAATTATGTCCTTATTAGTGATCTAAATAGCCATTTGTCATATTTCTCTCTGGGTAGAGTGTTTAGTGTCGTAAGGGACGGACTCATGGTGCAGCCTTAGTGTAATACAGCTCAAAATTCCTTCAGCCATGAGATACAAATCTCCTGGGAATCAGATTTTGCTAGTTAGTTTCGGGACTACTAGTTTGAAAAATACACTGGTGTCATGGTTTTGGCTGGGACAGAGTTAATTTTCTTCACGGAGACTCACACAATGCTGTGTTTTGGATTTTTGATGAAAATAGTGGTGATGGTTTGGGTTGTTGCAGGGCAGTGTGTACACAGAGCCAAGGACTTTTTTGCTTCTTTTGCTGCCCTGTCAGTGAGGAGGCTGGGGGTGCACAAGGAGTTGGGAGGGGACACAGTCAGGGCAGGTGACCCAGACAGACCAAAGAGATATTCCACACCATATGACGTCATGCTCAGCACTAAAAGCTGGGGGAAAGAAGGATGAAGAGGGGGACTTTCGGAGTGATGGCGTTTGTCTTCCCAAGAAACCATTATGTGTGATGAGCCCTGCTTTCCTGGAAGTGGCTGAACACCTGCCTGCCCATGGGAATTAGAGAATGAATTCCTTGGTTTGCTTTGCTTGAGCGCGCTGCTTTTTCTTTACTTAGTAAACTGTCTTTATCTCAACCCATGAGTTCTCACACTTTTATCTTTCTGATTCTCTCCCCATCCCACCTGGGGAGAGTGAGTGAGCGGCTGTGTGGCACTTAGCTGCCTGCTCGGATTAAACCACAACAACTGGTTATTATGAAAGGAGGGGACAAGAAGGGGACTGAAAGTGGACCTGCAGCATAGGAGATATGGATGCAATGGTTGTGTGGAGTGAGGCAAGGGCAGGAGGGAGAGACATCCTG
Source organism: Chauna torquata (assembly GCA_013399475.1). Classification (NCBI taxonomy): domain Eukaryota; kingdom Metazoa; phylum Chordata; class Aves; order Anseriformes; family Anhimidae; genus Chauna; species Chauna torquata. The sequence continues at coordinate 11,981 of VXAL01009669.1, read as the reverse complement.
GGGGAAAAGGGGACTGGGACGGACAGATGCAGAGCTGTGCTTAGGATACATTTGGGGGTGGGAGGATATAAAATGGGTGGAAATTTTCAATGTCTGAAGAAAAGAAAATACAGTCAGGGTGAGAATCATCACACAGAGCATTATGGTAGCAAGAGCCTCAGGTGAGTAGCCAATGAAGAGTGTTTGCTTTTTTCTTCTAAAAAATTTGAAAAGAATAATTAACTTTCCCAAAGCTTATTTACACTCATAGTTCACAAAAAAAAAAAATGTTTGCATGTAGCTTACTGCTGAAAGCCTTATATTCTCTGGAAGTATCTCAACAGTGATATTCAAAAGTAGGACATTGCAGGAAATGGTTAAAAGACATTCTAGTTCCACAAAAAATGTCAAGATCATTCTTAGTCTTCAAAAAAAAACAAAGAAATACACACACAATATGAAAACAACCTCCCTGGTCAGCCAATAGAAGACAAGTCCAAGCAATTACTTGGGTTTTGAAAACACATTTCTTGTCCCAAATTAGAAACTGTGTCTCTTGCCTGCTCTGTCTGCTCTGTGCTCATAACACTGGACTGGCAGCTAGCTAGAGGTGGGCAACCTCTAGTTTTCATTACAAAAATAATAATAATAATAATAATTTCACTGAAATAAATAGATAATAATTAAAAAAAAAATTTGCCATAATGCACAACTAGAGAAAAATCTCAAAAATATCTGTGGCATGAAAAAACCTTTCCCTGCATTTCTGAGGAGTCTCATCCATTGTTTTGAATGTCCAGTAAACACTGTGTTTGCTGTCTCACGTTTGATAAGTCTAGTTTATAGCCAGTTACAAAACATGTCTCAGTGCAGAGTACTTGGGAAACTTCTGTTCCAGCATCTACGAAGTTTTATTTTTTGCCTGTTACCATCTAGCTGTGATATTATCTCTTTCCACACCAAAGTCACTGTTGCTTATTTTGCAGAGTGGGAGTTAAAAGCGGAATGTCAAGCAAGGCATTCTCCAGTATTTGTGATAGGTACAATGGCACAGAGACCACTGCCTGTAAGTTTCCAGCCCACCAGTCTCTAGATTGTTAGCCAAAATATTCTGGAGAACATTAAAAATTAAAATATTTTCAAGCTTTTTGGGTAAAGACAGTTCTGCTAAACACAGATTTGGATAAGCTGGTAATACCAAGTCTTGCTTGGATTTTGGTAGTTCTATGTTTTTCTCTGCTTAAACTGAACTATTAAAGTATATTTTCACACTACAGAAGTTTCAAGTAATCTGATTTAAAAGAATGCTAGGCAATTTGCAAAGCACTTCCTTGTCAAAACTTTGAGTGTGTTGCGGAAGTATGGGTAAACATAATTTACCTGTACACAATAAACACATCACTAAATTAGGTAACATAGAGTAATTGAGCTTGTCTTCTTTGTGTTTATTGTTGCACTGCTGCATTTTCCCATAAACTTTGGTCCTCTGGTTAGTAGTAGTGTAATAATTGCAGCGTAACAGCTAGGGATTCACAAAAAAATGCTTGTAGAAAGGCTTGCTATAAAAAAAAAAATTTGCAGTGAGTTTTAAAGTTATTTAATTGTATCTAGATGGTATGTGGAGAAAATAGCATTTAAACCTGGCATTTTTTGTAGTATTTTGGATTGTGTATCTGGGAAAGGTTTTAGCAGCCTAAGCTCGCAAGTGAAGAAATGATTGTGAAAGCAGTGACAGCTGCAAATATGAATACTTAGCTTGCCAGGATCCTGTCTTTACTGAAGAGCTATATTTTAAAGATGCCTGTAGTTGACTGGGAACCTGAGCTGTGGCAAGCAATTGCTCTTAGTGAGGAACTCTACAGTAAAACATATGTTGAATAAATTGTAGACTTGGGTTAGTGTGAATGCAAAGTGGAAATTTTAAGATTTAAAGTTCTACTAAAATCCCAACAAAAATGTATATTATTTTATATTTTATGATTTTTCATCTTTGGTAATCTTTAAGCAAAGTAAAGGTAATTTTTAAATAGATTTCACTCAAAGTACACTTAAATATGGATTTAAATTATTTATTTATTTATTTATTTATTTTTAAGCAAAGCAATAATCACTTCCAAACATTTTCACAAGCTTGCTTAGAAACGTGAATTTGCTGAGTCTGGCAAGCCTTGCTCTTACCAGAAATACTCATTCTGATTCAGTAATTCCAAGGGTAGCAAGGGTGTTTTTAAACAAGTTTCACAGTACTGTTCTGTGCCATAAAAGAAATAGCCCTTAGAAGATCCTCACAAGACGAAGACAGCATTCTAGTGAAATAGCAAATGGAAACATGAGAGTATAATTCAGTTTCCCTGGGTGGAAACAACTACACAAAGAAGTGAAGTTTTTTATTTACATAACAGATCGTTTCTCGTACCATCTAGCAGTTTTTACTAATAACTAGGCAGTTTTCTTACATAATCAGGAAAAGAACCTAAAATATGAACTCAGATCAACCCTATTTCTTTGGTTTAAGTGGAATATTCCTATGGCATTTGCTGAGTACAAGCCCCATTATATCATCTGGTTGAATGGTATAATTCCCTGTCTTTCTCCTTTGAAATCTTTCTCTGGGTAGATTGTAGACCTCTAAGTTATGCTGTAGTCTCTTTTCTTCCCCAAGTACAATCACTTCTTCAATGTCAGCTGGAAGAGAATGACTGATTGTTAAGGCATTAATGATAGAGTCTGACATGGGGAAAAAAGTGTATGCGAAGGCTTTAATTAGGCTCATTTCTTGTTTTTGTGTGACTGACAGTGTAGGTTTATGATATAATTGGGTTGATTTTCAATCTTGTTTTGGGAAAAGCTTTGGAGTGAAAAAATCTCTTTCCAAATCTAGTGCATAAGTTAAGCACAGAATTACTTTCACCATTATTAGCTAAATTTCCTGTCACAGACACTTGTTAAATACTCTAAATATCAGAGAAATTTTTGGGTTTGGGAAATTCCAAGGGTGACAGAATTGGCAGAAGTGGGAAAATTCCTGGCTTTGATTCAACTACTGCACCACTTTCCCCATTGTGCAAAATTCCATGTTGTCTGTTCTGTCTGAATCCCAAACTGCAGGGTCTGACAGCATGAGTTTAGTCACTGCCAGATTTGAGCAGGAAAAAGATTTGAATTCAGGCACCGTATTTAAATTTTGAGGGAAATTCCAAAATTTGTGTCTGGGTCTGAAGAACTTTAGAACTTTCTAGAACTTTTTAACTTTAAAAATATATATTGCGAGTTTCTTAGTCTTATTGTCTTTTGTTATTTAGAGGTTAAAATTAAAAATCATCATCCTAGAGAATTATTAAAAGGAAGTAATGCACTTTTATCAGAAATGTGTTTCACTGTCTGAGTGGCATAGGTAGAATCTGAACCTAAAATTATTCTAGAGGCACATACTGTTGGTCAGCTAATTGCACAGCAGTTGAGCCTCTCTCACTCTCTGTGCATATGCTCTTTACCTTCAGGAAATCCCAGTAATTCAACCCGGCTTTGCAGTGAGAGAGAGCTTAAGAGGGCTACATTGTGTTTGATTCCTTAAGGGAACCATGCCACCTTGAGTTTGCATAAAAGACATTTACAGTTACCCTGGATGAGATGAGAAGTGGTTTCTTCCAAGTTCAATAGTCAGTGTGAGTTCTAATAATGTGTTTAAGAAGTGATTTGAGACTGTACGGTTTGCCTTCCCTTTCTCAAAGAAAGCAACTGTGATGATGAAACCAGTGAACAAGTCTGAAACTGGAAGAGAAGCTGATGCTTAAAAGAAAAATCTGTCAACTAACCACCACCACATCCCTTCCATTTGTATCGTTTGTAAGATGTAAAGGTCAATCTTTTCCTTGGTGTCATTTTAATTCTATAATCCACAATGTCAACCACCAGCTACAAGGAAGCAAACTGTGCCGCTATGGGAGGGTGTTGTCTTTCTGTCATCCCACCTGTATTTTCAGAGGTGGTGAAATCTCCCCTTAAAAAGCATATGTCAAGGCACTGTTGCCATATGTCAGGAAGGTGCAAACATTTTAGAGGAAGTGAGAGTGGGTAGAGAGGCACATGTGCTAAATATTATATTTAATACAGTGGGGAAAAAAAAGGTATGGATAACACCAGAGGAGAGACAAAGGAGAGACAAACCAACAGAACTGGAGCCTGTCTCAAGGAAACCTTCATCCCACACATACATCTGTAAAACTCACTATTTTATGAATTAAGGCTGCCATAACAGAATATCAGTAGGTATGTGATAATGAAATTACTGGAGAGCTGAGTGTGAGAGGCTTCTGTTGTCCATGGCNTGGCATAAATTGCTTTGTTGGGGGAAACCAAAACCAGAGTTACTCAGAAATTGTGAAACAAGGTGCTAGTTTGCTAGTTCATCTCCTTCAGTAGTTAGACTTTCTGGCAGAAAACCTGCTGTGGTAGTGATGTCGAGACATTTTGAGGGACAGCAAAGGTGCTTACCTTCCTTGAAGTGCAAGAAAGGTCAGAACTGCATACCTTAAGCAGAGATACTGTCAGAGCCTGCAGGCTGTGTGAGCAGTCATAAACTGAGTAATTCAACTGTTGCTTTGTCCCATCTGTAAGAGATAGGTACTCAGGGTGAGGGCTAGGTTGGCTGGCCCGAAAAGTCTTTTAACAGGAGAGGATGACACAATTAACCTGGGAATAAAACTTTCCCTGTTCTGTTTCTTCTGGTCAAGTTCAAATCTGGGGTGACTGGCTCCTTTTTATGCCTTTGTGTGTGACCTTTTGCTTGTCTGTTTTCAAAGGCTAAAATCTGAAAACTATTGCAGGATTATTTTCAGTACCAATTAAGCTGAATTTTGGAAGCCTAGCTGCACAGCCACTTTCTAAAACCTTTCTCCCAGGTCACAGTCTGCAGCTGCAGGACATCTTGGTTGTCACTCCTAGAGAAGCTTGCTGGTACTGTGAATGTAGTTGGTGATCTTTGGTATTTATACTCCAGAACTCGCCAGACCCTGTCCCAGCAGAAAGCACTTGAACTGCTGTTGTCATGGTCACTGGAAGCCACATGAGGATCAGGTAGAGTGACTCTTAAAAGGTCAGCAGAGAGCACTTTGGATTTCACAAGTGATATGTTATGTGCAAATTTTTATTGATTTATATTTTCAAATATTAATTTATCCTACTTCTGGCTTCTACAACAAATCTCTTCAAAGTAGGAACCTTTTCTGCCTGATTTGGCATGCCTAAAAGAAAACACAAACTTTTTCTACTTTTTGTTTTATAGTGGATACAAGTTATAATTTGCATAGCAGTAACATGGCATACTGCCATGTCAATCAAGCTTTTTAAAATGAGATTTGATTTAAACACTGCTTGCTTAAATCCTATGTCTACACAGTCCTACACATCTAAACTCTCAATGAGATGAATAGTTGTCAAAAGAACAAAACATGTATTATCTGTTCCTTACACAGACTTGAGTAATAATGAATTCCATTACAAAGGAAGACTCTAGTAGATATGACAGATTTTTAATTATTATTTTTTTTAATTACATCAGGAACACTGGATACGAACTAAAACACAGCAGTGTGTGTTGGGAGGGAATCAGATGTTATTTAAAAAAAAATAAATTGCAATGAGAGATTTGTAGGAATAGGAAACATCTTTATTAGTACAACTAACTGCTATTCAAATCCATCTACTGTTACCTGAAGGAAGGTTTGTGCCTCTAAAAGTGCACCTCAAAGTTGTTCATTTTTTCCCATTGCATCATTTGTTCTAAGAAAATATACAGTTTCTTCTCTGCAAATCTTGTATCATTTCTTGTCTCATGGGCATCAGCTGCTGGA
>VXAL01009668.1:165102-247525 GCA_013399475.1 Chauna torquata | reverse complement strand
GGGAAACTCCAAGAGGAGCGCGGGTGGCCGTGCGGGGACAACAGGAGCCGCAGCTCAACCTGAGGAAACGGGTTCCTCAACCAACATGCTCCAGCCACTGAAGGAAGCCTCAGAGTGGACTTGGAGACTGCTGTAAGTACAATGTTGTCTGACAAGTCGGTGGTAGCCATCCCGACAGGGGTGGTTGGGCCACTATCAAACAAATGTCTGGGGGGATTCTTGTTGGGTAGATCATCAGTAGGGTTGAAAGGGTTAATTGTAATTCCTGGGGTAATTGACAGTGATTTTTGAGGGAGGAATTAAGGTAATGGCATATACCATAAACCCACCGTTGTTTATACCGAAAGGAAGTAGAATAGCACAAATTGTTGCTCTAGAGAATCAACAACCTCTTGCTGGAATGCAGGAAAAGTGAAAAGGAGAGTTTGGTTCTACGAATCAGGTGGTATGTTTTACTTGATCTTTAGCCTCTCGGCCAATGGTAAAAGTTTTGGTGCAAGAAGGGTGTGATTGAATCTTCTGCACTAGGTATGATTGATTCTGGTGACAGAACTTGAAAAAGATATCAAAATGAAACGATTTGATAAACAAGGACTTTCCTTTTGGATTCCATAGGTCCAGTTTTGCTGTGTGGAAACTTGTTTGTTTTCTGAAGTGGTTAATTTTTGTCTTCAGGACACAAGACCACATTTTGGTGCAATGTGATGTAGAGATGGAGCAAGACCTGATGTCCTCCAGCTTGGGATTCACTTGGCAGCTGGGCTAGACTTCTGCAATAGGAAGCACTCCTTCCTAGAGCCAGGCAAGACCCCTCCATGGGGCTTTCACAAAAACTTGGGTTAAGTGGGTTTTTGAACCTGGACCTGGCCTGGACCCTCACTTTGCATCTCCTTAGTTTTGTAAGGAGAAAAGGGGAACCTGTAGGCAAGGAACATACTGTGCTCCCCTGTAATAAGGTTTGAGTTTCCTCAATAATCACTACCAGTACTTGCTAGGTGGTGTTACAGACTAAGCAGATATTGCCAGCGCCAGCTTTTGCTTTATAGCAGTTCTTCATGCCTAACAGTAGGAGACTAAACTATAGCATCACGCAGAATAGAAAGCTATTATGAGCTGTGAGCAACACAGTATGGTGAGTGCATACAAATCCCCCTTTACCTATTAATGGGTGTTCGACTGTGCTGAGGAAGGGCAGCCTGGTGGTCAGCAGCTGAAAGGAACAGTTGTCTCCCTGTTGTCAGTTTCTGTGCAAACTGGGCAAGTCCCTAAGGCATAATTTTGTTATTGAGGTCCATAGAAGCCTTTACTTTCAGGTTGACTAATGCATTGTCTTAAGATGCCAGCCCTTAGACTTCCTGAAGATGAGTTATCTGACTAAGTGTCATCCATTACTCCCTCATGCTATGGGAGGCTCACTAGCTCCCTGTATCTTTAGCTAGTGGCATCCAGGTCCCCAGGGCCTTGTCATGGTATCTACCAACAGCACCAATGAAGTGTCCTCAGGGTAGGTGTGAGCAAGCTGCCCCAACCTGCCTTCCATGCTTCTGTGCACCCTCATGTCTTCTCCTTAAGTCTCAAGCCTCTCCTTTGCAGAAAGACCTTGCAGGTCTTTGTCCTTTTTGTAGGTCTTTAGGGGAGAAAAAAACTTGTGGGATTCTTTGACTTACAAGACATGCCCCCCCCTTGCCAAGAAAAGATTCCCAGAGATGGGAAGTGTTAAGTGGAGGCTTTGCTTTCTTCTGTGGTGTAGCCCAGCCAAAGACTTTGGCTGGCACATAGCCTGTCCTGGGGCCACCACCAGCATGCTGCAGCCAGCACCAGAAGAGGTGAATCCAATGCTGTTGATTTCTTGAATAACCTTGGCCAGCTACCCACTTGCTCCAGGTCTGTGTCCTTTATGTAAAGTGGTAGTTTTTCTACTTGCTGTCTGCCTTGAGTAGTCAAATAGAGAAGCTGTGTCTCAGGATGATCTTTTACTTTGTGATTGATCTATTACATGGGGAAACTCCATGTAATTTTACAGCTACTGTAAAGTACCTGGGACTAATGTCCAAAGGAGAGGCATTTTCCAGTTCTTTAAAATCCAAGCACGGCTGGTAATCTCCTTTCAGACATGTTCACAAAGTGTATATGGTAATGCTAAGAAAAGCTCTTTTGACTAAGAATAGGTGATGCTCTGAAGCTAGAACCTGCTTTGGTTGTAAGTCTGTACAGCAAAATTTTCAGAAATCTCATTCTGATTTGAATGATTAAGACATGGCCCCCCTCACTCCCTATTGTTATTGTTAATGGCAGCATCTTACTGCCAGAGTTTCAATTTATGGAAACATTTCTTTTGAGAGCAGGTCTCCATGTTGACTGCCTTTATTCTAATTGAACTGAAGCATCAAATTACAATTAAATCAGAGCTCAAAAACGGTTGTAATCAGGACCCTTTGAAGGCTGTTATTCCTACTTTTTGTAAATCAAGATGTAAGTGTGCTTCTAGTATAATTAAGTTTTACTTTTGTTGCTTTTTCCTTTACCTAAAGACTAACTTGAAAATTGTTGAATTGTGCTTCTGATTTGTGAGGGCGAGGAGGGTGGCATAAAAGAGCAATTTACATACACTGGTCAAATGACAGGATGGCGCATCTGCAGGAACGGGAGCATACTGGGCTATGTGCTATTTGCCAGGGGAGGAGGCAATTTCCCTGTGGTGACTGAAGGCCTCCATTTCCCTACCAAGGTCAGCAGAAGCATCCACTGCCTTTGGCTACGTTGTGATTGCATTAATAAGACTGCGGCTCCCAGGGGCAAAGGCTGCAATTAGAAGCAGTTTCAGAGGTTTCATTGCTCTCCACAGTGTTCTGCAAGCACATAAGCTCTGTCTGAATTTATTGCTGCCATTCCCTGCCTTTGAACATGCAGCTCCCACTGTGCTTTTGCCACCTGGCAAATCTCTCTGTGGTCAGAAATAGGTGCTGAGGGTGCTAAAGTGGAAATCAGATCCTCTCCCTGCTGTCTTCATTGTGGGGGGAGATGATGGGAGCAATCCTCAGGCCAGCAATGAAACCTGAATGATTTGGAGGATCAGCTGGTTCCTGTCAGGAAGGAGTGATCATGACCACATGTGATGGTGTCTTCAGTCAATTTGACTGCTCTGACTACCTTGGCTGCTCTGAAGTTCAAGACACAACAGGGCAAGGAATAATATCTGCACGAGCTATATGGAGGGGCCTCTCTGCCTCCATGGCATGCTCTTGAACCACCACCACTTGAGAAAATTTAGCTGGGTTGACTGCAAGTGGCTTTCCATTTGATTACTAAATCCTTGCATACCATGTTTGAAGACCTGTGTTCCGTGCAACTGCCTGAGATTCTGTAAGTCCGTGTGTGGATAGAGATGCACATATACATGTATATATACAGAGGAAGAAAGGCACAAGCCCAAATGACCATTCAGTGCTGGGACTGTCAGTGACCTGACAGCTGCTCTGCCCAGGCTCCTGCTGTCTGTCCGCACAGCAGGAAAGCTCTCTGGGGGAGCTTCTGTCTGGCAGAGCTGCCACAGAGCTTTTCTCACCTGAAAAGGCACTGCTGTGTGCTACTGCATACTTAGTAGCTCATTAATTTTCTCCAAAAGGTGAAGATACTGGGAAGGTCTTGAATAGGTTCTCGGCCTCTACTTTGGAGTTGTTACTCTCCATTTCAACTGAAGTAAACCTCTTTTTAAATAAAGTATAGAAGTAAAATAATTTAGTACTTTACTCACCCTGGTGTGGGCAGATTTGAGGAGTGACCTGCAGGAGAACCAATAGGCTCATGTGCTCATTAACAGTCCTTGTAACCTCCTCTGAGGAGGGGCCTGGGGCAAAGCTGCAGGAGACTCAAACTTGATCTCTATCTGGAGTGACGCAGCTAGGCCTCATGTTGGCTTCAGTGGAAAGAGGGAAAAGCTACTATCCAATAACCCCTGAAAAAATGTGCTCATACCCATGAGTATCACACACTACTGTTAGTCTGTAGTGCTCTTTCATCCTGTCAGACTCCACAGAGCTAGGAAAATGATAGTTTCCTCCTCCCCTCCACATCACTGCCCACCAACCTGATGCAATGTGCCATTCCTCTGCCTGCCTTTTTCCCTTTGCCAGTCTGAAGAACTTTAAAAATAAATAAAATCCTAAAACACCACCTGGCTCCCACAAATGTGATCAGATCTTAGGCCATATCCTCAATGTAAACTGGCATGGATCCATCCTCTACAGCAGAGCAGCTCATCTTGCTCTAGGTTTGGGTTTGGTCCTGTATGGTCGGTGCCCAAATTATCTGTTTCTACTACTGGTGTGCCTCAGGTCCAGGACCTCTTTGTGGTAGCTGTTGTGCAGAGTCAGAGTAGAACAGTCCCTGCACCAGAGACTAATGTGTTAGCTATGCTATGTTCATTTACCTGGATGCATTTTTCAGGTAATTTCCAGGGAACTTCATATGCTTTCTATAGTCAATCATGGTAGCTCAGAGCTTTTCAGCTGCAATGTTTGACCATTTTCTTCAAATGTCAGTTTCTAGAGTCATGTGCTTTATATGAAAATTACTGCTTTTGAAGCAATATATTTATATTTTGAATATTATATTTTGAAATATAAGGTATCTCCATAACTTGTTATGAAATCTTAACCTCTTGAAGACTCAGAACCCGGTGGGTCTAACAAACAACATGAATTTCTGGTAAGCTCAAGTTTAGGGAGACTTTCACTTTGTCAACCTTAGGCTGAGATGGGAATTGGGACTAATAATCATGATTCTACTCAAAGAAGGTCTGTTAACTTGTAATGGAGTTGTTCACATCTTTCAATCTGTTTTGTTACCCGGTAATTGGATAAATGGATTAAATGATGTTCAAATGAAATATCTGTAGCTTTCTTCCCTGCAGCAGTCAATGAAGAAACAGCTGGAACTGATTTCTCACTAATCTGCCTGGTCATTCTGGCTGTCATGTGTCTGCTCTTTAAAGACAATGGCAACAAGTTGTCCAGACCCACAGAAATGAAACGTGAACAAGTTTCCATGCTTTTGGTGGAAGCGTAGGACCTTCTGATGGCTCCTGCCACTCCTTGTGGTTGCCTATCATGGGGTCAGTATAACTGAACACAAAGCATGAAAGGAGCTGTTTAACTTCTAGTGATTATGTTGGAAAAGATTCACATTTTCACTGTGCAGCTACTTCTGAAGAGGCTTCTGGGTCTGGGGTTATCCTTGTTCCCATCCAGAACTCACAACCCGGGTTGTCTTCTGGATTTGGAAGACACTAGTGAGGAGCACTCATGATGATGAAGAAGCCAAAGCCAGGCAGAAGCTGTTCCAGAGCTAAGCAAGGTCTCCACGAGCATCTGGGTACAGAAAAGTTAAGTAGGAGGAAGGGGTGAGAACAGCATTACTGGAAGAAAAGCTCAAATTTTTGTTTTGGTGGAACAATGAAACAGTGCAGCCAAAGTGAGTAGCAAAATAACTTAAAATCAAATAAGCTTTGATTATGAAACAAACACTAATAATACTGGATCAATGCTTGAAAGTCAATTACAGTTCAGTTAAGCTGTGGCCTTTAAAACCTCCCAGAATTGCTCTGCTGTTTTCTCTAGTGACACTTTGAAGCTTCCAGGTTTGCTGAGGCAGTGGGAAGCTATTTTCACTTCCAAAACCTGCACTTACCTCTTTGATGAAAAGAAAATAGTCCTTAGCATTCTTTCGTCTTCTGGAAGGGGGCAGAATTCCTTAGCAGCTGCAGCACTGTCAAGGAAGACGGATGAAAAATACACTTGCCCATCTTAGATTGAGCACTTTGACATACTCTCCTACAATCTCCCACAGTTGCTTGGTAAGTGACAGCCATTTATGCCTTAGAAATGAAACAGCCACCTACAGTGTACAGAACTTTGCAATCCAGAAGGCCTCTTCAAAAAAATGAAGAATTGGCAGTTTTATGACCATAGGCCTGTTGTATAATCTACTTCTCCTCCGGTAGATTACTTTAATGTGTTTCATGCCACATTTCACAGGCTGTTATTAAAGCTCTTCAGTGAGGGCTATGTCCTTCCTTGATGGAAGACAAAAGCATCTCCTGGGGAAGCTGCAGAGCGTAACAGCATGTGGAGCTCAAAGGGGTGTCAAAAGGCTGGTGTCAGGACATCCCCAATGAACTCGGAAATCAGCATCAGGGGGCAGTCTTTGTAGACCTCCCAAGCAATTTTTTTCCAGTTTAAATGTATTAGAAATCAGTCTCAGAACTCACCAGAGTCAAAATGGGTGGGGAGAGCCTAGCGAAGCCCCCAGATCAAAAAGTGGTAACTGCTTTGTGGGAACCTTGGATTTCCCTAACACGTGTTGAGGTGTCCTCAATTATGCAACAAAGCGCAATGCTTAGATTTTCTTTGTGCTGTTGAAGTAATAAGGATTTCTGTTGCAAGAACTGTGTGCATGACAGCTTATGGGGTGGTTATGGGGCACCTCACCTTGGTGAGGGCTGATTGAGTGTGGCATGTCAATAGGGAACGGTGCTCACAGTTCCTGCGAGCCAGCAGGTGCAACGGTGGTTCCGCTTACCCAGATGTTTAACTCCATGTACAAAATGGGGGTAGGTATGGGCGTGGAAACGCAGCATGTTACAGTGGGATGACTTTGTAGGCAGGCTTAGTGAACAGCTCATTTCTCAGCCTGTGCCTGCCCCAGGCTCGTTTTGTTGTGCGTGATGCAGCCTAGCTCCCTGCAGGCTGCGGCGGGCGCAGCCGAGACGTTGTGCTACGTGCAGCTGGGTGCGTGCGGCTGGCCTCGGTGGCCGTCTGCATCTCATGATAAAAGGAAGAGGAAGGTTCTGTCCCCAACCCAAAGTTAATCTGGGAACATCCTTCTAATTATGCTGCTGCCAATCAGGAAGTGAGTGAGCATCTGTGTGCACCTTGATCACTGGTGCATTAATGGACCTGGGATGCTTTGTACAGAGCAGAAAAAGAAGCTTCTGGAAAATGTGTCTACTGAAGCTTTCCAATTACTGCTGCCCTTTTTTTGTTCCTTTTGCATTAGTTTAGATGGATTCAGAGACATCAGGTTAGCCAGGATGATAAATAAATTAACCTTTATTAATTAGACTATTTAGGACTGATTCATTTATTTCATTTCAGTATTTGTGATTCACCAGTACTATTTTCCGCTCTGTCTCTGCCTCACAATCTGTTTGTCTCGAATTGCAGTTAATTGTTGCATCTGTTTAGGATCTTTTAATATGGGAGAGTTATGATTTAAAGATTATAAACATATAAACAATGTATGAATAGATTGAGGCTCGGCATATTACCTTGGGCTCCATGCAATGCTAATGTGACTACTAGGGTTGTCTGGCCTAGAGCTGTCTCATGTCTGTCTCTTTTGGAGAAAAAGCGGTGATAACAGGCAGCTGTCTGCACCTGTCCTTGCTGACGTACTTTGAGCATGACAGCATCCTCAGCAGCACCGTGGGTCCCAAAGTACCTGGCTGAACAATTCCTCCCTGCCCAAACCAGAGAGCGCTCTCTGCTGAAAAATTAGTGCAGGATAAAGCGCATGGCTACCTCTTAGCGACCTGGTTTTGAAACTATTTTTGGTTCAATAGATGCACGTCATGCAGTTTGTTTGCTGGACACACTTGACACTGAGCAGAACTTTCTTGCCTTTCAATGTTGTGGATGTGGACAGAGGATGGCCTGTACTGTATTTCGCTCTCACTACTGTGATAAGACCACAGATACAAAGAGCAAGGCGCAGACCTGCCCTCCTCTGCCTTGGAGAGCCTCCAAACCCACCAGCAGACAGACAAGCCCAGGGCTGCCATTGCAGCTCTCACCTTGCCTTACCTGGTCTTGGTGGGCAGCAGAAGCACGACGATGCTTTGATAATTAATTTGCGTTTCTCTCGACTCAAGGTTTGTACTTATTTAATTTTCTCTTGCTGAAGAGTCAGAAACTTGGCAGAAAATGTATTTATAGGACAGATTTTGAAATGCTTCCTCTAATTGTAGGAAAGCTGCTCAGGAGGGGGATTTAGAGAAGTAAAAAGCAGCTGTTCCAGGGAGTGCAGCTTGTGCTCTGCAGGGTTCCGTGCAACTGTTTCCCAGGGATTTGTGTACACATTTCCCCTAAGTGAAGAAGCTCCTGGCGCACACAGTCTCAGTTATTCTCAGAGATCTGACTTAGCACTGGCCATGCTCCTAGTTATACCACACTCAAATCCTTCGGGTCCTTGCACCCAGCCAGCGTCTGCTGCCCATTTATCTTACTGCTGGGGCTGAACCTGTCATTGCACAGAGGTTCTTTATCACGGACAGGGAAGCAGTGTCTTCTGCATGGGATCAGGGTTATGCTTTGACAAGCTCTAATAAAGCCATTTTTCTTCTGCAGCCTCGACCAGGCAGGTCTACTCTGGATGCTGATCAACAATTTAGCTTTACTTGGGTGACTTGGAACAGGCCTGACTCTTTCAAGGCCAAGTGGAAAAATGTGCACAGCATGTTGTCTAGGGGAAGATCTCAAAGATTTGCCTACGGGTCCTATGGCTGGTGCATCCCACAGTGCATTTAATTCCCATGTTTAAATTCCAAGCAGAGATCAGTTAGCCTTCACCAGAATATTTTCTTTTGTAACCCCATCAGCATATCTGAGAGGGCTATTAATACTTTAAAGTGCAAGTCCCAAACACCCTAGCTCTGCCAGGAGCAAGCAGCAGGTTAAAGCACCCAGTGGTAAATAAGCCTGGCAGATGATTTGTAGAGAGTAAGGAAAGGGCCATGTTGGAATGAAGCAACAAAGTGTTTGCATCCATTTGCTTTTTCAAATTTTCTGGAAAGACATAAATGGTTTGCACATAGCACTTATTTGTGGTTTGCATGTCTCTGGTTTTCTGCTTTGCTTATATCAGTGTTTGTCTAATAGAAGATATTACACCTCCCTGCAAAACTTGCCTCTTATTCTTTAGGCAGCAATTCATCACTGCAGCCCAGCTAGACATTCAGGTTTTATGCATGGTTTCTGTCTTAAAGTCTGTCTTTAGACATTCCTCTAAATAAACAAGGATATAATATAGGCTACCTTTATATAGGGTGCAAATAGCATACAAGGCAAATTTCTTAATTTGCTGCTGGGATGGGTATACCCATTCCCTCAGGAGGTGGATGGGATTAAATCCCCTTCAGTAGCAAGTGCTGCTGGGCTTTAGCTCAAACAATGGCTCAAGCTTTGAAGTGTTGATTTCTTATCAAAAATATCATTAGGTTATAGCTAGAGTGAGGTTCTCAGAATCTACCCTTGGAAACAGACAACTTTTCTTCCTGGAGAACACAATGAATTCGCAGTTGTCTTTTAAATGGACAAGCTAAAAATAAAAACAACCAATCTTGACTCTAAAGAGTCTTTGAAATTACTCAAGGATGTCAAGGTTGCCTATTGTCAAGACAGTCTGGTGAGACACAAGCTTGTAGTTTTGTGTTGAGTAGGTGAGAGGGTAACGAATACAAATAATAGAGGTAGTTTGGGCAGATTGGTTAATGGGATTAATTCCTTCCCCCCCAGCTACTCGTCCCCCTCCCCTCAGGTTCTTGCAGGCAGAAGTCAGAAAAGCAAGATTTTTTCTTTTTGCCTGTGCCTTACAACTTAAGTTGAGCTGAGAAACCATCTGGATTCGTAAACCAGCAAATTCTCATCTGAGCTCCTTTGCATGCTGTTTTTATGGGCAAATAATTAATACCACAAAGGATTTGAAAACAAAGGTGGTGGCTGCAAAACTATTTGCTGGCAGGCTTGCCTCATTTCCAGCAGCCTTTGCTTTATGTCCAAGGACTCGAATAGCAGAGAGCTCCTCTTCTGAAATAGCCACAGCAAAACATGCCTAAGGTGCTTTAGCAGTGATGCTGAAGAGGAATTACTAAAATGTTTTTCATCTTGACAGTGAGCAGCCTCTGTTGTATACACCCTGCAATTAAATGGGAAAGGAGAAAGCTTGTATGAAGTTTGCATCCTCAGGCCTAAGGCATGGCCACATGCCCCCATGAACAGTTCTTCGCTGCAGCTACTTATGAATTCAGACGAAGTTTTCCGATGAAGAACTTCAACAGGCTGAACAGAGGCACAAGCATGTGACAGTGCAGGAGAACCTCTGGCAGCTCTTTTCCCCTCTCCAGGAACACGGGCAACTGGAAGAAAGAACAAAATTTTGTTATGCTAATATATACTATCATTAAAATATAATGCTCTCTTGTCCCTTATCAACAAGCTTGCTCATCTCTGAAGTTCATGTGCTGTATTGCCTGTCCTTTGAGGCCATGGAGTGAGGGTGAATATTAAGACCAGTCACTGCTAGATAACCACATTCGCTTGGATCTTGAATATCTCTGCCTGTGCTTTTAAAAAAAAAAAAAAAAGGACTTTATTGCAGAGACTTTGATGCTGGGGAGGAGCATCAGGGTGGAGTGAAATGGCCTCCAGGAATGCTTTCTGGACATGAAGCTCTCTGAGTTGCCAAGCTGCTGACTTCAGTGCTTTGCCCCTGGCTTGGCTGGGCTGCTCTGATTTTTGTCTGTCAAAGCCAGATCAAACTGAAACACTGCTTTCACCTCTCTCATTTGATGCATCTACGCCAAGGTTTCAAAAGAACAGCTTGGTTCTTGCAGAGAAGCACAGGTGTGTAATTGCAGAGAAACTTCCATTGATGTAACTGGAGTTAGCACTGGGAGAGGCCAGTGCTAATAATTCTCACAGAGTTCTGTGTTAATCTGGACCAAAACAGGTCGGGTGTGTGTGGATGTCTGACCATAAAATGACTCTGAGACAAACAACTCAGAAAAATAAGGCAAATAGTGATGCATGCATTCACCCAGCCTCGCATCCTGTCGGAACGAGTGGATGGAGCTCCAGCCAGTCTTTATTTCTAAAAGGGTAGAGCCCGGCTGCTTCTGCTCTGCCTGTACATGTGTTGATGACTAAAACCTCAGCCACCCACACTAGTGCCGCACCAAATCTCACAGATTCCTGACCGGGACATCTTGCAGAGGGATCCTTGATCTAAAAAATTCCTACAGAAATGTTTTTGGTGTTGGTCTTTCCCACACAACAGCTTCCAGTCTCCAGCATCACATACCTCGGGGAAGACTAGATTTCAGTCTGTGCTCCCCAAACCATCAGTTATGGTTTTCCCTGGTCTCTGCTGAGAGGTAGTGGCTGCCACGTGAAGACATAGAAGTAATTTATTTTACTAAACTCTTCCATTTGTGGCTACAAGAAACAAACCAAAAGCTCTAACTTTTCGAACTGTGGGTGGATGCAGTTTGTGGAGCATCACATTCACCTGCCACTGGCGCTCCAGAGAATATCTGGAGAGCACAAGGGTGCTGGCTGGCTGACTTTATCTACCAGCCTGGGTTATTGGAGCAGAAAAAGGACTGTCTGTATGGGGAAGAAAAGGTTTGCAGCATATTCACTGTCATATATTTATGCTACGAGTTTGCAAAGAGTGCCTGATAGTGGGATTATTTTAGCAAGATCTCCAGCTCCCTGCTTTCTCCATACCCTTGGTACTGATGCACCCAGCAACCCCCACATCCTCTCACTCTCCTATTTGCCCCTGTCCGGGCAAAAGGCCACGCATGCCGTGGCAGGCTGGTGGCATCGCTGAGCGGGTGCCTGGCCGGGCACTGGGAGCTACACGCAGGCAAGCAGCCAGGGAGCAAGCGCCTTCCTATCAGGCCCAATCCTTCACTTCTCGGCTGGCAGGTGGGTTGAGCAAAATGCTCTGTCTGGCAAAACAAGTGTTTTGTGGAGAGCAGCACATTGTGCAGGTCTGGCTCAGTACAAAGCGATATTGATCCTGTGTTAAGGCATTCAAGAACTGCTGCAATGCAAAGAAATAAATGTCACACCCATAAATAAGAGTCAAACTAATTTAAATTACACCTGCAAGATAATTAGATGCTATTACAGCTCTAGATCAGTGTGCTCCATGTTCGCAATATGTCACTTGGCAAGCAGAGTCCCTTTCTACTCTTTCTTCTTTTTGTAGCCTTTCAAGGGGCATAGCAGTCATACTGGATAGAAATGAGAAAGGTGCTTACAGAATGAATTGTTCTTTCCTACAAGCACCCTGAAAAAGCTCTTTCCTCATTCCATATCAATAAAAAAAAAAAGCTAAAGATAGAGAGCAGAGAAACAGGGCTTGAAGCTTTTAGGCGCAATCTTTCTAAACTTGCTATCCCATACTGCTTTCTGTTCATTAAACGATATCCAAATCATTTCTGGTTTCCATTCAAATTCATTTTTTGTTTACCTTCAGACTGCTTGAGTCCTGGCACCCGCTTCAGCAAGTAGAGCAGCGTGGAGGGGTCAGTCTCACGCTCCTTGCTGTCAGCACGTGTTGTCCGTATTTACCTGGGGGCTTTCATCTCACTCCTCTGCTGCATGTGCTCGGCATCCGGCTGCTAACTGAACGTGCTTGACTACTGTCTACAAATAATGCCATTCCAAATACAAAATATTCTGTGACTTACGGTAATTACAAAAAAAGAACCAAAAAATGGGGATTCTAATAAACTGGAAGTTTTCCTGGGAAGAATGAAGAGATCTGATTGCCATGAGCTAACTAAAGAAAAAATAAATCCACACAGGGAAGAAAAAAAATCTCAATTATAGTATAAAAGGCAGTGTGCTACATATTTTAGATAATTGCTTTAAAAATATTCTGTCAGCCTCAATGATGGCAAAATGGCTGGGGTTGAGCCTCAGCCGCCCCAGAGCTGTAATCAGCGGGGTTAAAGGCAGAGACGCGAGGGTGCTTTTCTGGCAGCTGTGCTGTGGGGCCGCACTGCTGTGCCCCCGTTACGTCTGCTGGTGCTCGCCCAGCCCCCTGCAAGGAGCCGCAGTTGATGGGAGCTGCCAATCTCATCCCACCTTGCCTTGCTCTGTGCCCTTTACCAAAGCTGAGAATAATCTCTATTTATTTGCAGGCATTTGGCAATCCAGTGGTATAAACCTGTTTTAAATTTGTTTTGTGCACCTGTGTCTGTTAAAGGTTGGGGTAACATATTAAATTACTGCAGCTGCCCTTTCTGCTGCAGCCCCAGGTTAGTAAGGGGGACTTTTCTCCAGCACCCAAGGCTGTGCCCTCTCCAGAGGTGGGCTCCTTGTCGGCAGGCAAGTCTGAGGCCCCTGTGGAAAAGCTGCTCAGGGTTTGTCACGTGGAGAAGGTCGCGTATGATGAGATAAGAAATGTTATTTTCCAGCTTATAGTCAGGTATGGCAAATAATTACAAACTAGAGCTCTATATTTACGTAGCTTAGTGATATTTTAACCCATATTGATCAACGCTTGCCTCCAATCTAATGCATGAAAAATTCTATCAAGGATAATGCTTATTCAGTGTGGATCTCAGTTAGAAATAGATCCTCAGGTGCTGCATCCATGATGAGCCATTTTCAAGAGGGTATTACATGTCTCTCAAAGACTTTCGGGAGGGAGGAGGAAAAAGTACTTTGAGACAACAGAAAGCTGACTCAGTAGCTGCACATCAGGAAGGCAGGCTCATGGTCCAGCCTGTGCAATACAACCAGAGTGCTGCAGCTCATTTACGCGATGCAAATGATTTAGATGCAATGATAAGAACAAAGAGAAACCAAGGCCAGACCCGGCGAACAGCAATTAAAATGAGGTGGATGCAAATCTTTGTGGGAATTGGGAAGGAAATCCGCACTGAGCTGCATGTTGCTGCTGCTCCTTGCAGAGACGTTGGTGTTCAGACTGACAGCTGGGACGTGCAGCAGAGGTGCTGATGTGGTCTGAAAACGTGTGGTTTTGTGGCCTCTCCAGGACTGTTTAACAGATCTGCCGGGCTGGATGAACCTGAGACACGTTTCCGAAATCAAGGTCTTGCTCAGGCTTCCTCAGCACACGCAGGAAGTTCTCAGGTAACATTTTTTAGCCAAAAAAGCAACATCTGAAAGATGCTTTTCACCCTTCTCTTGAAAGTACAGCTGAACGACAGCACAGCTAAAACTGATTTGCTTAAAGGCTCATGCTGGTTTGTCTCACCTGTATCACGCTACGTGAGTCTCTCTGCTTGAGCAAGGAGCAACTTGTGCAAGGGAAAGCAACAGAACGTGCCTCCAAATGCTGGATGGCCCAAGTGCCATCTGTGCGTGACAGTGCCACACAGAGCAGTGACGCAGCTGCATACAAAACACACGCAGGCATTTAGGGGACTCAGTCTGCTGCTGGGTTCCCATCCTCAGCCCTGCACAGCATCTCTCTGGATGCTGTGGGCATCCCTGCAGAGCAAACACAGCCATGAAACCTCCAAGTCTGGTTAATCATCCCTGAATTAAACCATTTTTATTTTTTCCTGAATGCCCTTCACTATTAAAGGAGTTCATGACTAGGAGTGAGTGAACCTGAGGATGTAATTAGAGGTGCATTCATCACTCTTGCTGGTAATTGTTTTCTAAGAACACATAAAAAGAGAAATTATTGCCTTCTGAAGTGCTCCACAGTGCTGCAGGTATGAGCCACAAATCCTGTGAGTCTGGGGGTCCCTGTCCCCACGATGGACCCCACCAGTCCCCTGTGTCCCTGGGGGATCTGGGGACAAACCAGGGCTGCAAGAGCAAGGCAAATGGAAACCCACAGGGGGAGATTTATAGGGCTGGGAGCAAAACCCCTGCAGTCAGCCCAGTGCTCGGTATTGCCTTCTGAACCGCTGGAACCCGCCATGTGCAGGGTAACAAAGCAAAGGAAAAGGCAGAACATGGAACTGAGGAGCTTCTTCAAGTCTGGGATTCAGCCTCCACTTTCTCTGTGACAGCCAGCATCAAAACAAATTGATGTTAAATAGCTGTGACTGAAGATGATGCATTTCTTGATCTGGTGTAGGGGGGGGTGGTTTAAAAGTCTCCTTGTGAAAATGAGGTCAGTTGATCTGTGCCTTGGTTGTTTTTTCCACGAAATCAAAGTGGGCAGAGAGCACTGCTGAACCAGAACGGCAGCACTGCTACCAGCTGCAAAGTGCCTCCCCTCGGCTCCCCGTGCTCCAGCTTGAGCTGCAACGTGTTGTCCCATGGGCGGCCCGAAATGGGATGCAGGTCTGGTCTAGTGATGACCAAGAGAGGATAACCCCTTGGCATGGGGCAGCGGCAGGGGAGGGTCAGGCTGGGTGTTAGGAGAAGGTTCTTCACCGAGAGGGTGGTCGGGCCCTGGAACAGGCTCCCCAGGGCAGTGGTCACGGCACCGAGCCTGCCGGAGTTCAAGGAGCATTTGGACACCGCTCTCAGACACAGGGTCTGGTTTTTGGGGGGTCATCTGTGGAGCCAGGAGCTGGACTTGGTGATCCTTGTGGGTCCCTTCCAGCTCGGGATATTCTATGATTCTATTTGGGGAAAAATGCCTAGGGAGGAGCAGCTGCACCTGGGAAGTGAACACTTCTCAGTGATGGACTGGGACATGCGTTTCATACGCTAATTTTGTAAAAGTTCTTATATGCAGAGCTGAAATCAGCGCATTGGATAGTGCAGGATAGCACGCTCCTGCTTACTCTTCAGACATGTTACTTCCACCGAAAAATGCATACCAGTATTTTGTTTTACGAACCTTTTAATGGGCTATGCAGTGCATAATGTATATTATCATACCCTGCAAAATAACTTTATCGTGGTATTCCAGCAGGCGTGATTAGGAGGGGCTTGATGCATCCCTGTAAATGCTGAGTTTCACACATGATGTAAATACTGAATAGAAAAATCCATTCTTCCAAGAGCTTTCCTTATTAGTAAACTCTAATAAGCTATTGAGCAACATTCAGTGCAACAGTCGAGAAACCTGACCATAATAACAGCCCCTCATCGAGCCCCCCGCACGCCGATAACAGATAGCCCAGCGAGGCGCAGCAGTAGATGGTGCTCGTGCTTTGCGTTAGCTGCCTGCAGCCGCAGCGTCAGGAGACGGTCGCTGTTAAGCCTGTCCCTAGCGAGACAGCCCTTCAGGATGCAAAGCTGGAGATGCCCAAGCATTTTATCAGCTGTGCTAAGCCTCCCAATGGCTGCAGCTCCCAAATCCCCACGTAGACAGTCCACCAACTTGTCCTTCAGGAAGGTGCTGGGGCTAGATGTGTGCTTAGGCAACAAGACAGCTTTTCCAGGGCTCCTTGCAGCCCCAGAAAGCACCATCTCCTGGAAAGGTCCCTCTGCAAAAGAAAGCTAGAACCTCAACAAAATGCACCCTGAGCATCATGGGCGCAGTGTCCTGTGTGCGATGTGTCCCTGCGTTGCAGCCTGCTTTTTTTTTTTGGTGCCCTCTTTGTAGGAAGTGGTACATGAGTTGGATTTGGAATGGGGCTGGGAAAGTTTGAGTGAGATGATTTGATAGGGCTTTAAAAAACTAAATGTGCTGTAAAAGGTCTGGGTGCCCAGTGCTCCTATCAACATCTTTTCAGTCCAAACGTACTTCAAACCCAAATGTGCTCTGTGAGGGACTTATTGATTTATATAAACGACATACCCACACTGTAGTCCATGGATGAGCACCACCAGTTCAAGATTGCATATAATCTATAAAAAAATACTTCTGCTTAAGCAAGCAGTGCATAAAAGTGAATAGCTGTGTGTGGATGGAAAGGAGAGCAGCGAAGGCTACACGCATGCAGATGTATGCATGTATATGTGCCTGCATGCATGTGCAGGCACAAGCGGTGTCTTTGAAACTTGCCCTGTTGCCTGGACATTAAAAGGCTTAAAAAAAGAAAGAAGAAAATGAATGCTTCTGCAGTTTCATCTGCACTAATTGAATTTCTGTCCATAGCGTTTACAGACTTTAAGAGGAGCCCACATAATTACCTTTTCTCTTGATTTTTTTCTCCTCTGCGTTTAAAACTCATTGTATTGTGTCATTTTATAGGCGCCAGGAATAAATCTTTTGTCAGCTCTATTGCATTATTATGCAAAGTACACAAAAAGTGTAGGAATGAAACAGCCCAAGAGAAGCCGAGTGCCGCTCCTTTCAGCCCTCCGTTCTGCCCCTGCAGCAAGCCTCCAAGTTTGCTAACACAACCTTTTTCTCAGAGAAACTTCCTCACCCTCGGCAATTGATTGCAAAGAGTTCACTTGACCATGCTAATGTCTGCTACGAGGAAGTGTATTTACTGCGAGAAGAAGGACTTGATGAAGGAGCCATCAATTACCTCTGCAGAATTGATCCCGGGGGGTGAAGGAGCTGCTGAAGATTTCTTGGCAGGATGAGAGGGGTTAGTCCGAGTCAGCTCCCTTCTCCCCTGGAACGCAGAAGCGTCCCAAGAACTGTTGTAGGAAAAAAAATCATCGATGTTCCAAAATATTCTGAAGGGCAAAGCGCAGGAGGAACGTGGGAAGCTGTCAGCTCTGTCGGGTGGTCTCCATGGGCTTTGGTCTGAGGAGCTCGGTGTGGGAAGAGAGACCTTAACCTGGGGCTGACCCTGCCCTGTTGTGCCACCGCCAGCATCTTCCAGCTGATTGCAAAGCTCCGGGGAAGAACTCATTTAAACACATTAGTGGGTGCTTTAACTTCTCACTGAGGCTCGTTAGCATTGCTGGAACAGAGCTCTGCTCCCACAATGTATCAGCGAAATGGAATTAAGCAACTTAATTAGGCTGGGTTAAACACAAAGAGGGATGTAAGAGCGGGAGGATGTCAGGCTGGGAAAGCTCACCCACTCCTCTCGGCTGCCAGGAATTTCCTCCATTGGAAAAGTGCTGGAGGAGGATGTCTGCTCATGATTTGGGTTTTGTTTTGTCCTCCCATGAGACACTACAGAGAGCGAGACCCATGGGATGAGAATGTACTGGTGCTCCTGGCACCCATTTCCCTCCCTGTTCTTGCTTCACCTTGTATAAATAACGGCCCTTTACTTTGGAGAAGAAAAGTGCAGCGACCGGCTCTGTTGTGAACAAAGGAAAAATGCAGGGAGAAAATTCAGAATGGAGCCAATAGTAAACTCATCTTTCTTGGAGGTAAAGGATGAAGCTATGCTCCCTTGGGAAGCTGTCTCCAGGGCATCACCCCAAATGTATCCGCTCGCATCTAGCTACAATTGTCATTATTTTTTGAATTGGCAGCATGGAGATTTCAATATGGTGGGAGAAGGCCCTAGTCCCCATGCCAAACTGAAAAGTCTGAATTATTCTTCATTAATTATTTATTGAAGTACATCTCTAGACAGCAGGTTGAGTGCCCCGCACTCATCCCCTCGCACGGGCCGGCATGAAGCACCTTTGTGGTGGACCACAGGCACCACCATCAGAAGATCCTGCTTTGGTTCCAAGCAGGTGGGCACGAGGTCCTGGGAGCCTGGCGCGGCCGTGGCTGTGCTGATCACGTGCAATGGCTTCCGTCTGCTTCGGAGGCACCGCAGCACTGTGGGAAACGTGGAGAAGTTGCTGAGGAAAGTGCCTGGCACTATTTCTTGGACAAATTTGATGCTTCTGGAAGTTGAGATGAAGACACGTGTACGTGGGAGATGCTCAGCACTGCTGCTGAAATTAGTGTCCCAGAGACGTTGTGTTGGGGAGTGCAATGCCTGGGGTCGAGTCGCCCTTGCTTGGCATGGGCTGGGCACTTCCCCAGTCCCGCAGGGACTCCCACGCACTGTTTCCACTGCACTGTGCCTCCCATCTGCAGAGCTGGAAGAAAAACAAACAAACAAAACAACAACAACAACAACAAAAAAACCACCCAAACCCTAACTTTTAAGAAAACTAATGAAATTAGTCACATGATATTACCTTAAACGCTGTGACTTTAACAGACAGATCTCCAAATCCTGAGCCCTGAGCATTCACACAAGGCTGAACCCTCTATATCATACAAACTGCTAATGAAATCGGACTGATCACACTTTCTTGTGATGGGAAAACATCTGCCATGTGCCTTATCTTCTCCCTTTCAGTACAACTGTTTGCAACTCTTTGCTCTGCTTCCAGGATGCTGCTTGCGAAGAGTGACGGGGTTTGAGCATCACTGCACAAACAGGTTTCTGTTTGCGTAGCTGTTGGGGAGCGGCTGGGCCGTGCACCGATGCCAAGATGTGCAGAAACAAGTATTTATGAATTATTTACATTTCTTTAGTTGCTGCTCATCGTTTGTTATATTTCTGTTTAAACAGTTTGTCCTCTGTTCCAGGAGCAGAAGGAAAACCAAAATGACTTCACTGACAGCTCAGATATCCCACAGAATGACTAGTAAGTAGTCAAAGTAAACAACTTAGGAAGAATATACAGTCAGAAAAATTATTCATCTCATCCACATGGCAAATTGGTTGGAAAAAGGAATTTCTGTTCTACAGAAAATCCTTGAATTAAAAAAAAAAAAGAAACAAAGAGGAGAAAAATTGTTTACCTTTTCCACAGAATGAAAATGTTACAAAAAAATGTTTTTCTGATATAATTGTGGTTCTTTGTTTCTAAAATGTGAGAACATCAGAATCACACAGGAAAGCAAAAAAGAATTGAATTGAGTCAGTTAAATAGGTGATGTGATGTTTTTTCCTTATCAAAATGAGAGAGAAGTGCTTTATTTTGACTTTTTCCCATCAAAAATGTAGTGGAAATCAGTGGTTTGCTCTGCAATATTCAAATGAAAATGAAAACCACATTTGCTGATGAAACATCACTCCAGCAACAGCTCTAGTGGCTTGTTGCAAGTTATGGGCCTGATCCTGGCACAAATTTCCCCCCGAAGTCTCTTCAGCTAGCTGGAGCTACTCTGGACCCGCACAGGGCTCCGCCACCTCGCAGAAAGCTCACAGAGGCTTCCTGCGCTGGGAAGGGCCTGTGCTCATCGCTAATTTATTCACCATGAATAATTCAACCACTTCTTGTCATTGCTTTGCCACACATGTTTCTGCCATAGTCTGCGTTTGATTTTATCATAAAATCCTCGAAACTGGAGACAGAAAGAGTGTAAGATGTTTTCCCACCCCCCAGCCAGAGATGCTCCCCACACTGTGCTGCTGCGATGGAACTGAGAAGGCAAACATGGGAACTGCAGCATTATTGGTTTTGAGTATTTGTGTTTCAGTTACGGTGTTTGGCACACAAAAAAATAATAACTGGTTTCTAAGCATGGGCAAGATATAAATGTAGAAAAAATCGCGTTTTTATGTAAATAAAAAATGCAGAGAAAAATGAGTTCTTCCTCTGCCCAGCTTAAATATGAGAACATACTGTTAGGTTCATTTTCCAGGTGAATTTTTGGAGCTTTAACTCTATAAATAAGGCTGGCTCCATTGATCTCAATGGCACGATGCTGATTGACACCTACTGAGGATAGACGCAGAAGTATTTTTCCTAATGAGCTCCTTCTGAGCCCACGATTGCCAATTGATGTGGCAATTACATATTAATATGTGTGACTGTGCACAATCAAACCGGGCTAGAAGGGATGCAACCTTTTGTTTCTTGAAATTAATAAAATATTTATTGCAATCAGCTCATATCTCCCAATTTGTCGCCAATTAACTAAAGTGTTTGGTGTGCAGCTGATTGAGGATGCAGCAACAGAGCTGCACTCGGGGAACAAACCGGAGGCTTCTTGCACTGAATTTCTCTCTTTTCTTTCTTTCCAGGTAGGAGCAAAACAGCAGGAGCTGGGAAATGGGGAGGACTTTCCCCTCCAGGGAAAGACATCTCCAGTCATCAAGAGGAGATGAAGGTAGCCCATGGCCAAAACACCCATCATCAAGCCAAACTTCTGTTGGTGAAGACCAGAGATTTTGGGCTGTAAGTGGGATTTTTAAAAATGTTTATTTTTTTCAGGAATCTTAACTAAATGGGCAGAAGGTGGAGAGGGTTGCAATGCAGAGAGACACCAAGTTTTGAAGTGTGTTTGTCATGGAAATGCAAATCTTGGGTTTTAGCTGGCCTGGTTTATGGTGCAAGTTAATCCAATATTATGGAGTCCCAGTATTATGGGACTTCACGTCATGGTAGCATTTATATTTATATTTATATTTATATTTATATTTATATTTATATTTATATTTATATTTATATTTATATTTATATTTATATTTATATTTATATTTATACAGCAGCTAAGAAAGGACAGGGAAAGTACCAGAGGTGATGTCTTTGAGAGGCAGAGAGCCTTCAGAGCTGCTGTAGGCTATGCCAGTGCTGCTGGAAAGATTACATGGCTGCTTGGATGGCAAGTGCAGGCTTTAGTGGTGATGTGGCAGCTCTGGAAGTCAGTGACAACAGGATCACCTTGAGTGTGAGTCTTTAGTGAACATCCACCCCTGCCCAACGCCCTCCTCTTGGTTCTTGCTGAGCATGCCTTGCCCCTGGGAGCCAGCAGGAGCAGCATGACCAAAGTGCAAGACAAAAAAAACCCAAACCCCCAAAGCGCAAGTTATTCCATGGCCCCGGTTCTCACTCGCATCCCATAGAAGTCTGCTATTTAAATTACGTTCACAGCCTTAATGCTTTGATGGCTCCTTTTCAGAGCGTTTCCCCCCAACTTGTTTGTTTTTAATTTGAACTAATGAGATATTTCTGCATTCCTTCCTCTATGTCAGAGAGCTGGAGAGATTCATTAGAACTCCTGCAAATTCTGGAAATGAGCTTGTAAAGTCTTTACTTGGGTTGTTTTAGATGTGCACACGTCTGCCGCAGGAAGAGCCAGACCCTATATTTTTAATGGTTTTTGTTCTGCTTGTTCGAAGTCTATAATGAGGGACTGTCTCTCATAAAATCTGTCTAATAGGATCTTTGATCTCCATTAGGAACTGGAGCTCAACGAGGAGAGAATCAGCATCAGTAACGCGTTTCATCCCAACTTCACAGCGCTGATGCAGGAACGGTGATTCATCCCCCGGCCGGGCCATTTTTTTCAATGAGCTTGCCATTCATGTGAATTAGGTCTAGTGCACGCTACCGTAGCTCACATAATTATTAATAAACTGAACGTCTACATGTAGAATAAAATCAAATCACATCTTATTTTCCAAGAATGTCTAGGCAGAGCAAAGCTAACTTTGTTCTAGCTAAAATAATAATAATAATAGATAATAAAAGCAGCCTAGCGCCAGCAGTGTGAATGTTCAAAGTGGGCTCACACCAGCAGACTGTGAAGAGCCAGGGGATGTGGGAGGTGTCAGCACTGCCACCGCTTCTTGGCTTGCACCCTTGATGAGCTGCCTTGAGCTGAGCTGGAGCCCCAGGGGTCTGTTTGGAGCTCCTCAAGTGTTCCCTTTGAAAAAGAGCGTGGGAAGAGGTATGACGGCTAAGGGACTGGAGGAGGACAGAGATTCCTGTAAGTCTCCCCTCTCTTGCTCACAGTGATCCCATTTCATCAGCCCTCTGTCTCCAATGAGGTAGAGCCTTCCTTTTTTTATGGGAAATTAACACCTCATAACCTCTATATCAAAATGGGGCAGCATTTAAACATGGTCAGTGCTGAAGTTTTGACTGATTACTGGTTCAGAGCCACGGAAACTTAATGATCAGATGTGGATGGCTATGCAGCACTAAGTGCTGGGGAAACCCTCCCTCTGGAGCTGTAAACAGGGCAAATATGATAAAAGACAGCAACCACTCAATGCCTTGGTACCATTTTTTCAAAGGCACTTTTCAAGAGTAGAAATGTATTTCCCGTGATCTTTACAGTTCTGAGTAGCTATATCGCTTGCATGATAGCTCCCCCGTAAATGCACTGAGAACACGGTACAAGTGTCTGACGTTCAGCCAGCCACCACCAGGTGTATGCTTTTACAGTCCTTTGCCATAGAAAGTAGAAGAAAGTGTGTTTTTTTTTTTTCCACCTGGGGTAAAAATAAGTAAATGTGGTTCCAGCTATTGTGCAAGAGAAGTAACTGATGGTTTCTGTAAGGATAGAAAGGGGTAGCAGATAAAATAAACAGTCACTTGCAAACATGGTACCTCAGCACACGCTCGCTGCTTTGCTCCATCAGGGTGCAACTCTTTGTATACTTCCCACTGCAACATTATTTCTGATAAATTATTGAGGTAGGAAAGATATTTTACCCTCCCAACCAGCTCAGGCGAATCATTAAGTGCATCAAACTCTCTACTATTTTATCGAACCTGAAAACATTTTTAAAAATGAGAGAGGTATGTCTGCTTTTAACACAGATTTTATGTTTTTTACATTTTTCCCCAAAGCCCTCTCAGGACTTGGGGAATTTTCTCTGTTGTTCATGGGGCTTTGGGTTGTGTTTTTTTTTTTTTTAAGACAATGTTGAATTATTGAAAAACACTAAAATATTTATTTTCTGATCAATAATACATTGGATGCTCTGCTACTTATTTTTATTATTGACAGAAGCAAGTCAGCCGCCTGAGACGAGAATACACTAAGATGAGGCAGATGCTGCTGTAATCAAGGCAACAGGGAACTGGACACACGGTGGCCACAGGCTGGGCTACGGACGTCCTTCCCCACTGGTGAATATTCAATCTCTTTGGAAAGAGGTGGTTCATCTCCTGCAGAGGAACGTCTTGCAACACGGGGTATGTACGTCCTTGCATCAGGCTAAATGGTAGAGCAGAAACAGTCTCAGGGAGAGGCTATGATGGAGTGACACACAAATTCCTGACTATCAGCATCCTTCTGAGAGCGCTGTTGGGAAATGATGGAGATGGAGATGGAGATGGAGATGGAGATGGAGATGGAGATGGAGATGGAGATGGAGATGGAGACATCCCTTCCAGCATGTGGCAGCCAGCCTTGCAGGTGGCACAGCTCGAGGGGCTTCCATTTCACTGAACAAAACAGGTTTGTGCAGGGTTACATGGTAGAATATGACATGTACATCTATGCAGTGTAACCAGGTTCATATTAGAGCTGTTTTATACATAAATGAACAGAAAGCAATAATAATAATAAAAAAATGAGATAAGGCAAATTAATCAAATCCTTGGAAAAATGTAAAACACATAGAGACCAACTAACTGAAGAGTTACGCATCCTGGGATGATAAAGGGACTGCCAGATGCAGTCACGTATTTGTCTTGACTTCTGAGAAATCACAGGAGCACCAGAAGAAAGGGGGAAATGTAAGTACTGTCCTACTCATCAGAAAATCAGGGAAAAAATGACACAGTCAGCTACCGTACATTGAATTTCTAAATCTGAAAAAAATATTAGGAGAAAAATATTTCTTTGAGGGGGGGCTGTACAGAAAAAAATGATAATTTTGCAGACAAATTCAATATCTTATTAAAACAGAGTTACAGTTACTAGCTGAAGGGAACGTGGTGGGTGCAGTCTATTTGAATTTTAGAAAAACATCTGATGCAATCTCATAAAATTTTAATCTTGAAATAAATTAAAACTGCCTTTGATATAAGCACAGCAACACGGATCCATAACTGGCTAAAGAATCATAAAAATAAGAATGAAAAGTGGCATTTACTTTGCACTGCAGGAAGTAGCGGTTCCTAATGCAACCCCGATAGGAATAATTGGCCTTATTTATTATCTCCCTAGCAATAGAGAATAGGAAGTGCACCGGCAGGTTGCCAGACCAAACAGGAAGGCATATAATGGACACGAACACTGGGAGGAGGTAATAGAGTGTTTTGCTGCCCGTGGTGGACAGTTACAGCAGGCAGACAAAGTGCTTTAAATTCATGGCTTTGCTTACTCAGAGGTGGCTTGGGCAGGCACAGACAGGCGCTGCAGGCAGCTCTGCTGTTTTGAACCAGCGGGCACGCAGGAGAATGAAATGCTTGTCTTTCGTGAATGGTAATGCGTGTGATATTCATGATACCAGTACATTGGTGTTTTCCCTTCAGCTGGTACAGCCTGCAAGAGGAACCTGCTGTGACCATTAGGAGACCCTCAGGGATGGGTCCCCCGTGGCGGCTCAGAGCTGGACTGGCTTTTCGGCCACCTGCTTTTGGGGAAAGCTACGCTCTTCTCCCCTTTCACTGAGTTCAAACCAGACGGGACTGGGGCTGTCAGTAACTTGCCTCATGAAGACGACACATGGACTGAAGTGCGCAAAGGTATTGGTGGCGTGCTTTATAACGCGGTACAGCAATTCTGGGATCCGGGACTTGTTTTAAAGTTCTTTGTTCTGGTTAATCCATGCGCACAACAGAGGGGACCCCTTGCTAGTTTGGCTGGAAAAGAAAAAAAAAAAAAAGCTTCAGAAAGTTCTGGGGAGAGCAAAAATTGAGCTGGAAAGTCCAGATGAGACAGAAGTGAAATGGAAAATGTTCCAAGGAATGTCTTCCCCAACTCCAGCTGATTCTGGAGGCTCCCAGATGCTTCCTTCACTTTGTGCAATGCAATGGCCGTGGGTAGGCACTGCCTTCTCATTGCTATTTCTTAGTAAAAGCGTCGAGGAGGTGGCAGGGTCACCGGGGTGGCCAGTGGTGGCCCTGGTGCTCTCCGCATTTAATCACGGAGAAGACCTCCACAGTGGAGATGTTTTGGAGTCCAGCTATAGCTGTGGAAGTCAACTTCAAATCATCAGGGACCTCCACAGAAGTCCTGTCTCTTCCCATCCATCCTCTTAAGCCTTGGATGCCAAGGCTCCCTTTGCAGCATGGACTAAAGCTGAGCTCGTTAGCACCCAGAGGAAGCAAGTTTATGAGCTCACGTTCAGCCTCATGGAAAACACAGCTCTGAGTCCCTGAGCCCGTACCTCGTGTGACACCACAGCCACATGCCTGGTGTTCCATCTTCCTGCCCCATAAAGCACCGCTTGTCACATCTGGAGCTCCCCGCTCCAGCAGCCTTTACTGCATTCTTCATTTTGATGCCGTGTTCCAGGTTTTAAATTGCTGTGAGTCCCCTATTGCTCATTAGCAGGCTCAGAGAAATGGCTTTTATAGACCCATGTATTAAACAAATAAAAGACGTCAAGGAAACTTAAAAACACATCCAGCTGCTTGCAAATTTACTGCGTGAACATTAAACTCTCATTAAATGTACTTTCATAAAGGGTGCCTTTAGTTTTCAAATCTGCATACCTGTGACAGCAGGAAGTGGGGTTACCGAAAAGTGCCGGCTACATGAGAACATTTCCCGACCTCGGGTTTATTGGTGAAGTCTCAGTGACGGTGCAAAGAAACCAGAGATTTCTGCCTCTTGTCCTCATTACAGCCTGTGCCAACAGTGCCCCAGGAGCAGGCCGTGGAGAAGGGACGGCTGGTGCCAGCTCGGACAGGCGGCCGTCCTGGGAGAGCTCTTGGTGGACACAAGCACGAAACGTGGCGCTGGCACCCGTGTTCGCTCTGTGCAAAGGCAGGGAAGGGCATCTGCTTGCTGTGGCACATTTACTCATCAGACACTGTACTGATATGGACATATGTGAGCAAATGGAATTGGTTTATTCTTTATCTGAATTTTTATCTGCAAGAATAACCAGTTTATTAGTGAATAATCCAGGCTATTGAACGCTGAAAGCCCTTCTTTGCCTGTGAAAGTCACTGCTCCACAAAATGCTGGCAGGAGATGCTGGGTGAGCCCCAGGACACGCTGGGCTTATTCCTGCACAGCTCCGCTGACCCTGGCCCGGTGCCGGGCAGACCTGCGTCCCGACTCCACGTGGCCACGCTCATTTTCTGATAATAACATTTTTCTAATGTGACTTCTTTATTCCATTTCTGGTTGCAGAAGTAAAAAGCGATTTGATATCAGGAGAAAGGGTTTATGTCTTTGGGGCCCAATTTTCTGACTGCTGCACAAAAATGCACATGAAATTCTTGGTGATGATCTGGATTTTGTATGCAAATTGGGTTGCTGTGTGTGTAATTGCCCTTTCAATTCATAATTGCCCATGGGCAGTTTTTTGCAGAAGATCCTATCAGCTGCATGGGCAGATAAGTCCTACATTTCTATTCACTTCAGGAAATGTGCCCAGGCAGGAATTTAAAACCAGACACCCAGGAGGGAGGAGGACTTCTCAGCAGTCTGGAAACAACGATTGTGCAGGCTGTAGCTGAGAAATGGAGATCATATTTCTGATGTGGGTTCAGGACAGCCCATTGCAGAGGCAGGCACCCGGAGGGGACAGCAGCAGCTTCCCAGATCTCACCTTGCAACTGCTGTGCGTGGGAAGCACGGCTCGTATTCACCCTTCCCTCTTCCTCCCAAGTGCTGTGCAACAGATGAGGAAAACCCTAAAAATCATTCTTGGGTATTCATTCCTTGTGTGAATACTGAGATCAGGAGGGGCTGAAGCCTGCTCCTTCAAGCCACATCGGAGAAAACCCGCTACAGTGCCTGTAAGGAATTTTCGCAAAACTTTTGTGAGTTTTTACTGAAACCGCAAGCCTTTTTTTCACCCTTCCATGATTTTTCTATCTAACTTTTAAAGGCACTTTTACTGAAGATTTACCGATAGAAACCTTCTACTGAGTGCATTTGATCGCTCCATATTTCAGAAACAATGTGAGAGTGGAAAAATCTCTCTCTTTAGGCTCCATTATCTCACACTCCTGTTGTCGGCACTGAGTTATAAAGAACCGCTGCTACCCTTAAAATGCTGAATGGCTTAACTGCTCAGAACATAAAATGAAAGCACTAAACTTATCAGTTTTGTGTAAAAACCATGCAACTTCTCCCTTGTAATAAACAAATAGATATATAACAGCAAGCAAAATAACAAAGGCAAATGCCGTGGCTTCTCTCCTTGGTGTGCAGGGCTGCGGGTGCCTGCTGTCAGAAAATACATCGCTGGCATTGACTTTAAGCTCCATGTCGGGAATGAGAGTCACCATCTATTCACAGCCTCGGTGGCAAATCGGATCATTTCCAGGGGTAGCACTGTAGGAGATTTTGTCTCTGAAATTAGGGCCCCCTCTCCAAATGTGCGGGTCCAGCATAGCCATAGAGAGCACCCCAATTTTCCGTTGTGGTCACAATCGTCCTGCCAGTGATGAAGCTCTGCTGGGCAAGCCGTGTCTGCTAGTGATAAAATTGATAAGATAAATGATTTTTCTAGACAAAGGAAATGGAGGATATCTCATCTATCTGGACCGAAGAAATCATTTGATATAGTGCCACATGGGAAATTATCAGCTCGACTGAAAGCGCTGAGAATTTATACAGGAACTGTAAAGTGGGTACAGTGCTGGCTAAAGGGAAGCCAATGACAGGAAACACCAAAAGGGGAATTAATGCTCTGAAGTGAGGTTACCAGTAAACATCTCCCAGGACCAGGAGCGGGACTGTACATATTTCATTTCTGCACTGACCTTGGAAGGGAACGTGGGAGGGTGCCAGTGACATTTACAGCTCATGCAACGTTGGGAGCATCGTCAATGTGCACTGGGATGGGGCTATTAACTGATGACTGACCTTGAAAACTGAAGTAATAGAAATGCGATAAAATGCAATAATATATAACGTATGGACAACTACTTCTGGAACAGCAGCAAAAGTTTCAGCTATTTGTTAGATGACTGAGGATCAGAAAGACCCAAGTGTACTTGGACGTCACAGGTTAACCATTAATGGCCAATTATATGGTCTCAAGAATAAAATGATCGGATATATCCAAGTGGGATTTCCAGTTAAGGCTGGAAGTCCAGGGAAGCACTAATTCAGCTTTACAAAGGTTGGTCTGATCGCATCAGAACTCTGTGCATAGCTCTTTCCCCAAGTGTGAGAGCAACGAGTTCAAATTGCAGATGGTCTAGTGAAGGGATTTGGGACAGTCAGAGGAACACAACGACTATTCATCTGAGAGAGGAAAAAAGCACTTTGTTAACTTAGGCGAAGACTGGGTGTGGAAAGTGTGTGTAGGACAAATGGTTTAAATGAGCCAGGAATTAATTTAGGCTTGAAATTAGAGGAAAATCTCTATAGCAAGAAGTGGGGACAAAACCGTCAAACAGCCCTGTCGGTGAGGTGCCTGACAAAGTTCACTTAATGGAGCTGCACGTGGCCAACCGGAGCTGGGTGTCAGGCCAGGGAAGACTCTGTACTGTTTGGCACTATCATCTTCCACCTGGTTTTAAACAGTTCAGTCATGCAGCGAAGGGGGCCACAGTGAGACCACGAGATTTACCTCCTGACCATAGGCCATGCGTATCAAAAACCTGAAGGGGCAGGCTGGCCACCGCCGTCAGCTCAGCGCTCTTCAAAGGATTCAGAGGATACGTACAGAAAACGCACGCGTTTGCCAAAACCGGGCTCAGGCCATGAATGATTCATGAACAGAAAACAAGGCTACATTCATCAGATGATTTATATGTAAGCCACTTGTTCCACCAGCTACGGAGAAAAGCCCAGAACCCTGCAGGTCAGAGCTATAAAGAGCTGCCAGCGGTGGGAAGGATGCCCTTGTATTTGTGCCCCGTGAGACTTTCCCATCAGGTTGTCACCAACCCCTCGCTCCTGATCACTTGGATGCTCATGCCCTTTATCACCATGGACCACCCTGGGTGCCAGCAGCTGATGTGCAGATTTCTGGGGTGCTGAGCTCGCTGTGGGTGCTTTGATTTGAGCGGTAGCGGCAACGCTCACCAAAAGCCGAAATCCTTGCACCCGACTTCGTCTGGGGGCTGGGGGCACACTGGCTGAGCAGACATACATTGTAGTTTGTTGGGAAGGGAAGAAGCTTTGAAGGCTCCCCCTGTCCGCAAACCTGCTATATAACAGAGATCGAGGAAAGAGGCACTTGAACACACTGCACGTGTAAAAGCACACTATTTTCTGTGCTGGAGGGTGCTGGGGGCACTGCAGATAGATGATACTACTTACTGTGCTCCTGTTAGTCTTGCTAACACCCACTCTTCATTATGAGCATGGTCCAGGGTCACCAAAACCTTCTTATGAATTCCACAACTCTACAATGAATAACAAACTGCATGTAGAGAAACAGGGGTAGGAGACCTCAGCTCCGTCTTGGAGCTTGCCATTGCCCTGCCTAGGACTACTCCAGCCTGACGGAGCTACGTGGTTCCTCCAAAATGAGTCATCCTTCTCATCCTTCCTGAGCTCTGTTTGTTAGAGTCCTGGATTTTTCTGTTTGCTTTCCATGCAATACAAGGATTTGCCCAGTGGCTGGTTGACTAGCAAACATCAAAACTATATTTAAAACCACATTTTTAATATCCTTCACCAGTATTGATCTGATAGTTAAGTCACTGAACAGTCCTGAACCTGCTGCAGAACATAATAGACAGCAGAAATGTATTTCACCCTCAAGCAAATGGCTTGAAATCTATGAAATTTAACTGAAGGTGCTCACCCACCGCCACTCACCTCATACCAGCAGGAGAAGCAACTCCACCAATTAGATTTTTTAAACCTCTTTGTGGCAAACTGGGCCAGATGGGCAATTGCTCTGCCCCCGTAGTGCTGCTTTTTTTTTTATTAGAATAGACTGAGTTAGTAGACAGTTTCTACTAAGCTGCAGCCGGAGATGCTCCGAGGCTGTCCAGCAACAGAGCGGTGAGTTCTTCAGGGAGAGGCAAAAAGACCTGAAATATTGATGGGCAGACCAGGAAAACTCATGGCCTGGATTTCCTTGTAGATCATCCATCTTGGAGCTAGGAAGTCAGCCAAAAGGCTTTAAGGGCATTAATAATGGCAATGTGATCTAACACTCTGCTTCTTCCTGACCTTGGGGAAGAGTGCGAGATGACCCCGCCGCACGGGCTGCGCGGTGTCGGGAAGCCACAGCTGCCGCCTGTTTGCCTACCAGCAGGACTCGCTGCCCTGGCTCCAGGGCAGGCTCTGCTCGCACTGCGTACCCCAGATGTGTTCTTCCTGCTATCCAGATGCAGGCAGATGTGCTGACCTTCTCCTTAGCAGATACGTCAGACCATCACTTTGGGTTGACTTCTGAGAACACGATTGCTGAGTTCTGATGAATTTCCAAATTTTTTAGAAACTAATTTCAATTAACGTCATAAGCTTCCTAAGGCATTTCCTTTCAGAGGCATGTCGTATCTGCCTGTATCTGCTACAGATTTCCAGTTTTTCACATCCATATGTTAAGATAGAAATGAGAAAAAGATAAAAATGCCCTATTTGATACTAAGTTGCAGAGTTTCGATAACCAAATCTTTTCCTAAAGTGGTAGAGGCAACATCCACCTTCTAATTCTTAGCATTATTTCCTTTCTGCAATCTCCATGGCCCTGTGCCTTCCCACCACAATATGCAAAGAAGTTTGTTGGTTGTCATCCCTACCTTCCAAAGCTGTTCTTG
Organism: Chauna torquata; assembly: GCA_013399475.1. NCBI lineage: Eukaryota > Metazoa > Chordata > Aves > Anseriformes > Anhimidae > Chauna > Chauna torquata. Next base: position 216,326 of record VXAL01009668.1, on the reverse strand, counting down.
AGTTTGAAACTACTGCAGCTTTTGCTAGGCTCATTTTCAACCTGAATAATTCTCAGTATTTTCCCCACAGTTCTGCCTAGCCTTCTGGTCCTCACTTCAGTGTTGGCTAAGCTGTCAGTTACAAGAGTGATGCTGTCATTACAATATTTGATTGTTTTTTAGTATAGCTATCGTTGAAAGCATTTCATAAGGAAACTAGTTAGCTATTTCTTGCAGTGAAGCTGGTAGCAAAGCCAAGCAGTAGGGGTGGGAGGACTCACCTTTGACTTCAGCGTTGCTGTAGCATCAGGCACAAGCTGCCCCTGCCTTCACCCCGACCTTGGGCTGGCGCCTGGCAGAAGACACGTCTTCGCTCATCCTGCATTGCACCTCCAGACACCCCACGTGCACTTGCAATGGGCGCTGTTGAATGCTTTTTGCAATCCAGAAGTACAATAGGATGTTCATTGACAGCCCCCAGAGGCTGCTCTGTGTCGATTACTGATTTTTTGCTTACTGTCAGTGCTGTTTTGATCTGTTCTTTTGGTAAACTTGTGGTCTTCTGAGCCAAAATACAATACTCCTCCCACAGGGCCTACCATAACCAACTCTTCCATTTTGCTGAGTGACACTGCTGAAGACCTTTCCAGTTTACCAGATATTATTTCTTTCCTACTTTGATCACAGAGACATTTTTGCTGTTTCCTTGCAGAGCTATGCTGGTCCCTGGTTTTGCAGAGCAGTCAGTTTTTTTCTCCATGCCCACATTCCAGCAAATAGTCACCATTTCAGTAACTCTGATGGACTTCAACTTCAAAAAAACTGCTGTTGAGTTTTCTATGTAATATTTCACTCTTGTTTTCCTTAACACTGAAGGTTTGACTTATTTTCCAAGGTCAATAGCTTCATGTACTTTCTACCATGTAGCTTCAAAAAGCATATACCTGCTTTTTAAAAGTGGTTTGGACACTGCTTGTGGTTTTGTTTTTTTTTTCCCTGTTAAAATCTTTCTTTGTTAACCCCTACAAGGGGCTACAGCTGCTGTAACCAGATGGTTATGACCTTAGCAAGTAGAGGAAGGGTTTTTCTGTCACTTCTTTGAGAAACCACTTTGACTCACGATCCATCTCCCTCCTCTGGTCTTTACCCACATAGCATTTTCCAGCATTGTTCTTTGTTTTGTGGAGATCTTCTCCTGCTGCTTTTGTGAGGATATTTTGGAGAAGCTGATGTTGCCCTTTCAATGGTTTCACACGTGTTCTAGATGACCTCACCCACACTGACTCTAGGTTTACTTGCCTGTAAACTGGCAGTGGTTGTCAGTGGTTAATAGCATCCTGCTGAAGATGTGTGACCTGCCAATCACAGCCTCGTAGCACCTGATATATTCTTCAGTTCAAACAGTGAGGCTGTGCTTGTCTTACAGCCTTTCGCTGTTGATTTTGTTAATGTTATTTGTTTATGAGTTTAATCCTAAACTTTCTGGTGCAGGTTATTGATCCTTCTAGCCTCGTTCAGTCCATACTGGTGGCCATTCTGGAGCTGCAGTTGTGATAGCAGGTAAATGCCAGCAGTCTTTCACCATTTTGATTTTCATAATCCAGATTGCTGTTTGATTGCTTTTCCCTCACACTGGTTGATTTTTCCTGGCTGAAATCTCCCATTGTTTAGAGGAAGTCATGCCTGGATTTTCATTAGAGACTGGAGACAACTGAAGACCTGACCCTTACTCTCATCCCCGTAGCTTTCCGTAGGCGTGTGATATTAGACAAATTACAACCAGCTAACTGGCTCCCAGATTGTAAGCAATTTTTTTGACATGCAAATTACTGAAGGTTATTAGTTGTGTAGACACTGTACTAAAATCAGAATCATTCACATAATGTAAAGAAGGTTTCAAACTCAGTGCAAACTTGTGCAGAAGCATTACTGCTCTCAGCAGTGCTCTGCGGTGAGAAGTAAGGGCAGCTCCTGAGAAGCGTGCCCGCAGACATCACATTGTTGTGTGGATCACAGGGCTGGCTCCTCACAGGTCTTATACATTTATCCAGTGCAACGTCTTTGGTATTTGCTTGCATACTGGGATCATAGGGTTTCTGCCTCTCCCAGAGTATGTCTCCTCCAAGGCTCTGAAATTGAAATTGAAATCGAATACAACATTTTAATGATTTTGATGAATTCCTGGGGAGAGTTACCGCCTAAAATACCCTGAATCAAATCTCATTGCCTCAAACGAGAGGCACATAAGAGAGAAACTCTCTGTCATGCAGAGAAATTCTTACAAAGAGAAGCAATGTGCTGAAACAGTTGCAAGAACGGGTGAAAGCTAAACAGTAGGTCAGGGTTGGTACAGAAATTTGCTCATCAAAGTTCAACACTCCATTAATGACAATGGTTTGAGATCTGGCTTCCATACCAGCACGGATTTCCTGCATCCTCTGGATCCCAGTAAACATCTGCATGAAAGAACAGCATCCCTGTCAGCTCCAGCTTCAGAGTGCTGGATGCACAGCTAAGAGCGGATGAACAGCTCAACCTTGAAGTTCAGTGCTTTAAATCCACTTTGAGGTTTGGGTGGTAGAGGAAAGGCTCTACCTGCCTGCCTCTGCTGTACCTATTCTGTTGATGACTTTCTTTCCTGGTGTTTTGGAAGCGGCTCCTTCCCCCATGCCCAGCTGCATGTGACAGGCTGATGTACCAGCTGAAGCCCTGAGCACAGCATCTGCTCTCCTCCCCCCTGTATCACATGTGCAGACCCTATTTATAGCAGGAAAGAATTTTTGCTCTTATGCATCATTCCATCCAGTGGAAAGCAAAACCGGAGGAGAAGCTGGTGCAGGGAAATGCTCCCTTGAGCCAGATTTTGAACAGAGGAAGGAGAAACAACCTCCTGCCCCTTGCAGCGCTCTCACACAGAACCACACGCTGGTCGCTGTGCAATGCCCAAGAACCTCCTGGAGGCCACCATACCATAGGGATGAGCACATTTGAATTGCGCCAAGTGTATTTAGTTTTTAGAAGACTGGCATAAGTCATCTTTATTGAATATAATTTAGTTTTAACATATTGCTCTGTGCTTGAGTTATTATCTTCACTGTGCTTGAAGAAATAAATTACATTGAAGCCTTTATTTTTGACCTGTGACATCAATACACGCCATGGACAGATTCCAAAATCTTATCAGCTTTGGCATGGCTATTAAATTACAGTAGTGAACAAACCTCTTTAGAAATGAAAAATGCTTTTGGAGCTTTGACCTTTTACATTTCAATTCGTAAAGAGCCCAGTGCAAATGGGAAATGCTGATCAAAATCCAGTTACTTTAATCTTGCAGGGTGTCCTTTCTGCAGAAGAAAAGAACAAAATGTATCTTCTCGCTTTTCAGCCCTTCAGATCATGACACCAGTGCTTGCCTGGAGCTGTGAGGTTTGGTGCTAGAAAGCAGTGCTAATCAGTACAGAATGTGGCAAATGAGCCAGAGACAGAGAATTTCCAAAAAGAAACCTACTCTGAACTGAAGACGGGAATTAAAATTGGACAAAGGCACACAGCTATTCTTCTGGCAGGCGGTCGGTCTTAGTTGATGTGCAGAGAGCACGCATGAGGAAGCTGCAATATTTTAACCTTCGCTCCAGCTCTGCCTTCAGCACGCACTGAAGCTCCTTCTGTCTGGAAGACAAGGAATTGAACTGAAATTGGCATTTTGTGTGTTCTTAAGCCAGTTAGCAGTACGCCAAGATTTGGGTTGTTTTCTCACTTCTCCCACTGTGGCTTCTGTCTTCGCAAAACCATTTTCCCTCTTCTAAAACTTCTGCATTATTCCTTGTGCAACACATGGTGATGTGAAGCCTGCAATGTCAGATGGGGAAATAGATTGGGATCAAAGGACAGGGCTTAGAAACTCTATTGCCGTGTAATATGTAGCAGCTCGGGTGAAACGGTGTAAATAAAGGACTCCTTACCAAAATTGACCAGTTTACAGAAAATATTATCCAGTGTTCCCCATGTGTTTCTGACTTCCTCAGCTCTTTTCAAAAAAAATGGAGCAAATGGTTTAGCATTTCCAAATCTTTCCAGGAAGCCTAAGATGTCAGATGCTTTTTTAGATTGGTGCTGGAAATTAATTCCTTTCTCACTGTTTCTCTTGGCTCAGCTTGCTTTCAACATTATTTGATAGTGTTTTATGTGTTTCTGACAATATTCAGAGAGAGACAATGTTTCTACTCTTGATAAGGACAAAAAGCAAAAGTTACACTTAAATCAATGAATACAACTGACGGAGTCTTTTACAAATTTGTCTTTCCCTACTAAGCTTTAATGAAGCAGTAGCACTAAGGAGATGCAAAGGAGTTTCTGGATTGTTTGTGATTTTTCAAGAGAGCAATTCCACCCTAGGACATCCATCAGCAACACTCATTTATATTCCACTTTAATCCCATATTACCTTTTAATAGCTGGCGAAAATCTTGACATTCACAGCCAGGCACTATCTAGTTTCCTTGCTAAATCAGAAAAAGGCATGGTGCAACTGTCTGGGGCATAGGAAGGCCCTTGCATTGTGAAGGCAGAGAAGATAATTGGGTATACTGATGCATCAAATGGGACTTGCACTTCTAAATGGATAATTACAGGCCAATAAACTCATTAAGAGCAGGTTTGCAATTAATTCTTATTTATCTATTACAGGTGCAATATTGGACCTAGAATTATGGGCAGCAAGTAGTTAACAAGTCTGCAAGCTGGGTCTGTTAGCCAGACAGTTAAAATAAAGCACCGAAAAGCCTAATGTATGTTAATTGAATGCCAATTGATTAAACATATTCATTGAGGTTTCACATCTAGGTCATAAGTAATCTATCTATTACATACTTGTTAAACCTCATTAAATAATTGCCTAGTGGTATTTAACATGCAATAAGTATCCCCTGAAATTCCACTGAAATGTATTCTTGCATTTGCTTATGAATTTGCCTAAGTGAATCGATTGAAGAATGTTAAAAAAAAAAAATTGTTAAATCAAATACCGCATGTGAAGTTCTTAAACGGAAGAGATGTGCTGTTCTGTAGTACAAGATATTCCAGTAAGCCTGCTAAAAGACATACAGTATCTGCACAATTATCCGTGTAATTCTCTGCTGAGGAAGAGGATTAGTCGCTGCAAAGCCACGCTCAGGAGCATGGAGCTGGAGCCTGCAGGACAGAAGCAGAAACCAGTGCCTGGGCAGGGAGAGGCACTGCAAGGCATTTGCAGGATAACAGGACCTGGAGCTGCAAACCTGGCTTCTATTTTCATAAGTGAAAAACATTTGCTGAAAATCTGAATGTTTATCCACAGGTACAAGGCTCTTTCATGCCTCTTGTCCCTTCCGAATCATTAATACCATCTTGCCGTTACAGGCTTTTGAGCGGAACAGCTCAAGTCCCCTTCCAAACATAAATTAAAGCCTCGCAGGGTCTGTGGGAGGCACTCACTTTAAACCACACATTGTTCATCGAAGGCATGGGTAAACTTAGGCACCGTGTTTAAATGACTTGCCTAGACTGTCTCAGAAAAATCAATGGAGAACGTCATCAGGAAACTTCAGAAATGTATACCTTTCACCTCGGCTGCGTCAGGTAGCACGCGGAGCACACACAGCCTCAGTTTGTGAACTGCTCCTGTTCCTCCAGCACGGACACTGCAGCACAGCTTGAAAACTTTCCCCTCCCTCTAGCCAAATGCATGTGGCTCGCCTGCAGCCAGAATTGATAATAAGCAGCAGAAAAAAAAAAAAAAAGTTTATCAGCTACAGCTTAATTGCTGATGGATTACCGAGACATCTGGTTGTGACACAAATGACCAGCCCGTGCAATTTATAATACTTTCCGTGATGCTCAGCATCATGGACCAGGCTCTTTGTAGGAAGATGCATGTGTTTTATTCATCACTGCGTCTTCCTAGTGAGCCTCCGAGCCCAAGAGCAGGCTAAAGCACCCCCTGCCCACTCCGTCCAGGTTGCTGGCAGTCCTGGGGCCACCTGAGCTGGAGATGACAACCCTGCAAGCTCCTCTCCTGTCTCGCACAGGGCCAGAGAGCCAGAAATGTGGCATTGACTTAGAAACCTAGATATCTAGTTTTTTTTTTCCTTTTGCTTTTGCTTTTCCCTGAGACATTTGGTATTTAATAGAGATGGGTTAGAAATTTTGCTGAAATCTACTGACTTTTTTCCCCCTATGATTTTTTTTTTAAGCTTGTAGGGAATTTGTAGCCAAAATTATAGCAAGAGAATGAGGTGGAACACCTGGGGGAGCATGCAGACTGTAACAGGCAGGAACCAAGCACTCAATATAGCTGGCCAGCGTACCTGAAATTCCCATTTCAGAAAAAAATCTGCAAAACTCTTCTTCAAAACTCTGCTTTGCTCTGGCACCATTTGCCAGAAACCCAGAATATCAAGTGCAGCTTTCTCCACGGGCTGCCAGGACCCCAGGGTCAAATTTCCAAAAGTCTCAATGCCCTTAGCGACAAAGTAGCACAAAATTTGGAAGCCCATTTCCATTAGCAGCCATTCCTACTTTAGAGCCAGCTCTAGCTTTGGAAATATATTTCCAATATCCTTTGCACTTGTTTTAGCTTTCCTGTTTGCCTGATCTTTGGTGTATAGCTCAGAAAAGATGCATCCTTCTAAAAAGCAGTTTTGAGACTTAAGTGGCTGTTTGGAATGTCCACCATATAAATGAAGCATTTGGCCACTGTACTAAATATCCTGTGATTGCAGACTGTTTTTGTCATGTTTATGCAATAAACATTTGTGCAATAGATGTAATGATTTAATTTTTGGAGTACTTGCAAAGAGAGGAAATGCAGGAACATTGCTTAATACACAGCCAAAACATAAAAACAGTATATAATTAAGTTTCCATTTAATGGTGTTTATGTTTCTAGTTCTAAGCTGGAAACATGATATATGCACAAACTTCATAACAGGTGTGTTGTAAGGTTGTTAGCAGGCAGTGATGATAATACTTCAAGTTTCTTAAATTTTTGTGTTATTAAAGAATCCCTTCCTCATTCTCACATAAAATAACTGCAGAATTACCCTCGCAGAGGTAAATACCACTAACCCAGGAGCAATGTTTCCATCCCTCTGCTATTTCAGGAATAATTTTTGCCTTTTTGCTTCACCCAGGTGTTGCAGCTCCTCCATCCGCACCAGCCTTGCCCCTAACAAGGGACCACAGAGCGACCCTGCCTCATTTAATAAGACCCAAGAGAGACAAGAGGGAAGGAGAGAAAAGCTTCTTACGCACACACATGCAGGAAGGAAATCACACCGGAGCTGCATGGCTGGAACAAAGAAGTGATTCATAACTGAGGCTGAGGAAGAGTGTGGGTGAAGGGAGAGGAAGGCAGGTATTTTTCTTACCTTTTAAAGTAAGGAGTTAATTTAGTCATTGAAATTAGTAATTCATTTGACTTATTTATGTAACTGGTTATTTTTTAATGTTAACGTGTTCAGTAACACTCCAGAAATGAGCTAAAGGTCTTACAGCAAGCAGCCTCAGATACTGGATACCCAAAACTTTTATCACCTGCTGGCTTACGCAGGTGGCGAGTGCTGTGGCCCCTGGAAGCCTATGGGCAGGCTCTGGTGCCTGCACAGCCTCCTTGGCTGCTCAGAAGGCTGTGTTTCTTTAAACGGAAAATGAAATTTGTTGTCCCCCTATCACTGACGCTGGGAAGAAAGGAGAGAGGTTTATTGGCAGTCAGTAGAGGTAACGGAAAATCGGTATGATGGTGATTTAAGAATGGCTTTTGTGGAAAGATGAAAAGACGTGGTAGCATAGCATGTGCATTTAGAGGAAAAGGGCTTTATATTGTGGTTGGTGTGATGGGTTCAATGTGCTTAACAAAAAAAGCACATTGGTACCATTATCTGCATTAGCCATATAGGGAAACTGAGCCAAAGCGTGCGATTTCTTCGTGCTTAATACCATAAGTCAGCCAATCACGTGAGTTTACTTCTGCAGCATGAGGTGCATAGTATGCTGGAGGACTGTCAAGTAATAATATATAATATTATACCATAGTATATAATAGTATAAGTATAATATCCGTAAATTTTTCGTATTATGAATCATCTGGAAAGCACAGAGAAACAATACTCACTTTAATCATATAAATGAGCTAAAAATACAGTAGTTATAAAATGCTGCTTAATGTTATCTCCTGGACAAATCTGTACCATTCTGTGAGGGAAAAAAAAAAAAAAAACACTTCAGTCTATTACCCTTCTTCATGTTCCTGCAGCAGAGTGGAGAAAGAACCATCTTTCAAACATTTCCATCTGCAACAAGGTTTTAAATGGTCTCCTACAAACATTTCTTGGGAGGTAAACAGCTACATGGGCATCAGCCCTCTTAAGAAGGAATGAGTGATAACCACGTCAGGACAAGGCTAGTGGTGTGATGCTCCAGGACCTGCCCTACTGCCAAGCCAAAATAATAATTTAGATTGCCAAAAACATCAATAAAATAGCAAATCATTTCAGGAGACCCTTAAAGAGTGAGGTAGACTGCATTTTGGGGATCAGCACAGCTTAAGTAAGCATATGGTGAGGCACACTGAAAGGAAAAAGAGAAGAGTTAAACTATTCATACGTGGAGTTGGTGTTAAATTAATTGTAGGTAGTCGGGAAAGGAGTAAGGCATCATTGCCAACAAGACATCTTTTCAATAAGAAGTGGTGGCAGGGAAGCAAACAAAATGTTTGCTTGCATTAGGAAAAGGCTAGCTGATAGTACAAAATAATGATGTAGCTTTTATATGAAGTGTCACCGGGACACGGATACTTTGCTCAGCTTTGCTCTCCAGTTTTAAAGAAGGATAGGGCAGAAATAAAAAAGGTCCAGGGAAGGCACTGAAAATGATGAAGGGAATGGAAAACTACAGTGTGTGGAGAGATTAAAAGATTGGAATCATATATCCTAGACGTTAGAGGAATAAGGGGTAATGATAGAGAGAGATAAAAAGTAACAAAGTGTTTAAAGAAGATAAGGCAAGAACTTCTATTCCTTGAGCAGAAGGCACATAAAATGAAATTAAAAAGCAAGTAGTTTAGACCTTTATATACACCGTGCAGCAAGGTAGCAATACTCTGCAGAAGACTGACGTCTGTGTAAAGGGCGTCCAAGTATACATCGGGAGCACTGACCTTATTATAACAAATAAAAATCATCACGGTCCTGAGCTCAGCCCAGCCATGAGTTCTTGAAGTCCGAACGATTATAAGGCAGCTTAGTTCATTAATGGATCTACTGCCTTCACTCCTGAAGCTGCAGACAGAATAACTTTCAGAGAAAAATACAATTTTATGTATCTCTGTACTGAGATAGAGATCAGTTCCCCCCCCACCCCCCCAGTATTTCTTTGGAGCTAATGAACTAGAAACCTCTCTGTGTGAAATCTGCAGTGATAGGAATTATCCTTAGTGCCTGTTGCAGTAGATATCCCAGACACATTAAGTCAGGCACCACGTCTCTGCTAGGAGACTGTTATGATTGCTAAAAGAGGGTGAAGAACAGCTTTCCAAAGCACATCTCGGCTTCAGCTGACCGAGCCCTCCCAGTCGTGTCCGGAGCAAACCCAAGCACCCTGGGGTGCACCAGCTGCAGGTAGTGCAGGGGTGGGCGCAACGTGCTCACGCCGGGTACCGCAGACCTGCTCGCAGGAGGTCCGTCAAGGGAAGGCACAAATTCCGACATCGTGTGCCCAGCCTCCTCGTGAAGGCCCTGGGCAGCTCCCTCGACTCCTTCTCAAGCAGCCTGCAGACTGATGTGAGGCACGGGGCACTGCCATGGGCTCAGAGAGGAGCTGTAAAGCTTGTCCTACTCTTTGGAGTTTATTAAATTATTTTTCATTGCAGCAACAGCACTCTGGGCTGGGCACTTCCAGGGAATTGTTGCACTTCTCAGATGGTTAATCACTTGGCCTTTGGCCTCCTGTCTTATAACTCAGTTTGACATGTCCTATAATTACTGCTTGGAGAGTTTTATTACTTAATTATGCTATCCGCTATTGCAATTTAACACGCCATCAATCTCTCCATACCAGTCCCCCATACACCCCCAAACAAAACTCTCCTTTCAATCACACTTTTCTGCAAATTTTCGCAAAGCAAGGAAGTGCAGAATTAGTTCTTTAATCAATACATTGTAAAATTTGCTAATGTAAAAGATTCTTGCTTGTTTTCCATGCCTCTCCCACTCCTCTGCTCCTGAACCCTTTGATTTTCAGACTTTTATAATACATGTACATCAAGCAGCCAAATCGCCTCATCCTTTTTAATACATCTCCTAAAAAAGAATTAAGGCTCCACCACACAAGCTGTTGGTTTGGTTGAACGTCTGTCCGGTGCTTCGCTGGCTGCATACTGAGTACACTGAACTGCTGAACCGTGTCCTCCCGTGGACTGGTGGCCCAGCCCTCTCCAGCCAGCGCACCTCTGCTCAAGTCACGAAGCATTTCGGCGTGCTTTAAAGACCAGCTTTACCGTTGTCGTGTCACAGGAGGTAGAAACCATTGCTGTGGCTTTTGGGCTGGGTTTTGAGGAAGAGGTTTAAACCACCTCCTATTTTTTGTGGTCATTTCTTTAGAAGTGTGAAGCTAAGATTCTGTAGCGGTTCCTGAAGGCAAAATACTTGTGATAACTGAAAGGAAAAGCATTGGGTGAAAGATAATTTTAAACCATCTTGGCTCTCATCAGCAGACCCCAATGCAAGTGTGCGCTGATTTATGACAGCCTCCCAAAGCTGCCCACAGACTGTTTGACAGACCAGACAGACACAGATTCTTAATAGCGCGTGGCGCACCCTCATTCCCTTCCACCTCCAACATCTCTCCTGCACCAGGACCAGAGCTCAGCATAAATCTGCTGTGCCTGAGCCAGGGGAATTGTCCTCCAGCCTCCTGTGGCTTGGAAGGGCTGCTTCAGGAGACAGAATTAGTACCTTGATGCTCAGTATTGATCTCTGTTTGATTTATATTCCCTTGATCTGATTTTCTTCTTGGCGTCATGAGTATAAATCAAAAGTAACACCCACAAGAGTCAGAAGTTAGGCTGGCTTTAAACTCATGTAAGTGAAATTGAGGTTCTGCTTCCTTAACTTCAGCCTCTCCTGGTGCGAAGGGAAAGCAGATTTAAGAAACATCAGCTGCCTGAATCACAGGAGTACAACACAGCCAGGCACTGTAGGATGCAGTCTTCAGCCATTCTTTTTAATTACTTCTTGAACCTGGATTTCAGAGGAATTAATTCCTGGATTCTCTCCCACAGCATTAGTGTTTCCCCTTGAAACATCCCTACCCACAGTAGCCAGCAGTCCTCCCGTTCAGACTTCCAGTTGGGGGCTGAATTCAGTTTTCCTACTGGGATGTGAGGAGGGAAGTGAGCAGGGACAAAAACCTGCTTCTGCAGAATTATTTTCAACAGGTGACCATTTTGTGTTGAGTCATTTGGACAAGAGCCCACCAAGAGATCAAAATTCTTAGCCTGTTTTCATTCCCAAGGCAGCTCAACAACTAACATTTCTCCTCCAACTTCAGTGGCATTTCATAGCTTTATCCAAGGGATTATTATGGCCTTGAGACTCTCCTTATGAAATTCACTGCATCTTTCTAAGACCACTCTTCAGATATCCTAAAATATCCATTAGTTTGTCCTGAAACTCTCTCTTATGTACCAAGAGGTGCTGCGTAGTGAAAAAGAGCGGAAGAGTGGCCTAGGTGTGCTGTTTTTCTTCATCATGGCATGTGCACCGGGGGTTGCCGAAGGTCTGGGGGTATCAGGCTGTATTCTTACAGCGTGGAAGTCCACTCTGAGTAATAGAACTGGGGTTAAAAATTTATAAAGGAGAAAGCTTCCAGCACTCCCCTGGCAACTCTCAGCAGCAGCCTTGCGGTTCTGATGTAACTGATGGAAAAAGTAAGTGGATCTGAGCAAAGGCCATGGGCCCTGGAAAGGCTTTGTAGACAAAATGGGCCCTCCTAATTAAGTTCTGTGTTTTTTCACATCGCTGGGAGGGAGCATTGCTTGACTGTCAGGAGTAAGCACACAGCCTGCTCCTCGTTGGTTCTCCTTCCTGCCCAGGTATTCTTCAGCATCCCCCTCTTGGTGCTCTCTGACAAAGCACAGAGACAGTTACTAGTGAAAGCATCGTAAGGTTTTAAAACTTTATTTATGTTTATATCAAACATTTTTAAAGTGGGTACCTATGGCTGCACAGCCAATTATTCTTACAGTATTGGTGTTACCATAATTTTTCTAAATTTTATCTTAAATATGAATGGTCTGCCTTTACAACACTTGCTTTTGGGAATCATTCCAGACTTTTTAAATCCTTTATGTTAAATTACTCACTGTCGTGCTTAACTCTCATGCAATAAGGCTGTTGAGGAAATGTTTTGCATGCCAATGGTCTGAAACCATATTGAAACTGGCTCATTAGATTATTTTGAAGTTTTGTCTGATTTCATGTTTTTTACGACAAGCCTTGAGACAGCTCCACTGCTGGGAACGTGCCCTGGGGGAAGGCTCTTCATGCTCAAAGACCAACCTGGGGCTGGAGGCAGCATGCCAGACCGCGTGTGCGTGAGAATTTTGCAATATAAATGCCTGGTATCATCTCATAGCCTTGGGGAAGGATAAGAAGAGAATCAATGCAGGCAAAGTGATGCCTGTTCAATTTGTTTTCAACACGTCGTCAGTGCTTTCTTGTATTCGCTAACTTCTGGTAATGACAAAAGGAAAAGGAGCTGATGAGAGATCGGTTTCTCCAGTTTAAGCCTTGATGCACCTCGTGTGAGCAACACATTATATGCGCTGCATTGTCCTAGGTACGTGAAAGCACTAGGATCGTACCTTTTCATGGTGCCTCATTTCTTAGGGTAAATATTAAGCAGATTTGGTGGAAGTCCAAAAAGCTTCTCTGATTAGTTATAGTCTCTGCTGAGAAACCAACTAGTCTAAAGTTTGAATTTTCTTTAAGATTGCGACACTTTATAAATTGGGTTCAGAGAGCACTCGGAGGACAAAAAGGTGCCTGTTTTTATTATTCTGTATGGGAGCATTTGTGTGTGTGTGTGTGTATTTTCAAACAAAGAGGGGCAGATAAAAAAAGCCATTTCCCTCCAAATACCAGCCTCCATTTCCAAGTGACATCAGAGGGAACAGAAAGAAACACAGGGACAGGAAGAGATTTGAGATGAGTTTTGCTCATCGCTGCAGGATACAGGATGGAAATATGAACGGCTCCCTTTGATTAATGTATGCCCAAGGTCACACATGCAACTGTAACAGTCAATAGCAATCAGATTAGTGTAATGTATTATTCAGTGTTTATGATGGTGAATTTGTATAGTGCCCGTGAGGCAGCTTTTATCCCCTTGAAATGTTTTCTGAATGCCATTTGGGATTGACACGGAGCCGAGAATCTCTAGCTGACGTTCCTCCTGTATAATTGCCCGCTTCCATTGTTTCTGCACGGACACATGCTTGGATTTAGCTGTTCTGTGGTTGGTTACCAGCCTAGCATTTTTTGCCCCCAACAGTTATAATATGGAAAATAATAAACAGTAATGCTTTTAACTGAAGATCCCAAGCACTTTACAAATACTGCTTCGTTAGGCTTTGCTGTAAATTGGCGAAAACTACGTGCAATTCTTGGCCCATCAATAAGCAGCGCTACTCTGTGTGAAATCCTATTACTCCCCTATTGCCAAAAGTGCCATGGATCCCAGGTAGGGCCTGATGGGGCCGGATCCAGACAGGAATATTAAACCTTGAGGTGCCCCAGTAGGAGGCTGACATCCAGGTTAACGATGTGCAGCAGATAAGTGGACGTGTATAAAACTGAGAGCAGAAGAGAATTCTCTGGGTTAGTCATTTTATTAAATTTGAAAGTGTAGACACATCAAACTTTTACAGGGTTTGGGCTCTTTGAACTCCAGTAAATAATTTTATGCAGCGGCTCTCAAACCCTCACTTGAAAACTAGCTCTTTTTAATTGGCTTGGAGGTAAGCCATCTCTCATGGACTGCAAAGTATCTAGAAAGCTGTTAGCAGTGCACAACAGACATCAGCGTGCTGTATCTAGTTAGGGGAAGTGGTACTAGGAGTACCTTGGGGACTTTTGTTATATCCAGTCTTGTTCAAAAGCACCGTTAATGACCTGGAAAAGCAGATAAAGACCGTGTTAATTAAATTCCCAGATGATACGTACATTGGAAGGCATAGCAAACAACAATGGGAAAACCATCCTGGAAAAAACACTGATGGACCAAGGGAGAAAAGAAATGAGGCAAGATGCAATTAAGAGAAATCTGTGGATGGGCGGATTGGTGGGTGGTCTTGGTTGGTGTTCGTAGGTGGAAGGAAGAGGCAATGTGGGAAGACCAAAATGGCTGATATTTGAGATTATGTTTTTGGCAAGGCAGAATGGCTGCAAGTAAGGCTGTCATACAGTTAGGTCTGAATGAGCAGAGGCATCACAAGGGAGGAAGGATGTAAATATTGTCCAGAAAGCACCAGCTGGGCGCAAGTAGAAAATTGCATTCAGTTATGACCACTTCAACAGCAGAAAGAAGCTAACAAATGAAAGGTAATTAAAAAGGAGTGACAGAAGGTTATCTGATAGATAAAAGATTTATAATGACAGTTTTGCTGAGCTAAAATTTGGACGGAGGAAGGAGAAATATAGTGAGCACCAACATGCATTTAAGATGTAGATTGATGTATTAACTTGTAGATAGAAAAAGAGGCAGGGATTCCTGGTGGCAGCCAGAAAGTGCTCACTAGGGAGGATAGGAAAATATTGGCTGAGCGTCAGTATCAGTTTCCTATTATCAGAGCAATTAGTCCTGTTGAATGAGCTCTCAAGAAAAGTGCTGAGTAGTTTTAAACCGGTACAGACCGAAAACCGGGGAAAAAAACATACTGCAGAAAACAGCCTTCCATTGGCAGCAGGTTTTAAAAAAATCCTCCTTTTCTAGCAGTTTGGTTTATAGCTCCAACAGTCAAGTCATCCTGACGTTCAGTACTGTGACTGTTAGGACTTTGCTGTTTACCACTTTTGTTTTTACACATAGGAGGGCAGCAGTTAATAACGAAAAGCCTCCCAGAGCGGATGAAGGACCTTCCCTATTAATTCCTTGTAAAACTGCTAGCAGGGGACAACTCCACAAACTTGCCTCAAACTTTCTGCAGCTCTGAGCTGGTGGAAACACTTCTACAGCTCCCCAGTGCCCTTCTGCACAGCTCAGGCCCCCTCAAGCTTGCTCATGGAAAGCTGTAGGAGGTAGGAGTATTTCAGCATGGTGCATGATTGTGATTACAGCACTGCTGGGGCCCCCAGGACACTGTAAGCCCTTAATGGTCCTGAGCATCCCCCCTGGGCCAGGCTCAGCTTCTGCCCCAGCACCAAGCCAGTGCTGGGGTGCAGGTTTCTCCAGCAATGAACTCTCTTCTAGATACTCCTGGTTAGCTTTCTCTTTCTTTTTTGGTTGAAATAATTTCGCTCTTTGATTTTATCTTTCTTTTTGTTCTGTCCCAAGAATTACGAAAAAACTGAGCATTTAAAGCAAGATTTACATCTTTTTTTTTTTTTTTTTTTTTTTCCCCAGAAGTAGACATTAGGCACTGAATACAGGGACCTCAAACTTAGTGATATATTTGCATGGAAAGAGTCATCTACAGAATATCTACAGAATGTAACACTCTCTTCTGTGGCTGCAGGAGAGAAAAGGGTGGTTAGATTTAGGAATGGCTTTCCTGTGGTCTGAGACCTAGCAGAGCCTGATAATAAACTCCTGAAGCTCCTGAAAATTCACTTCCTTTTTGATTTTATGGTACTTTGAAGTTAGCCCTACTCTGAGCAGTGGGTTGCAGTGGGTTGTGGATGACCCCCAACGGGTCTTCTAGCCTGAGTTATTCTGATTCTGAGATTGTTCTTCTGCCCTTTCAATTTGCAGACACAAGTGGAGTTGCCCAAGGAGGAGCAGGACTGCTCCCACAATGTGTCCTGTTGACCACCTCGTCCTGAGGGAAAGGACATACTTGCTCCCGAGACTTCCAGACCTTTTTAGGAAACTCATTACGTTCTAGGTAAGTCCCCAGTATTTGGCATTCGATGTCAGTGCAATCTGTAAGACCAGGTATCAGAATCAGAAGGAAATGTGGCCTTCCAGGGCTGCATCAAAATGAAACTGAGCTCTAAGGTTTGACCCAACGCATGCAAGGACCAGACTCCCTAGCATGAATCCTGACCCAACGTCAGGATCAGGATGCCGGAACACAAGCTTCACCCATCCCCAAGCCACAAATGCTGTGGAAATGCTTCGGAAGGGTCCCCTAGGACAGTGCTGGGATGAGACCAGGGTATGCCACCAGCCTCTGGCTGTCCTCTCCTTCCCCATGCGCGTCACCCTGTCTGCCGTGAGCTGCCTGCGCTGTCATCGTCCAGTGCTCCTCGGCCCCTTCTCCGGCGATGAGACACAGCCCCAGGGATGGGGCTGGTACTGGTCTTCGGCTCTGTGTAAGCAGGCAGGCAGCAGGTATAAGTGCTTCTGCAATCATATTATTGCTTACACAGTGATTATACTGCACTGCAGGATAAAAAGGTTCTTTCATATCAAGTACAGGAGCCAGACTCAATCCCTATTGTACCCTCTCACTCACTTTATTAAGTTTACTTCATTTCTGCTCTGTCTCTGTACCTCTGTGCCCTCTGCTGTGTGTACCAAATCTTATTGACATTTTAATATTAAATTATTATGACAAGAAGATATTCCACTTGCTAAGTAATTTGTTTTATTCTGAGGAAAATTGGAAGCTGCAGAAAAACCATTATGAAAGATTTAGACAATGGAGTGATACTGACTGATACAATATAAATTATTATTTTGTCAGCAGCACACCCAAATTCTCTACTAAAAATTTAAGTGATAAAGGCAAAAAGTTAGAAAATTAAGTTTGGGGGGGATGAAGAGAATATTATGCACAGAGGAAAAAATAAAAAACATTCAGACATAGATATTACAGAAAAACAGACCCCAAAGAAATCTAGAGCACCAAAAGGAGGAATCACTAGATGAGCACTTGGCCACAGTTTTGCTCATTCAGAGTATTTTTGATGAAATTGTCATCGACTTTGGGACAAGTTACTTCTCACAAACACAGATTTGTAAGGATGAGGTGGAGACGAATTTCTTCCAGTGTGTGTTAAGAGGTATAATTATATATTGCTACTATAATATTATATAAGGGGTATAATAATAAGGACTTCTATTATTCTGCTGTCTCACCTTCTCTTTGTGAAGGCTTGAGGATCAGCCGTCGTGGACGAACGCACAGCTCCTGCCCCTTTCCTCCCTCTGCTTTCCCTCTCCAAAAACCCTTGAGGAGCTCCAAGAACCAGAACAAGTTTCTGCATCCTGCACTGGCACAAGCAAACCTCGCACCCTGAAAATGAGGTGACCTGACAACTGACATTTCGTCATTCAAAGGCAGGCCGGGAAGCAGAACACGTGCCTTCGCTGCTCCTGTGGTCCATCCTAGTAGGGAAGCAGCTGGTGGAGACAGCACTCCGGCAGTAAGTAGAACTTGTGGGTTTTGGTGATGTCTTCCTGCTTCTAGGGTAGGTCCAAGCTCACAGCTAGCTGTGAAATAAAGAGCTGGTGAACAAGGCTGTTAAAGAAAGAATTCTTTCACATGGGACTTCTGGTCCTAGAGCATCACTGCCAGGACTTGCAGTTGGGATTTCTTTTCAAATGCACTGCCTTTTGTACAAAGAACAATGAGCCAAAATATTGCTCCCACTTGGCAATTAACCTAGATACCAGTGGAACTGTAATTTAAACAAATGTAACCCATTCTTTGTCATCGTGATATTTTTAAGAGTAAAGTTGCTGTTGGCTTTCTGGATGGAGGCGAGCATTAAGAGTCACTCCTGATTTGAAAGCGCTATTGTGTGCTTAAGTTAGATACAGTTTTCTTTGTTGAAATAACCTTGATAACACTCAAGGGAAGCAGCTTTTTTGTATGACCATATTAGAAATACTATGCCTAGCAGATGCACTCGGGAATGAAAAGTCAGGATTTTTCCCATCTCTCAGTGGTCCGAACTGGGTAATGCCTCTGTCCCACGGTGACCTTGCTCGGAAGCCAAGGAGTCACATCTTCACGGTCCAATTTTGGTCACGTAAGGTGAAATGCTGAAGGTTTCTGTGAGAGTCAGCAGAGCAGGCTGGGGAGGGACGAACATCAATTACTGAAATCCAGCTGAGTTTGTAGTGAAAATCAGAATAAATTGCAAAGCTCAGTGCCTGATGTGGGCATAAACCTGTCCCATACAGAGCTTGTGTTTGTCACCCTGGGAGAAACCTGAGGATCATGTATAGGTACCTGCTCACGTAGCATCCTAAGGAAAGCCTTCCTACACGGCTCAAATGAAGGCACGTACATTTTTCTGGACCTAGTAGATCACAGGGACCAAAACTGTCATATGGATAATCTCTGTTTGAGGAAGATGAGCTGATATAGGCACCATGACCCGGCTCTTGACTCTACTGAGATTTTTTCTTTTAGATGATTGCAGCAGCTCTGTGACTACAAGCCACTGTATAAGCAGCTTTGTCCTCTACTAGCTGGATTTATTCATAATCTCACTCTAGATTAGAAATGAGACCTCAGTACTAACACTCGCTGTCTGCCAGGGTGATTTGTTCAGAACTGATGGACACTTCCCTGCTGTAAATCTAAGCAAAATGGGGGTCTTCAGGATTTTTCGGTGGCTGGGATGTCTCGCCTTGGAAACTGAGTGATCATTTCTTGCTAGCAAGGGAAAAGTGACTACTGGTAAGAAAGTAATCAAGTCTTTATCTAACTGGATTTGTGACCAGTATCTTGTATTGTAGGCAGCTCTTCACACTCCGTGGTGAGAGATTTCAAATTGCATTATGCAGAGAGAACAGAAAGGAGGCTGAGCGAGCACCATTGCTGAGAGAAGGACTCGCTGCTGCCTCCCTTTAGGGGAGAAGCACTGGTCAGCCTCTGGAGCTGGCTCGGTCCCACCTGTGCTTCTCAAGAGGACTGTGGCACCGGAGGTGATGTGAAACTTTAATGACGAGTCAATTTAGCATTATGTTCTCTTTTTCCCTGGGCAGCCTGGAGCAGTTATGTTCTCCCTTCCTTCACAGACAAAGGCAGGAAGGAGAAAAAG
The DNA here is from genome assembly GCA_013399475.1 of Chauna torquata. Lineage (NCBI taxonomy): Eukaryota > Metazoa > Chordata > Aves > Anseriformes > Anhimidae > Chauna > Chauna torquata. The sequence goes on along the minus strand of VXAL01009668.1, from coordinate 197,094 downwards.
CAGACTCGTGCTGTCTGGGGAAATACAAATTACAGCAGCTGTAAAGCAAGAGGAAAAATCCAGTGCATGGACACTTGCCTTTGATTGCTGTACGTAAGTCTTAGAGACTGAGCATACGCAGTGTTTGGCTGACATTCCCATAATGAGGACATCCCAAGCATTCTCCTGTATTAGACAAGGGGTCCCAAGACCCCTAACAGATGGAATTAGATCAGCACCCTCTCCTTTTAAGCTTGGGATGATGACCTCAATTGCAAAGGCATTACCTGTCATCTTGTCCTGAGAGTGATCCAGTTCCTCTTAGCATTTCACACTTGGAGCTTGACAGTGCCGAATATAAGTTGAAAAGAAAACAGACAATTAGAGGTGTTAGATCATTTTTTAAGACTCACAGGAGCACCATCACTGCCTGTAGGAGACAGCTGGGGAATTTAAGTATCACCGTGTTCATAAGGTATTGCTATCATATTGAAGTCTAACTTTTGCAGGTCTGTGATGATAAAGTTTTGAAGATGAAAGATTGGCCTGTAGAAATTACATTACAGAACAACCATTAAATATTAATCCTTGGGTACCTGAGAGATTTCAGATTAAAATTTATGATCTAGAAACATATCCATGCTCCCTTCACATAAAAGCACCAATTGTCTTGGTAAATGTAACTACACTCGAGCAGAGAAAACAATCCAGCTTAAGAGACACGTGCAAACAATCCTCATATAAAAATTAGGGGATTCGCAGTAAAGTACCAGACCGCGGCTTGGCCACAGGAGGGCAGCAGGGAAACACTGTCATCTCAGCTGGGTCGGTCACAGGCAGCTCACCTCGGCGCGGAGCTGGCGGCTGATGCCACCGCTCTGCCCTGGGACGCGGGCTCCGGAGCAGGGAGGGGACACCCGGAGCTGGCTGGGAGCTCTACCGTGCCCCAGACCTCGGAGGAGATGAAGGTCGTGTAAACAGCTGATGTCCTGGCCAAGTTTGCAAGAGTAATTGTCTGGGGTGGAACTGCAGTGAGAGGTGTAGCGACGTTTTTGTTGAAGGAGACTAGAGAAAAAAGCATCACTTTGGGTGGAAAGATTCATTTAAGCTCCGAGCTTCCCTTCATAATTTTGAAATAAAATTGGAATAGACCTCGAAATTAAATTTTGCTTGGAGTACATATTAAAAAAAAAAAAAAAAGCTAAACTTGCCACTACACATATCTAACATACCTAACAACTAGTATTTTGATATTGGTTTACCTTGCTTTTTGTTTGCTTTTATTACGGCCATTTTTGCAAAGTAAAACCGAGATTCGTGGAATGTTTCAGGGCATCCTACAAGCAATAGCCCCGACCTCAGCCCCTGGTGGTGTCAGTCTCGGAGCTTTGCCCGGTTCGGTGCCTGCCCACGGCACAGCCCTGCCCTCCTGCAGCAGGCAGCCCCGTGTGAGCCCTGCCTGCACGCACCAGCAAGGCCTGTGCTGCAGCCCCACGGCCGCTAACTGGCACCAACCTCGTGTGATAAGTGACAAACAGACTCTTCCAGTCAACAACGTTGAGGAGAAATTAAATAGGATAAAAGGGTTTCAAGAAATGATGCGCTTTGGCAGGCGGCAGTTAGGCACAAGGGCTGAGTGGAGAGCAGACGTTTAATGGGGCTCCAGTGTAACAGAGATGGTGTGCTATATTAATTTTTTTTTTTTTTTTGATTTTCTATTGATCTGAAAAGCTTCAACCCAGCAAAAGGGAAAAAAAAAAAAAGTCCATTGCAGACTGAATAATATACTAAGCCTTATCTTAACTGAACATTAGGGGATGTTCATGTGGCCAGCTCGGGGCTTTTGCTAGTTCAGCATTCACAATGATATCTTCCAATTTCTGCGATTAGCAATATGCTTAGGGGAAATGTTTTAGTTTTTTACAGGGAAGCTGAGCACCTGGAGGTGTCACTGTGGCAGAGCAAGGGTGCGAACTTGCAATTTGTTAGCTGCTCTGGTGTAAGTGCCCTTGTAGCTGCTTTTAACCTCCTGATAAATGCAATGTAGCTCACCTGGGTTTTTTACTGTTGGGTAAGATGTTTGAAATGACCTCACACAAAGCTGTGGCATTAAAACATGTGCGGAGGCAGACTCTAAGTTACTATGGAGAAGATAGCAGGCTGTAAATTCACATCCCAGAGTATACTGCAGTAACTTCTGTACACACACAACCCTTCCCACCCCTCACCTCCAGCACTGCAGATCTGAAGCTGCCATGGTGACTGGATTACTGAGAGAACCAGCACATCCAGGAGTGCTTTTCTGTAGGCAATTTCTGGCTATTTGCACACAGGAGTTTTGTTGGTTTATTGATTTACCCATTTCTTCCAGTCAGATTCATTCTAATACCAGAAATCCAGTTTGTCACATTATAATTTCCCCTTTGGAAATGATTTGCGACTAGAGCACTATAAAAATATATACTGGCTGCAATGTTATTGGAAAAATCTATTTAAAAATATGTATTTTTTCACCATCCAAAGCTGAAGGAGATGATTTTTTGTTCATCCACTCCTTTTCCTCCTGGGTGGAAGTGCTATGATACCATAGCTGTCTTACATTACGCCCAGAATCAAAGACAGCAAAACACATATTTTCCTGGTAACTTCACTCTTTCCTGACTTTTGAGGATGTTCCAGTGTGTAGTAACTCTCCCCAGATTTGCTTTCAGAATATAGGCTTCTCCAAATGAAGTTTGGAGTCTGGTGTGCTGCGTCCCTGCTGCTGGGCTGGGTTGCGTGCAGCCTCAGAGGTTTTGCTCATCATGTCGTTTCTTTACCAAAATACTGAAGATCACGTTTTTGTCAGTTCTTCCCCGAAGATATGCATAAAGTGATAGATGATTGTCATTTTGGACAGCTGATTGCCATCCAAGAGCCATACGTGAGCACCCGCAGGCAGCTGCGTAGTGCACAGCTTTATAGAGAGGCTTGTTGTGCATCGCCGCCTGGGTGAGCAGAAGTGACACGTTTCAGATGTAGGTTGCACGTGACTGAAGGGACAGCGTTCCCATCATCTGGCTGGGAAGGACACCCTTTCTGACAAGAAGATGTAGGAAGCAAAAATACTTCATTTTTTGTAGACTTTTTGGGCCTCTACAACAGTATGAGGGACCAAGGATGGGCAGTGTAGGCTTTGGCGAGGAAAAGAGATTGTAGGGGAGGGAGAGCTTTGCCTATGGAATGTTCTAAGGAGAATTACCAACTCGATGCTAATTATATAGTATTCATCTACCACCCGGGCCAAAAGTGATTGAAACAGACTTTTTTATTCTGTCATGCATTTTTAATTGCCTGTGTCTAACTGAAATCTGTCTTTGGAAGTCTCTCCGTACTTCCAGTGTCCTGGAAAATGAGCCTCTTCCAGGAAGAAGCTTAATAATATATCTTTCTTTTGCAGCCAGAACTTAGCTTAACAAACAAAAATGATTAAACTCAACGTTTCAAGTAATTATAACCAATCAAGACACGGAAGCTCTTTTAACAGTAAGAGTTCTGTGTGTCGCTCTGTGCTTCTACAAATTCCTTCTGTTCTCTCTCCAGACTTCAAAGCTTTAAACATTCACATTCCCTGTTTCTTCCCAATGCTCTGTATTTTAGCAGTTAAGTCTGGATCAGAGTTTCCAAGCAAACCTGTCCAATAATATAAATATATAATTTTCATTGATTTTAAAAATGCTGATTTGTTTATGGAAAAGGAGTGGAAATAAGCTGCCCTGTGTTACCAGTACAGGTTGACATGGCATATAGGGTGTAGGACAGCTCTTGAGTTACCTTACAGCTTTTCTGGTTCTCCTTTCGTTTTCAAGCAGAGTTGAAAACACCTTCCATGCATCTTTCTCTCATTCCCTAACACCTTTGAGGGCATCCTTCTGGCACTACTAATCCCACCCAGGACTGCAGCCCATTCCTCCCCTCGCTCACGAAGCAGTGTCCAGGCAATGCTGCTCTCGAACCTTGTTTCTTGTTGTTTATTTCTATCCCAAATGGTTGATCTTAAAATCTGTTGCGGGGCTGGTGTGTGTGTGTGTTTGTGGGTGTTAAATAACTGTTTTCACCTTTAAACTCTCTCTGTACCTCACTTCTGTCCAAAGTTGTCACCTTGCAGCTGTGATGGACACGGTGCAATAGCTCTCCAGTACACACACAAGTCAATGAGAACACGCCAGCTCTGCAGCATTCGGGCACGAAGGAGTTTGCTGGGATTCTCTTAGCAATGACTATGAGTGGACCGCAGCTTGTTTCAGCCAACACTGACTTCCAGTAAACAAAGACATGATATATTTTATATCCATACCACACATTATTTTCTTTAGTGTTTTATACTTTACTTTCGTAAAGTATGATGAATGAATTTCTGGTCCTAAACCTTGATTATGCCGTTTTCAGATACCCATCTTACTCATCTTGCAAGCTCCATGCAGAGATTGCTTCCTTGCTCACTGTTCTGGCATACAATACTGTGGTCTTTTTAATTAACCCATGTTGTTTCTCAACCTTCTTATTCAAATTTGCATCCCCTGTCTACTTCATCTTCGCAGGATATTGCTGTATGCATCCAGCAACCAGATTAGACACACACTTTTCCTTTACAGTTCCTCCATTATGGAAATCATGAATCCTTTCAGTTTGTGGCATTGAAAAGCTGGTGAGGATTTTGCATATAATGCCATCTACATGGAGATGTTTATTTGTTATTTTTTCTCACAGGTACATCACATTCTTCACTACAAATGAATTACAACATCACCTATGTTAACAATTTCCATATAAAGTTAGTACAACCTAATCATCAGCAGTTGGTTGTATTTTTTTTTACTATCACACAGCACAAAAGGCCATGAGCAAAAAGACTGTCTCTTTACAAGGGTAAATATATTAATTCACAGTTAAGTTAATGCATCCTACATGGAAAAATACTTGGCAATATTACCCCAAACTTAGCAGAAGTATTATTTGTTCATATATTTAACTCCTCTAAGCACAAAAGTGCAGCTGTTCCCCACATATATGCTCTGATTTATTCTGGACTCAGTACCTCTTTCGACCTCTCTCCTACAGCGAGTAACTTAGTTTCAGGTGTGAACAGTGGGACAGATGGGCTTTTTCAGCTCTGTTTTGTATTCTCATCTCTTATTATAGACTCTATAGGTCTTTAAGTATCAGATTTTCTCTTCTATTTTGATTTCTTTTTGTATTTATGAATGAAGAACCTGACCTATTGTATTTTAGTTTTATGTGGCACGGAATATGGCTCAGATTTGTGTAACCTGGAGTTTTAGTTATCCTAGTGGCCAGGAGAGAACAGGAAACTCTTACATATAGAGCTTGTACAAACCTGTTACTGTCAGAAAATTGTGTACTCTCTCTCAGTTTCCATTTACAGTATTGCCTTACACTTACGAAGTGCTGCATAAATTCCTTCTAGTTTTCTTCCATATTTTCAGACCATTTCAGCTCTGCTGGACTTTGCTGCTGCTCCTGCCTTCCATTTGGGATATTTTCTTCAATTTCTCTTCACACCTGATGGCATGCAGTATTCAATAATCTCTGAGGGTCCAAAATGCTTGAAATAGATCCTCTATATGCAGCCTCACACTTGCAACTGCTTCTGTTTAAATGAGCATGAATTTCTTCAGCGAGTCATGCTCAAAATCCCTGTTTCTGAGAACTTTCTTAGTTATGGTCCCCAGTACTGTAGTAAGCACCTTTATTAATTTTCTTTCTCCATTTTTATGTTGGGGAGTTCTTTACAAGGGGCTCCTGGGGGGAACAAAAAGCCGTAAGATCCATTAGTCTCAGGGTCATATCAGAGCGGGCACAAACTCGACAGGCACAAGACTGGTGTCTCATCCCTCCATCTACAGAGACTGAGCCAATAATGAGAACAGTCTGAATCTATCATACACAAGTCAGCCTTCTGTTGTGCTGAATTGTGTGCAACACTTTCAGGGGGAGCTGGACAGAGGATGTTGGCCGTGGTGGGCAAAGCTGGTAAAGCTCCATTGCATTAATCTTCTTCTGGGCTGCGCTGGTCCTGACGAGCTGCAGGTCCAACCTCAGCAGCTTCCCTGGGGTTTTCTGTGTTCCCTGTGACAAATTAGACAGTTGTAACACAACAAGTGGTGAGAAATGCTGCTCACCACCTGATTATAGTGAACAGGGTTCCTGGTATAGCTCTCTTGAGCCTCCTCTCTGCTGCATCTTCGAGAGGGAGGGTTTGGTCTTGCTCCCTGTAACCTCTCCACAGAGCTACTTCACTCTAGAAGAGCAAATACGGGGAGTTGTTGTGAATGTGGCTACACTAGTTGAACTAATTTGAGATCCTGGCATGAAACCCATCTTATTTACACCTTAATTTCAACACATGTACTGGGAGCTAGCAGTGTGCAGATGCTACAGGGTAAGTGAGTCCAGGTAGAGGCCAGGAGGGACCAGAGGACTTATCATTCACTCCATTTCAGCTTTGTGTCTCAACAAAGCTGCATCCTTGGCAATAGCTTCCTCCTCTGAATCCCCACAAAGCTCTGGTACAACGCGGCACTTTATCCAGCAGAGCTGTAGAGCTAGACAGTCTCTTGCCTTGCTTTGCATGGGCTTGGGAGTAATAGAATGATTCATCAGCTGGGAGCTTAAAATTACGGTGTGTGCCACTGCTTTTGAAAAGCTAAAGAGATTAATTAAAAAAAAAAAAGATACTATTCACTCACTGGTGTAATGAAGAGGTATTATACACACCAGGCACCTGTTGGTGAAGGTATACATTTAACAGTCTATTACCATTTGAATGCAGACAGGTTAAATACGCATTAGAAACTAGGCATGGGGGAGGTTATACTGTTGTTTCTCCAGGACTGCACTAAGAAAAAAAAAGAAGCAGCAAGGAGAAATGTTAAAGAAACAAAAAAAAAAACAAAAAAGACTTAAAAGGATATTACTGTTCTATATATTNTTGAATGCAGACAGGTTAAATACGCATTAGAAACTAGGCATGGGGGAGGTTATACTGTTGTTTCGCCAGGACTGCAATAAGAAAAAAAAAGAAGCAGCAAGGAGAAATGTTAAAGAAACAAAAAAAAAACAAAAAAGACTTAAAAGGATATTACTGTTCTATATATTGTATCTCCTTAATGCTCTTAGCAGTAGTTATTTTTGTATAAGGACACAAATTCAAGGATAAAAGGCAGAAAGTGTACATGCATTATGCTGGTAGGAGACGGAGGTCGATCATCTGCCCAGCAAAAGCAGGAACTGGTTCTAAAAAGCCTTAACTGAGATCCTCCCCAGTGAGTTTCCAAAGTCTCGACTTTCCAGCACCCTTGTATGTATCACTGACAGGCATGTTTTGTTGGAAATAGCACTCAGGAGAAGGTAGGTCTCCTGTAATAAATGCCCGCCAAACTCTAAGAAGCTAATATTTAACACACAATGTCATCTTACCACACACTTACAAGCAAGTATTTCTCTTGAATTTTCTTTCCCGTCATTGCTGATAAATAATTTTGCTTGTATCTGGTGCCTTTTTGAAGTGCTATACACGCTATTTGTGAAAAAAGAATGTCAATGAATGCATTCTGTTTTCCTTTGGTACAAGGATAGAGCCCAGTTTCTCAGGAGAGGTAGTACAAGCTCTTTAGTATCCGGATGGGGCAAGGCAGATTATTTTTCTATTTTTAACTTGAAATTTAGCAGTGCTGAGCTTTCTAACACCAAAACTACAAAGCTTTTGGAGTAGATCACTAATGTAAAGAAATGCTATGAAGTCATGAGCTTCACTGCAAATCCCACACCTTCCCAATACCATCTAATGTTGAAGGCTGAGGGGTAGCCAGGTATTCTGCAGCCCAATATAGGTTTTATTGGTGTCTATTTTACTGTTTTGGTTTTTTTTTCTTTTTTCATTGATGACATGCCCGACCCACCAGAAGGTATTCAAAAGTAATCTCTTGATGTCTTCAACGTGTTTGCCTCGTTTGGTGCCCTCTGACTGCCATTTCATGGAGGAGTGTCTTTGGAGAAGAGCTAGATCATGTTGCCACATCTCTCGTTCTCTGTTTCTTCTAGGAATTAGGGATGTCAGTGCAAGCCAAACTGTGGTGTTGGATGAGACATAACCTTGGAATTACAGCCATGTTCAAATCCCTGTACATTTTATATAGATACATTTTCTTCTGTGCTCCACAATTGTCCTGAGTTCTCTTTGCGTGGCAGAGTTTTATCAGGATATCCCCCAGCTATCCTGCAGGATTTCATTTGTTTTATTTTCCTTGAGAAAGATGGGTGGTTGAGGAGGAAGGATGTTGATATTTTTTGCTGCATTGAAGCCAGCAAAGAGAAGAAAGCAGCTGAAACCTAAGAAAATTGCACTACTAATCATATTTTCATAAACAGTCCTCTGTAGCATTACAGTCACAGAGTATATTTATAATTTGGTTTGTATGAGCAACAGTTTAAGTTGAGGAAAATTGGTTTCCTTTTCAAAATGTCATGTTTCTCATTTCCGCAGAATCTTGGGCTGCTTCAAGCTCTTATCAGCCTTTAAATCATCCAAAACCACAGTCCATAATTAAAATGCCTTAAATCCTCATGAATTAATTTAGGTTTTTTGATTTGTTCTAAAACAGATTTAAATAAAGTTGAAAGCTTACTAAAATATGAGATAATAAACACAAGTGGAAAGCAAAGGAAAGATAAACCCACTCTTGGATAGCTAGTGTTGGAGTCAAGAGTAGAGATGAGAAACATGACTTCTGAACACAAGGGAAATGGTTCTGGAGCCCCCCAAACAGGAACGAGCTAACTTTCTTTCAGGTAAGGGTGCTATGATGGCTTTTTTGACTTGTTCCTGTTTTGGTTTTGGCTTCTGCTCCTGTGAGTATCTGGTAATGCAGATATTTTGCTCCATTCGAGGTTCATAGTTTCCATTTGTCTCTAGACCCTGTGCCAGTGGGACAACAGAATTTCAAATTGCCTGCAGTTACTTATATTCTACTTCTTACTTCACTCATATAAAACAAACAAATTAGACATACGTGTCTACAGGGCTCATCTCTTGCCTCAGCAATGGTTCCTTTACTTATCATGCACTCTTGGTGTCCTTTGTCACCCACCGACTGCTCTACATGGTTTGTTTTGGTTTGGATATTTTTTTCTCTCACCTCTTTTTTCTGGAGTATTTAAAGTTCTCTATAGCAGCCATAGTACCCAAGCACTCTCCTGGCTCCACAAATGCCCCTCTGGACCAAGTGACATTCTTTGCTGGGCAACAGCTCGTGGCTTTGCTGACACTTAAAGCTGTTTGTCCTAATGTTCCTCTGGATTTTTATCCCATATTCCAATCAGTATCTGCATCTGGTAGGGGACTCTGAAATTCTGCTCCCTTCAAGGGATAAAATAAAAAATTGCAAGATTGTCTCTTCAGCCTTAGACAAATTACAAACTGTGTTATATTTTCTTTTTCTTCTGTAACTCTCATATGTTCAATTTCTGGAGTTTTTCTCTTTCTCCAGTGTATGTAATACAGTTAGTATCTTCTGCTAGACTAACCCAAAATCTATTAAAAACATGAACTGTTTCATATCTAGCTTATGTCAAGAAAGGAAGACACTCAGAAAGTAGCTTTTCAAAAATTTATTTATTTATTTCGATTCTTGTGGGTTTTGAGTATCCTGTTCTGATGTACTGCCTTAGTTTGTTTTAATTCTGATGCTGGAACCAAAGAGATGAGCAGAGATATGGCTTGTTCATTGTTAAAATGTTGTTGAATAAGGGATCTGAAAGTAAAAGTTTAAATAATTTTTTTCTGTTGTGGTGACAGAAAGAACGTTTGAATGCCTAAGCTCTTGGTATGAGACCCAGAAGCCCTGGGTACTCGTCATTCATCAATTCCTAATTTCCTGTGGATTTTAGGAAAAGTCATTTTGAATCCTGTCTGAAGTAGGTGTTAAATTTGCAGGTGTATTGGGCTCCTCTCTCTATTGTGGTTTCCAGTCTGTGAAATGGGGCCAATGTAACCATGCTCCCTGAGGTGTCAACAAGGGAACAAATTCAGTGAGGGCTCTGAGATGCTTTGTTGGGATGCTAAGGGATACAGTTCTGGCACAGTTCATAGATGTTAAATAGATATTTTGGACATTTATCATCATGAGAGATAGGAACATACCACAGATTAGCACAAGAATCTGCTTCTAAAGTGTTGCTTAGTCTTGTGGCATTTGGTCTGGGGTTTGGACAAGCCCCTTTTGTAATTATAAGAAAGTGATAAAATCACAGTTTATGAAAAACCACAGAGACAAAATCTGTTCATTCATAGGACAAAAATTCTGAGCTTCATAATGCCATGTTGGTCGACTGTCCTTCCTTAAGCCTACTTTATGTAGCATGAAAATAAGTGGGTTTATAGCATTACAGAAGCCCATACTAAGGCTGTATCCAATTATTGGTAATGGTATTTAGATTTATTCAACCTGAGTAGTTGCCTTCAGATCTCCATAAGTGATAGAATAAGGAAAATAAATTAAAATTAAACCAAAGAGAAATGAAATTGAAAACAACTGGCCCCTGGGCCCCAAGAACATCTTTGCTTCCTGCAATCCTGGTTGTAGAAGCAGATGCAGTAACAAGCTGGTTGTATAAGAAAGAGCAAATAAAGATGCCACCCTAGAGGGAACAAAACATTAATATTTCAGAAAGGATATCTCCAGAAAAAAGATGTTGGGCCTTTTTTGTTAGGACTTTTCATGCTTGCTATTTGGGCGGGTAGAGCCAAAGCCAATAATTATAAACCCTGAGAAAAGATGTAGTCCTTTTTCTAGAAATTTGCCTTCAAGAAAACATGGCAATGGAAAAGCAGATTGTTGAGGATAAGGACTATTAATGCAAAGCTTCATGAAAAAGGAAAATGAAGTTTTCTTGGAAAGGCAGGAAGATTGGGATCCTTGCATGTTTCTATTAAACTGTGATAAAGTCCCATTCTCCCAGGTTGCAGGACGTTGACAGACACTCTGCATATAGATTTTTCTTTTCCTGCCAGCACTAGGCTGGATGAAAGCCCAGCGGTGCATTCTGTTAAGGAGCTTATTCATACAATTAAGTTTAATTGTCAGCAGTTTTGATACTTCAAACTAAAATGAAACCTGGCTCCATTTCTGCAGCTTAGATACACCTGCAGCCTGGGAGGATTCTGACGGTATTAACATTAGAGGCTTGTATTGCTAAAAGACCAGCAAGTTGCAAGGACGAGTTCTGCATTAACAGGCTCTTTCCTCCTAGGTCTGGGTAACCGAGCAGCAGGCCTTGGAATCCATTTATTTTTTGCAAGCGGTAGTTTCTCAAATATTGGAGTGTGGGGAGAGGGACTTCCCGCTCATGTCAGCAGCGTGGCTCTTCCACAGCCCGTTGGGCTTCAGAACAGTTTTTTGAAACAAAGACATGCACACCATGTTTCATATTTACTTCAGGTTGAAGTATATGGAATTTTGCAAATACCACCAGACTCACATTCAATGCAATTATAAGCCTTAATCTTATTGCTTCCCTTTGTATTACAATAGGAAATTCGAGGAATGCTTAACTGTTGCTGTTCCTTCCTCTGACACTTAATCCTCGTGCTCTCAGACTTGACAATCTCTATCCTTCACTTCTCTTTCATTTTAAAACAGGACACAACAAGTCACCACCTGCAGTCCTCTAGCATCAGTTGTTGCCTTAGGAATCCTGGTGCTCGTGCACATTTCTCAGCCTGTTAATAGGCCTGCTACAGGTCCTCTAAGCTTCCCTTTAATGACAGTACCAGCATGGGGCGTAGGGAGTTCATTATCTTTGTCTGCCTATATCTTAGGGCAAGGTTATGACCATGACTGGACACTTTGGGCTGGAGGATAATAGCTGAGTTAGATGTTCTCTATGTGACCAGAAATCGAACCCAAGTGCACTGCTTTGTACGTGAGTGCCTGAGGACCAGACTGCAGAGCCTGGCCGTGAGAGCTCGGAGCTGCAGAGGATTTGCAAGTCTTGTGACAGGGATGCTCATAGAGAGCAGGAGCAGTCAGTGCAAAATAGGGTCTGGACCTGAACTTCCATCACTTCGGATGAGTCCTTCAGCAAATGGGATGTAAGACCAGAAAGGTTGTATGCTGCTTCCCCTTTTGTTTTGTAAATGGTGGCAAAGTCCTTCTCTAAGCCTACCACTTACATTTATCCATCTCTTTTTTCAGTACCCATAATCAAAACAATACATTTTGTTTAATGTAAACCATGGTTTCATGTGTTCATATATTGTAAGTCCTTTTTTCCAGATGATTTTACCAGACTTCCTTTTTTTCCAGACCTGTCATTATGGTCACCTTGCTTAGACATCAGCAATCATTTACTTGCCCTATAATCAACATCAGAAAACGTACTTCTTGAAGAAGAGTTTAGTGCACAGTCCAACTTACTTTTCTGTGATATGAGCAGCAATTTGCAGAAGTAGGGTGGCCACAGCTAATCACATTTTGGAAATCACAGAAAATGTGACATTAGTTAACCAAGTGCTGCTGTAAATGCTGAAACCTCTGTCCTTTTTTAGAAACCAGATTACAAGAGAAAGACAATTTCATCAGAGCTTTACCTGCCCATTATAATACTGCTGGCTCATTAGGTAGAGTAATTAAACATCAGGCAGAAATAATTATTATAATTAGAGGACATTTGAGATATTCATTTGACTTCATGAAATATGAGTTACATAAACTAATTCCTTTTGCAAGGTCCACTCACAATAGCAATGAATGTCTAAACAGCTATGCTTTTTGCCTACTTCTTTTTGCAGCGTTATTGGGCCAACCTTACAGTAGCCATTAAGAACGCAATAATTACTGACTGTTATGATACCAGGATATCCAAATGGTCTCTGAGTAGTTAGAAAGAAAGGGAATTATCATAGTAATTGTGTTCATTTGTTCTGTTCCTGCTTCTGGAATGAATAGAGAGGGGGAAAAAAAGTATAGGGGAATAGTCCAGTATTTTCTCTACCATGCTGCTTACTACTAGAAAAAGTTTAGCTCCTGATGGCAACAGCCACTGCTTGTGCCATTTTTTTTTAAATTTAATTTAATTTAATTTTTATTTTTTATTTTGTATATAGCTGGATTTTGGTGCTGTGATTCCTCTGTCGGGGTTAATTCAGCATCACAGCCCTGCAGTATCCTTTCCCCCACCTGCCCATAGCGGTTTGCTCTCAGTCTCTCTACCTGGGCTGTGTTGGCTGGGGAATCTTTGCCAGCATGTCTGAAGTAATCTAAATTCATCTAAACTCAGACAGCAAAACGCGGCACTACTGAAATATTTCATGGTGAAATATTCTTTCCTAGCGAGGTTGTTAAGGGAAGCAAGCCCTCGTGTATCAAAATTCAGGGCAGCTTCCCCAGAGACACTAATGAGCGTGTTCTTCTGCAGCTAATCACAAGATTGCTTTGTCATGTGTATAGAGAAATATAGATGTTGCCAAAAGAGTGCATTAAGTCTGGACACTCAGACTTATGCAAAGTACTTCCCTCTATATTTACCCCAACAGAGGAGATGACAAACGAACCGTGTAAGGTAACCTCACTTGCAGGGGCTTGTGGTAAGACAGCACAGGTTATGCAGCAGCAAAGTGCATGCATGCTAAACAAAAATGAGGAACTGGAACATCAAAAACACCATTATAATACTATCTTATAATTGAACTTTGCTTTAAAAAAAAAAAGGAAAGTGTCAGACTAGTGGAGATCCAAGGCAATGGAAAAGATAGGAGTAAAACGGGAGAGATTACATTTATGTAAAAAGCTTAAAATAGTTACTGTCGCTTGGCTAAACAAATGCTGTGGGCCTATATTCAGAGCAGTCGTGCAAAGATATCGTTACTACTGCCTATAAAAGCCCTGGATCGGTTTGCAGATGGCAAGAGGCTTCATGTGCATGGTCCTGGGAGAAGGATACAGACTTGGAAAAACATCCAGAAAAAGATGCCAGCAAGCAATAAGGCAAAAGCGACTTTATATTACATAATTTTTACTTAAGGTATTACCAGCAAATGTCCCCAAATTCACTAGGAATTGCTTCCTAATATTGAAACGGCAGAGCAGGGCTCCAGGGCAGTGGTAACGGTTTCTTCCTGTGAGCCATCACAACCTGGGCAGGGCCAAGCAGAGGGCAAAGCGGAGGTCAGAGGAGGCTGCATCTTAACTCTTTCTCCAAAGTCATGAATCTGGATACCTGTTATGCACTTTCAGTTTAACACAATCCTTCCTACCTCTTTTCTTTCTGCCCTTTCATGGTCGCAGCTCAGATCACCCATGGCCACCCTACAGAGCTGCTCCAGCCATGATTTGCACCAGCTGTCCTTTCAAATGGAAATTAGTATGGACTGGCTCGTGAATGCAGGCTTCTTGAAAGGTTTCCAGTATTACATTAAAGCAGACGATCTGGGCACAGAAGATCAAAAATAAAGTCATAGTCAAAGTTTACCTAGGTTTCCAGGGAGCAACCTAATAAAGTATCGTGAATAATATCCAACAAGAGGCAAAGACTTCTATTAATTCATTTGTTTACTTGGCTCCCAGAGAAGCTCCTGCTACATTATTCTGCAAAGGAGGCTCAGGTGGCTTTTTATTTGCTTATTTAAGCACCTTCCGCACCTTATGCTGAGTCCTGATGAGTCTGTGTGAATATGTCAGGCTAGCAGTGCTGCCATTATTCCCTTGAATGTCTGAGTTTATTCAATCCTCCATGGAATTATCAGGCAGGGAAGAAGATAACAAAGAGATCCATCTTTTACAGGTAGGAGAATAGGCACATTTAAAATGAGTCTAACATCTTCACAGAAGTATTAGCTCTGGCAGAATGTATCCCTTCTCCTCATGTAATGAAAAGGGAATTAGAAAGCATCAGTGAGAAACCAAATTAATGCAACAAGTTACTGTTAATGTACAAGCTCAGTAACCTTACTTTCTATGGTTTTTTTCGTATTCAATTTCAAATGCACATAATTAATTACTGCGTTTAATCTCTGTTCTCCCTCCAGTCTGCAGCAAGCAAGCCAGCACTTAATGGTGTCAAAGCTCATGTCAATATAAGACAAAAAAATATATGGGTTCTTGTTGTACAATTTCTAGGCATCTTCGGTATAGCCAGACTAGTAATTAAGATGTGATTGGAAAGAAATTAAATGATATAAGTTATTAGCATCACCATTGACTAAGTATAATCAAGATCAGACTGTACATGACATATTGATTGCCACTTGTTTTTTGTAAGTGTAATTGTAATTGTAGCATGTATTGCCTGTGCATGGCTGGACCTTTTATTGTTATAAATATCCAATTGAAGCAAGAGATTAAATTCAGTGCAAGCTTTTAAATGTCTGAAATAAGGAGTGTGACACTCTTACTTTCATTTGTTGCTGTGAAGATTTAAATAGAACATGAAGGAATATGTTTCTGTTTTCTGGATTAGATTACAGTCTCTGTCATGTTTGTACGAGGATAACAATCACTGGACCGTGAGGCAGGTTTACAGCTAGAGCAAAAATGGGTCTGCAGTCTCTCAGGTCGTTATCTGGCAAAGCCCACAAAAACCTTGCTTGGTACACAAGAAGCTGATTGTGCAAGACAGATGGGCAACAGCATATGCACAATTTAACTTCTTGCATAAGCTCTCCAAGTTGACCGCAGGATTTAGCCAATACCTAACACAGCAGGATTTCAGTCCTAGCAAATCTGGAAGTGCTGCAAGTCCAAAATCACTGTGTCTGATTTTTGCTCATGCGCTTGTGACCAGTATAGGGCATTTGGACAGCTATGTTACTTGAAAATCTGGCCACGTCTTTCATCTGGGGTATTTATGGCATAAGAAAAATAAAGACCTGATTGTGATGATTCATCCCTTTGAAGAAAATCCTAAGAATTATAATATAAGTAGAAAAATACAGTAGGTGATCACTATGGTTAATTAGAACACTTATCTAGTTGTTCTTTTTCTTTTTTTTTCTTTCCAAGTTGTTACTTAAAATCTGCTTGTGCTCTTTCTACTCTGCACACAATGCTGGGCCTTGCTTTACCTTACCTCTGCTAATTCAATTCAGAGCAGTGTGGGCCGGCTGTCTCAGAGGGTCAGTAACGGGCTGCAGTCCGAAATTCTTGCAGTTTTGGTGCAGCTTGGCCAAAGTCTCCGTAAGTCCCTGGCTGAGCAGCTCCCATCCATCTGACCAGTGAGACGCATTTGGCAGGACTAAATATCAGCACTCAAGGCAGTTAACATCACGCTCACATGGATTTTTAGCCACAGGAGAAAAGCATTTTTGAACCTTTTATCTTCAGTGTTATTTTTCCAAACCAAAGATGAAGCAAGGAGAGGCAAGGAGAGAAAATCTGCACAGCTACTGTGAGCGCTGCCTGTTCTGCGCATCAGAGATGTCATTCTCCAGCTCTGCTACCGCACACCTCTTCTACTTAATATTAACCAAATAAAATACAGATACTAGTTTTCCACAATGGCATTGCTGTTACCCATGTCTGATATCAGAGGTGCAGTCTGTTAAACTGGAACTGGATGGACGCTTGTTCCTAGCCTATTTAGGGCATTGGGTGCTATCAGTCCAAGCTGGATTGAGCTCTGCATGCAAAGAACAAATGTAGGTTGTCTGAGAAGGGCTTCCAGAGCTGTTTCTTCACCCTCATCAGCAAATTTAGAAAGGAGTTTGAACCGAATGCGTTCGGCTCGGGGAGTTGCCATGGTTGCAACACAGACGATCTAAATGTGGGAGATTATATAATCAGCCAGAATGACTATTTATACAAAGAGTTTAATTTAAACAAAAAAAGAGAGAGAGAAGCAAATGTGCTGCACAATACATGACTTTGTCACTTTCCGCTCCTGCACGGCAAAGCCGCTGTAGCACCGACGGTGTTAAACCACAGCGCTCACACATCTGTTGTCTGCAAGGTGTTTATAATGCACACTAAATCTAAAATAAAAATAAAAAAAGCATTAAGTAAAAAGTAACGGACCAGATCCAGCCAGGCAAGGAGGAGGTTGTTTTATTATACCTGGATCAGCGGCAGTGTCTTTATGGCAGATACACAGGCTCTTCTACAATTTTTGTTGTTGTTCTACTATAGGTTTTAAAACCCACTAGCGTGGATCTCGTCCTTTATAAGGATCATCCTATGAAACACTATCACAGGGACTAATTTATGTTCCCTTAGAAGCAACTAAAAGTATGGGAGCAGATGCTACGGCCCAGAAGATGTTACCTATACGTGGTGTCTTCATTCTTTCTGTATAATCTCCCAAACAACCTTCTAGAAAGGAAAGTTTTTGTCGAAATGCTCTCATTGTGTTCTGTGATGGGCTCTCAGAAGATGCAGCTCTGACTTGGAGCGTGGTGCTAAGGGGGGCTTATATTAATTTTTTGACAGCCTGGTGGGAAGGAGCACTGACTGGTCTCCCTGTGGTTTGCAGCGCAGGCAGAAACACCAACCCGGCATTTGGCATGGCTTTGGCCTCCACATTAAGCCAGGTTTGTGAGCAACATGCTTCTCTAAGTGACATAATTCCCTTCTTGCTTCCTTTTCCATCAACACAGGTTGGGCTGGTCAAGCAAATGGTCTCTTTTGCCAGCCGGCTCCTAACCTGCTCCCTCTGGGCTGGTCGCTTCTCGTCCTCCTCTTGCACGCATGGGGCAGCCGGGGGCTGGCTGTGGGGGGGTCGTCGCCTGTAGATTCCCCCTCAAACAGGCCACAGGGCTGCATAAAAATGATCAAGCTCTGTTTGGAGCAAGGCGATTACTGCCCGGGGGCAGGAAGAGCTGGGGCAACCAAACTAAGCTGATGCTGCATTTCGGCATCGATCAAGGGAGCCATTAGTTTGAACGGTGAGTGTTTCTTCTCCCTGCCTTTCAGTTTCTGTGATGATAAACCTCCCACGGAGGTACGGTTCTGCTCAGGTGACAGCGAGAAATGGGCTGTGTAACTGCAGGGAGCAAGGACAGAAGCAAATCTCTATTGCAGACACAAAAATGATATTAAAAATGTTAAAGTTGAGCAAGTAAATCCAGTTACTGGAGAGAGATACACAGCAGAATACTTCTACCCAACAGGCCATGGAGGAAAGCGTGTGCCTCGTTTCACCCTTTACTGAATTTCCAGGTTTTTATTGCTTAGTAGCAGAGTATGAATACATCGAGGCTGTGGTTTGAGTACGAATGGGCTCTTCTCTTTTTTAGCAGAGCTGGTCCAGGAGCTGGTGTTTGACACCTGACACCAAAGGTCAGTGGTGAGGCTGCCATAACTTTCTACAACAAGAATGTGAGCCAGCCCTGACCTCGGATTTGCAAAGGAAGGGCTGTGCTCCCCGAGGCTGCAGGGCAGACCACTTCTGCTGGCATTGCAGGGCTGTCTGGGGAGGTGGCTCTGAGTGGACAACTCTGTCCTGGAAGGAAAATAAAATCAATGTCAAGTTGTTTTCCCTTATAATTTGGGCTGTTCTCAGAGCTAGATCACTGCTGAGAGAGATGTTGGATGGCTGAAGACTGTAGAACTCAGCGTCTTTTGTAGGACACCCTGCTGATTTCTATTCACTTCAAATCCTGTAATGTGTTTCCCTTGCCAAGGTAAGTTCACCTCCTGTACTGTCTGGAGTGAAAAAAAGATTTGCAAGTCTTGGCTCTCTTCTGTGAAGTCCGTTTTCATTTTAAGGGAGTTCAGAGAGAAAGCTTGCATTTATAATTCAAGCAGGGAAGGCAGGGTCTGTCCTGGTTTTCTAAACTGAAAGCACTGTGTGAGAGAGGTCTTGCAGCAGCCCAAAGTGAGTTTCTGCTGCTGTGCTATAAATCTCGGCAAACAGGGATGATGCAGCCTCAGCTCTGGTTTTGTACAGACTGTTGTCACTGGAACATTAGGGGGTTTTAAAGGTGATTAATGTTGCTCTCCCATACCCTGAGCAGCCACACGCTTGCTGTCTGCAGGGCTCGTTTCAGCGTAAGAGATGTATGGGAGCTGGAAAGGAGCCTCTTGGGAGAGCAGAACATGAGCATCTTCCTGGTGGTCGGAGGGCTGATGTGGCTGTGCCACTGCCGCAGCCTTGCAGAGAGCTGGAGGTGTGATGTGTGTGTGTCCCTGTTAAATATTTGGTGGTTTCTCCTCCTGTTGAGACTATTAGCTAAGAGCTGTAAATGCTACTGCTGCAGGCGTACTGCTCTGCCTACCTTTCTGCCACGTCCCTCTCGGTAAAGACAGCAATCTGTTGAAACGAATATGAGAAGTGATTCTTGTGCCAGGTTACTGGATGTGGGAAGCATTTCCCATGCACTTGCTGTCTGCCAGCCTCCGTGGCTTTCCTTAACTGTCAGTCTGGACGCAGTCAGAGAAGATGGTCTTAACTGCATGTGCTTTCTAATCAAAGTCTAGAAGGAGCTTGTTTTCCATTACTTATATCTGCTGCATGTCCTGAGGCACGTCTCACACAGCACCTGCTTCCTTTGAGTCGTGTTTTGCACTGGAGGACGTCTCTGGTGCTGCACCTCTGTCCTTCCAATCTCCCTTTAGCAACAGCTATGAATCTAGGAAGATGAAAACTGAAACAGAGGCTAGACAGTTCTAGAAATCAGAGGGGTTTATTAAGTCTCTTCCACCTCCAGTTCAGCTTCCCATGAACTAGCCTTTAGCACTTAGCAGGATGGTCACTTGAACAGGATTTGTCCCTCTGAGTTTTAGAGGTCCATGGTGTAGGCACGTCATCAGAGTGAGTGACCCCTGGCTCACCAGAGCCTTATTATGGGGTGGCTCGGCAGACTCAGCTGTGCCAACACAAGTGAGAATCACACCCTAAAAATACTTATTTCTCTCCTTTGACTTCAAAGGCTGTCCAGGGTGACTTGTTGAAATGGAGACATTAGCTCCATTAGGGCAAAGACTCCTACCCTAATGGGACACCAAATCCATAAGTCTGCTGTTCAGAGAGAAATTTATATGCAGAGATCATGAATTAAATTGTTTGAAGGCATTTTCTTGGTTTTTATTTAGCTCTAAAGCAGTACGCTTTGCATTGATTTCATTTCAGACATTCCTTTTCATGAGGAATCTTACCTACAAATTCTCATGTGTATTTTACTGTCCCCCAAATCCTATTCATTTATATATGGTTCCTTAGTGGCATTTCAGTGAGGACATGGGTTTATACTCAGTGACTTAAGAGGTCCTTTCTCATCTGATCTTTCATCTTTCTAAAGCTTCATGTTATCTAAGAAGTACTCCAGACTGAAGTCCCACTCTCCTCTCATGTCTTCGGAATAAAAGTATGAAGTAAGCTTAGTCCAAATCTCTGGAGGAATTTTTTTCTGATTGACAAGTCCTTGCAAGTATGTCCTGGGACCTGTCTGTTCTGCCTAATAAATCATCATTAACTCTCACCAGATAAAGAGAGATTCTCTTCATCTGACAGGGTATCAATTCAGTTGCCTTAATGTATATAAGGTTTTAGGTCCCTCCACCAGCAGGCTCCAAGAGAGGCTTTTTGTCAAGTGGAAAATAGAATTCGTGCAGCAAAATTCAGCTGTCAAGCTTGCTGTTGATGGACGAGGCAGGTGGGAATGCAGCTCTTTCCTTCTCTGTTTTATTGATCCTATGGCTCTGACCAGCGTAGCAATGTTCCTGTAACAGTAAAACCAAGTAGAAACGAATAAGGGGGGCAATGATGGTTTAAAGCCAGTGTCAAAGCCAGAGTTGTCTTGGGGAGGGCTTTTGGGAGGTCAGCAGCAATGACAGCTCTAGTGTGGGTCAGTCCTTGACCTCACAGGACCAGAAGTTACAGTGTGGTATCAGCCCAGTGGATGGGAATAGTAAGTGGAAGGTCATTTTCCATTTTCTTGGTCATATTATTTAGGCACACCAACAAAGAGATCAACATGAGCATGTTAAGGAACCAATATATGATAGGCAAGCCACAGTTTCAAGGTTCATTACTGACCAGAACCATCCTGTGCTGGACTTGAGAGGTTTGCTCTGGTTGTTGAAATGTGTTCTGTGTTATCTGCCCTTCCCTTCTGTAATTCCTACACTTCTGTTGTCCAAAGTTTTGAAAAAACAGCATTGTCTTCCTCTGCCTAGTCTAGGATTCTGAAGGAAGTTTTCTTACATGCAAGCAAATTAAAGTTAAATTAAACTGTGCTGATAGAAAAAAACAAATTTTAAAATAATAAAAAACAAAATAGTAATATAGCATGTCAATTATTGCTAACATCGACTACAGTCCAGAAGTTTCACTGACTCCTTTGTTTTTCTTAGTTGTCTTCCTTGGTGTTAACTTTGTTTAAATTGTACTAGTAGATTAAAAAATAAAATAAAATCAAAAAACATTACTGCTTTGTATAACTGCAAGCTATGTTCTTTTGCTTTTTTCCCCACACACTATAAGATTAAAAATAAAAAGGATTTAAGGATTTTTTTTTTTTTACTTAATCCTTTCCCTGCAAGAGCTGAGCTATTAAGAAATGCACCAAATGGAAGTCTTGTCATGCACTCGCAGAAATGACAATACTGAAATCGCTGCAGTATTTTGGTCCTTCTGCATAAGTATAAGGATTCCACTTAGAAAAATATACGCATTGATATCCAAAGTAGTTTATTGTCTATTTGCCAGCTTAGTTGCTGTAGCAGAGAGTTCAACAGGAGTGAATCTGTGGGGAGGCAAATGCCATCTTGCGTTTGAAACTGGGCTGTGGTCTTGGAGGAACATATCAACAGGATTTATGTGCTGCCCGCCAAGTGGTATGTGTACAGGGAAGAGATTGACTGGGTGTTGCCTTTGAAGAGTCCAGGACTTTGCTGAGACGCTCATGTCCCAGCTGGAGGTTAGTGCTTTCAGATCTGCGGTGACAATAATGGAACCAGGGGAAGTCAGATAGATGTGCTGAGTTGGTTGTAACGGATTGTCTGGAATCAAACAGAGGTGATTAAAAGGAATACTCAAATATTTTATTCCTGACTGTGCAAAGATTTTATAGTCATCCTCTTACTACTCTACTCAAGATAAACCAGCTCCTCGTTAATGTTTCTACACAACTTGCTTTTCTGGTCTCCCTGGATGCTAGCCTCGTTCCTCAGGTAAACTGAACATCTGAGTCTGTTCTCCTCTGGAGCCCTGCCTCTATAAATAAATGAAGATTATTTCTATTGTATGGTCCAATTCTTCAAGCTTTTGACAGGGCTTTTAAAGGAAGCTACTTGAAATCTATATTAAAATAGAACATAAAAATAAAACACCTGTATCCCTCAAGGCTGCTGAAGTGTCTTTGCCCAGTACTTAAGATCGTGAGAGCATAGCAACGCAGTCAGGATCTAAATGTGGCATTCAGGAAGCAGGGCTGCTGCTTGCGGTGCCTTGGAGGCTTGAAGAAGAAACACTGGTTGGAGCATGGAGCAATACAACAAAGAAACACATAGCAGATGGCCACCAACTAGCAGAAGAAAGGATGAAGGAAGGAAAATTCAGCAGCTCACACAGTTGAGGCTGTGTTATAAACACAGTCTGGGTGCCCAGATAAGGGTGTCATCTTATTGGAATGTAAAAATAAGTGAGTTTGTTCTGTTAGCTTCAGTAAAGTTAGTGTAATGGGCAAACTTTGAGTGAGAGATCTTGTAACACTTTTGTGGTGCAAGGTAAATAACGTCAAGCTGAATGTGTATGTTACCAGCCCTCTTGTTGGATAGCCTCAGAGCTGAAGCAGTACCAGAGGTGTGTAGCTTATCCAATCTGGTTTATCCAATGGCTTATCCAATATCTCAGCCAGAGCAGAGAGAAACAACAGCCTTGTAGAACAGGAGGTCTTGAGTTCTGGTCCTTTTTTTGTGGCATGTACAATAAACTTCCGTAAGGTCCTCAATGGCACAAATACTGGCAGACTTGTTAGAGCATTACTGCCTGCTTTTAACCAGGTTAACTGCACTAAAAACTAAAAAGAAACAAAGCAAAGCAAAGCAAACAAACAAAAAAGAAAACAAAAACAAAAAACAACCCTACCAAAGCTGAGTAGAATTCATAGCAGAAATCAGACTAGACTTTATAGTTCCCATTTCTTTATCATGATTACTAAATTAGGCCTCCTTTTGTAGCTTAATTAATATTCCGTAATTTTCGGTGTTTGGAAAGGGGTTAAACCAGTGTTACTGTCTTACTATATGCGTTGGCTGTATCTTCTCATGGCTTGTTACTGAAATACCACATCTGTTACCTTTCTGTTGATAACAACTTCAGAATTGCTGGCCAGTTTCCAGAGCAGCACCTTTTCTTCATCACTGTCAGCTTCTGTCAGTTCATCTCTCAGTCATAAAATTTATAAAACAAAGTCCACTATCTGTCTACTATTGCTTCCATTAGAGATGCCCTGCACTTTCATTATGGGGAGCTGACTTAGTGATTTTTGGCAGACATAGTGTTTTACAAACCTAAAACTTCTTGCTGTCGCTAGCTGACCCTCCCTACACAATTGGGAAATTGCCATAACTATCTCTATTTTGCAGAGAAGCTTGAAAGGAAACTCAGACAGAAGTGATACCCCAATTTTCATTCAGGGCTTGTAATTTAAGTGTCTTGTTAGCTGTGCTCCCAGCACTTCAGCCTGAATTTCACTGCTGTTCAATAATCGACTCTAACAGGATACATGAGTCCTTTATTCTCCTGGAGACAGAGTATTGCTAAGAGGATGCCCCAAAAGGATGTGCTCACAATTGTACATCTACAACCTGGTGCTTAAGTCTTGAACAGTGGACAAGGATCTTAAGGAACATTGCAATCACCTGCAAGAATTTCAATGTGCTTACAACTCCTTATTACCTGGCTTTCATTTATATTTTGTCCTTATCTGTGCTGTTCTCCTACAGTAATTCCACAACCATCTGCTAAGGTATGCTGTGTCCCAGCTAGTGGAGGTCTTGTTCCTCAGTATTGCCTGTGCTGCATTATTGGATCATGTGGTTCAGTTTATAACCCATCATATTTTCCTCAACTCCCTCCAGAGGAATAGTGCTTCTGATTAATTTTATTAGTGGGTTTATTTCAGTCGAAAATGAGGTGTGGGTTTCCAAGTGACAGAAAATAGTCCTTTTCTTAGAGTATAACAATGTAGTTCAGAGATGTGTTATCCAAAGAAAATGAGAAGATTTTAAAGGCTTCTTTAACAGTAGAAAATTTCAAGCTTGATTAAAAACAGAAAGAAAGAAAAAAATTCAACAATAATTCCAAAACAGGAGTTCAAAGACCACTTCCATGGTTTAATGCTGTAGTCCCACACTCACAGCTAAACTGTCCTGAACATGAAGGGTGAAAAAATTTTCTAACTAGGAGATAGTGTACAAAATTCAGAAATTTCCAGACGAAAGTGTGGTGAGGAACTAGAAACTTGATGAACGAAGTCTTACTGCAAGAAGGAGAGGAAGGAGCAGTAAACTTGGTAGCAGTCTTTTGGTCCAAGGACTGTTGCACCAAATTTTTCATTGTAATATCCTATGCCTTAAGTAAGACTGTTGATCTTAATTTTTTCCTCTTGCCTTGCAAATAACTGATGGAATTGTCCATCTAATGAACAATACTTGAATTCTTTCTTGTCATCCTAGGACGTGTAGCATTCTTTCTACATTGAGGACCATGTTCCTCACAAAATGTTTGCTCTTTGTTATTCCAGATTCCTACCTTTACAACTGAGCTTCTTTCTCATCTTTCAATCACGTGCCTTGCCTCTTGACACCAGAAGTGCTGTGACTACTATATTTTGCTTAAATCCAATGATCTTCTTTACCAGCCCATCTCTTTTTAAAGCATTCATGGAGAAAATTATGGAGTCTCAAGATCAACCAAGTCTTCCTGTTCAATCATTTTCATCAGTTTAGTCAAAGTTGTGAAGATAGACAGCAGAACTCATTTACAGAGAACTGAATGTAGCTTTTGTCTCTGCCTTGGCTCCAGAGAGCTCTTAATACAGAGCAATTTCGTCTCATCAAAAGCTTTCTCCAAGGTGGTGCTCGTTTTACTCAGAGTGAGCTTATGTGCATTCATCTTCCTCAATACTTCATTAATCACACAGGGGAGGTGTGTTGTGGAGGATCCTGACTGAAATCCTGCCTATTCTCTTGTTTGGTTTAAAATGGGAGTTAATGGCTTAGTATCTTTGTCAAAAACCGCTATGGAGCAGGGAGCACTACAGGGAGGCTGGAGGGACTGGAAGCGCAGCTCAGCTCACAGTCGTTGACTCTAGTGTCTCATTCAAACTGGGAGGTTCCATTAAAGTTTGTCAATGTTATGAAGTTTAGCACTGCTTGATTCTAATATCCTTTACTGTGACTTACAGAGGAGCCTTACTTTTCAGTGGTTGACATTCATAATAATTTTTCGAATGAAAGATTAGATTGCTTTGTTCGTGGTTATGAAGTTGTTGACAGCTACATGTATCTAAGTTCATTTTCATGAGTTATTTACAGGGACAGAACTAAGTATAATTGTTTGCAACACAGTTTGCATACAGTATACATAGACACAGTTCAGATGAAATATTTATGATCTTTGTGATTTTTTCTAAATGGCAAAGGTTGAACTATTGCAGAAAATTAAACCCAAACAAGTAACTCCTTTCTCCAAGAGCTATATTTTAGACTAAGTGTCCTGCCCAACAGTTACAGGTCAGATAAAGACATATACCATAAACACTTTGCACTTTTATATATTCCTAGTGTGCACATACACCATATATAAGATAATCAAATTTTCATCCTTTACCAAAAGGCAGTTCCATTTGGTGTCACCTGTGGTAGCACAAACCAAAACAATACAGCGCGATTTTTAAAGTACAGTTGGAGTACAAGACTGAAATTATCTATCATCAGTTTATTAAATTTATCAATTATTTAAGTCTCCTCAGCAGCTCATTGGTGAGTCCCACATACCAAAGTATACCTTGAAAAAGAAGAAGCAGTTACTCAAAAGAGGAAAGGAATTAAATGGGTTCAGAGCCAGTCATAGTCTAAGAAAACTTAGAAAGCATTTTACATATGGAGGAAAGTATGGTGAAACTCCAGACCTGTCAGGATAAACAGGCCTTACCCACAAATTTTTTTCTTTTCTTTTTTTCTGAAGGAAAGAACTAATGTCAACCTTTAGCGTTAAAGAAATACTTCATGTCAGGCCCTAAATCAACACAAGGTTGATCTAATGAGACATAATATTTTCTCATTTGTCTTTGCTTTGATTTTTTTTATGATTCAGAACACCAAGCTTTTTGACACAGGCTAATAGATAGAAAGTTCACTTGTGAACTTCAGCTTAAATGTAATTGCAAGTCATCAGGAGTAGCCCAATTATATTACTTGAAAAGAAGGCTGAAATAAGGGTGTCAGCATGACCCTGCTAGTGTTGCACACTAACTAGTTAAACAAACTGCTGGGAGTTGAATTAATAGACTCCAGGCTGCTTAGTCCCATGGCAACAATCAGCCTTAAAGATCTTTTTAACCTTTCATTAGAGATACAGGAAAAAGAAAAATAGTTACAGAATTGAAGATATTGGGTATTAAGTAGAGCTTTCATTTTAACAATATCCCTTAATCCTTTTTCCTTTAACTATTGAGATAGATTTTTCTAAGGCAAGCCCAGGTTTGGAGATTTTCAGGTGGTGCAAAAAACAACATTTGGGAGAAAAGAGCAGTGAACGGAGCTGTTGCTATTGTTCCTGTTGAAATCTAATTCCGCTTCGTCGAAGGAAAACAAAACAAAACCAGGACACCCACAAAAGGAGCAAGAAGAGATTCACAAAGAAAAGATGCACTGTCTGTCCATGGGACAGATTTTTCCTAGCAGTCTTACTAGTGGAGAAACAGCGACAGCATGTGATCTGATCAGCCTCTGCGGCGCTGGTGTGGTGAGGCTGAAGACTTTGCTTTTAGCTCCATTTCCAGTAGCAGATACAGAAGTGCTGAGAAAGAGCTAGTGAAGTCTTGCTTGGCTGACGCTGTCTTTTTTGTTCTATTAGAAGAAAACAGAAACAAAGAATAGAAAATACAAGTAGATCCGTGACCACTAAAAGTAATGAAGCCTCTTTTTTATGGTGGCTGATTGAATTTCCTGCCCAAGTTTATGGTGGAAACTCTTGCATGGTTAAGACCCTTCTCTTCCAATGAGTACCTGGTATCCCGTAGCATTAGCTTACACTCCAGCCTTTCACCCCATACAGGACATACACCAGGGACATTAAACAGATGTTTCTATTTCCCTTTCTCTCAGCATCCTATCCTCACAAGACTTTTGAGGATCCAGCTATCTTTTAGTTTTCTACTGATCTGTCAACTCTGATCAAGACAGACCTACAGGCTTAGAAGTTGTAAGTGAGGTGAAGGGAATAAGAAAGACAGCAGGATCACACAAGCCTTGTTTCCATAGCAAACGAGGCTAGGGTGGTGGAGGAAGAAAGAGGAGACATATGGCAAGTGGTGAGAGCAGGCACCAGCTCTCCTTCTGAGGGTGGCTTCAGGGTTTAGTCATACACTGGAGATAGTGATGTAATTTCTCTGAATCAGCCAAGATGCTTTTCAGGATCACACGACGGTGCAAAAGTATCAGGGATCCAGTAAATAATAAGATTTGCTGTTATGGTGCTTTCTCTTCTTTTCTATCCATTGTCACAATAACCAATCACCTCCCTTTAAAATTTTTTTTAAAGATCCCCAAATTCTGATGGCTTCACACACTTTTTGAGGATCATTTTTTCCTGCTTTTGTGGTTTAACACACTATATATTGACAAATGTTTGTTCACCTCTTCATCCAGATGAATTCAATAGTAAGTTGCCTTTATTATTCTTAGACCATAGGCCTCTGTGTAACAGGTTGTGAAGAACTGTAACCAAATATTAAGAATTTATGGCATTAGGAGAATGGCCTGGGTGCGTGTGTCTGCAGTTCTAGTGGAATAAACCTAATAATATTGCTACATTATATAGATGGGATTTACTACTTGCTGTTTACTACTAATAATCTGCTTTATAACGTGTTCTTAATTATATTCATTAAAAAGAGCACAGAAAAATCTTGTTTACAGCAGCAATGCACTTATTGCCAAAAAAGCAAAGCGTTTTCCACACATTCTCAGGAGAAAATAGGTTTTAGACACTCAACTAAATGGTTTGGATCACACATTGGAACCAGCCAGAAAGAGATAAATGCTGTAAAGAACACAAGAATTTTCAGTCCTGCACATATAGAAGAAAACAAGTGATTCTGTGCATCCTGATGCAGTGCGTGGTTAGAGAAGGGCTCCTTTGGTCACAGCCTCCTGCCAATGCAACATAATTGATCTGAGGGACCCATGGGGTTGGGTTTCTTCCACCCATCACGAGCAAGAGTCCCATTGGGAGCTCAGCCCACCAGAGCCTCCCCCAGACTCCACCGCACTTCTGGAGCTGTCATCTAATCAGTATTTTCGGACTCCTCTTCATCCAACCCCAGCGCCGGGTTAAACTGTGGGGCACGTGGAGGTTCTCCTGGGGTGGAGGAGTTAAACTGTCAGAGCAGATGCTATAGGGCAGGTGCTGTATGCCTTCCCCACGTGTTTGGAAGATGATGAGCTGGAGAGGTACGTTTCTTGACATGCCAGGCAACGTCATCACTGTGATGAGAAAACTAGTGTGGGTCCTTCAAACCGTGGGCAGCGAGGGGGAGGGAGAGGCTGCCTTTTGCCAAGTGGTAGAGTGAATTAACACAGTGGGAGAAGTCATCGTGCTTTTCAGTAATTGTGAAGCATAACGGCAGTTACCTGCCTGTTTTCTTGAGGGATTTGTACTGAGCAAGAAGAAGAGCTGCTAACAGGATTGTAGGGCTGGGGAGAGATTTGGGAGGAAGGATCAGAAGAATTAAATGTGCTGCATGTAGCGAGGAAAGATGGTAATGAATGGATACGCCTGCCTGGCTGCACAGTGCCAGCCGCTTCAATGAATTTGTTTAAGGAAGAGAAGCAAAATAGAAGAGTTATGATTTTCCATCCAGAAACGTACCCTTATTTATTTGTTTATTTATTTATTTATTTAGTAAAAATGTCAGCTAGCTTAAGTCTTCCTTCCAGTCCTGTGGGACTGACTTGCTCCCATGGCTGTGTTTTTGGGATGATCCAGTGGAGAATTAAATCACTAGATACGCTTCCTTTGACCAAGATGCTAAAACCCAACTGCTAGAACAGAAGAGGAAGGAATATGATAGAGCTCTGTATATTTTGGAGGTTGTAAATGTTAAGGGGGGGGGAGGAGGAGTGTTTTACATAGTACAAAGATATCTGTTTAAGCTCAAAGTTGCACTAAAATAGGAATTTTTATATGAGCCATAAGAATGTCAGATGGCTCAGATAATAATAATATCACATAAAATAAAGTAATTGTATTGTATAAAGGTTGTCAGTTTATTTGCAACACATCTAGTCATAAAGCTGATCATTTTCTGTTAAATTAAGGTTGCACAATCTGCCTCGGAGCAAGGAATAAAAGGATTGGTACTTTTTATTTTGTATTTATTGCATTTTTTATTGGATTTTTAAGTCATTAACTGAAAAGCAGAGTGTCAGACGTTTGCTTGCTAAAAGACGGTGTGTTACAACTGAAAAAGTTGTCAGCCTCAGGAATCTGGTTTCTTTTGTTTTTGAGAACATTTGGATCAGAGGAAAGTGCCCCAGGGAAGGCAGATGAGCATCGTAACCCGGCGCGGTCAGGACCGGGCAGCAGCCGTGCTGGGGGGCTGCTCTGGGGGCACCCGGCAGGGCTCTGGCTGAGGCTGGGGACAAGGGGAATTTGGTACCTGTGGCAACTGGGAGCAGAAAGCTCTCTGCTGTAGAAAAGTAGAAGGAAGGAACTAGTAGAAGCTAGTGACTGACCTAGTGGTGCACAGGATAAAATTTATCCACAGCCGTCAATAGTGGGCTGAAATTAACCTTGCACAACTTGGCCTGTACGGCCAAATGTCTCTCTCAAATCTGGGATAGATTTGAGGATATCTGGGGAGAGGAGACGGTTCTCCTTTTCAGCACATAACTATGAAACGTCCCTGGGAATGGGGATGCCTCAACAAAACAATAAGTATTTGCAGTGTGTGATTCCAGCTGCCTGATAATTGCTGCTGGAAACTTTTTTTTTGTGTGTGTGTGTCATGGGTGACAAACTGGTGCTTCTGTTCACTCAGCAGCAAGTCTTATATTTCTTCCATTTCAGGGCATCAGTTTGGTGGCCCCTGCATTTAGTGGCACCGAAAGCAGGCACTCACATTTTGTTTACTCTCTGGATCAGGACATATATAATTGACAAAGATTATAATAAAATCCTTAAATCTTCTTTTTTTTTTTTTTCGTCCTTGCTAAATAAGTTAAAGACTCCAACCCTTCAGATCAGTGAATAAGGAAGATGAAGTAAGAAAGCAGAGAAAATACTTGTTGGCAAATGGATTAGGAAGTGGAGAACTCTCTCTGTATAGGCTATAAGCCCCAAATCAGATTTGATAAATCAAGTGACATTAGAAGAAGAGATCTGCAGGGCTCAGTAGACTTAAATATTGCAAGGAACTGTTGCTCTCATATTTGTCTCAGTATGTAGTGTATGCTGAATATTAAATGGTTATAGATCAGTCTCTTGTCAGTCACTTGTCATGTTTTTGAAAGATAATAGATCAGTAACTTGATTAATAAACAAAACCAGTACAAATTTACATTTGAGTAGAACCGCATGAAGGATGGTTTTTATTTATTCATTTATTTAAGATTACTTCTGGGTAGCAAAATGTACTTCACTCACTCTTCTCCACCACGGGTGCAAGGCAGCCATTGTCACATGTAACCAGAATGGTGCAGAGCACGGTTAAGATCTGCTCTGAGACTCACATGTAATTTTCTACACTGTTGAAATTATTCCAGCGAGAAATGGGAGCAGGATTAGAGTGGGGTCTCCACTTGCAGCATGTTCAGCCACCACGCTCAGGGAAGCTGCACCAGACCCTTAATGCCTTCTGCTCTGAAAACACGGACCTGCCCTGCGTGGGGTTACAGTGAAAATCCCTCTGGGATTCAAGATCATTTTACTTGTGGACATTTGTTTCAGGTTCATGGCAGTTTGTGCAGTGGCATAGATGATCTGTGAAGAAGCCCTGTGTGTGTGAAGTGCTGTACTAAAAGGACACACCACAGGGAAATTATTTAGTTAAGATGCAAAGATGTAGCTTCAGCATGCACAGTGTTTCCGAATGTTGTGGTTTAGCCCTGGCAGACAGCTCAGTGCCACACAGCCGCTCACTGACTCTCCCCACGTGGGATGGGGAGAGAATCAGAAAGGTAAAAGTGCAAGAACACATGGGTTGAGATAAAGACAGTGTACGGGGTAAAGCAAAAGCAACACGCACAAGCAAAGCAAAACAAGGAATTCTTTCGCTGCTTCCCATGGGCAGGCAGGTGTTCAGCCACTGCCAGGACAGCAGGGCTCATCACGCGTAATGGTTTCTTGGGAAGACAAATGCCATCGCTCCCAGTGTCCCCCCTTCCTCCTTCTTTACCCCAGCTTTTATCACTGAGCATGACACCACATGGTACAGAATGTCCCTTTGGTCAGCCTGGGTCACCTGCCCTGGCTGCGCCCCCTCCCAGCTCCTTGTGCACCCCCAGCCTCCTCGCTGGCAGGGTGTGGTGGTTTTACCCAGCTAAGCAGGCAACCTCCACCTCAACCGCTCGCTCACTCCCCCTCCTCAAAGAAAAGGGGGGAGAAAATACGATGGACAAGGGCTTAAGGGTTGAGATAAGGACAAGCAAGTTACTCACTAATTATCGTCATGGGCAAAACAGACTCAACATAGGGAGATTAGGATAATTTATTACTATCACTAGCAAACTAGAGCAGTGAGAAACTAAAAGCAAACTAAAAACACCTTCCCCCCATCCACCCTCTTCTACC